>CM076579.1:533082731-533682731 GCA_034641835.2 Pinus albicaulis
GCTGCACAGTTCTGTCCACAGGTTAGTTCTATAATCACTATTCCATCTGAGCCTTTCTAACAAGTTTGAGCTTGAACCTTAACACTGAAAATGCCTAAACAACCTTCCTTCCTTGGCCTCCTTTGAACTCTTCTCTGCATTTACTGTTCCACTATTCCAGGACTTGGTCCGAGCTAAGTGATGACTGCTCTCAAGGTTTACAATTAGCAAGGTATGTCTCCACAGTCAAATGTCCGAGGTCTGCTTAGGAGTGTTCAACACTACTTCCACTGTTATGATGTTTTTAATCCTTAAAATATATTTCACCCATATAAGACACTTCTCCTTGACCTCCTTTATACCTTTGATCCTCGTATCTGTGTTATTATTTGAATTAATCATTGACTGATGGCTACAATATGAGTTTCAAACTTGTACTTATATAAATTTTTGACCTTCAATAAATAGACACAAATTTTTGGAGGAGAGTTCGACTTCACAGGTAGGCTCATGTCGACTAGCAGAGAAAATATATTATTCCAACTTTAAATTTGTTTTCTCTCAATCTATGAGGAGTTATAGGGCATGTGAGGTCTCGTGTGAAAGGTTAAAATGTCCTCTACGAGCTTCAGATGAGGGCCATAGACAGGATCCGATTGGATGAACTCCTCCACACCCGCATCAGTCCACTTGGGCAGAGGTTTTTCCCTGCCAAGGATCTACTTATACTTGTTCAAATATGAAAAAATATCCTTCCAAAATTCCTTTCTCACCCCCCAGAATGACAATTCCTATTCTAATGAGGTGTTCTCTCCCCCCATTTTTCTCCAACCTCCTAGTGATCCTTTTATCTTGCGGACTATTTGAACATTCCCCAAAATATTGTTTACATCTCCTTGAAGAATTTTAGTCATATCTGGTTAGGGCAAGGGCATATGAACTATTTCAGATCTGCGGATAATTTTTTTACTGATATGTATGCAACCTCTTTTAGATCGTGATTCTTATGCACTTTGTTGGTAATCAATTCAGTCATTCTTCTGCACTTTTTTGGTCATCAATTTAGTCATCTACAACCCAACACCATTATAAAGATGAATAATTAAAACAATTGATTTAGAATTCTGGAGTTTGAATCTAAATATTTCAAGGTCTATTCATATGTATTATAGTTTCTGAAGCATTAAAACTCTGCAATATGTATGGTATTCAAGTAGAATTTTGTGTTTAAGTTGGCTTCACTATAGTGTCATTGTTGGGAATATAATAATTTTGTCAAAGGCTTCTTCCGTATGCAGAAATATGAATAGACAGAGGACTACTATTCATAGTTCTCACGCTGCTTCCATTTTTCTTGTAGTTCTCATATAGGTGTCACCAATGCCCTTCATGTTACCCAAACTAAATCTCCAAGGTTACCTCATGATGGAATCAATGCATCATGGTCTTCAAGAATCTTCAATAAGCTACTCCAAAACCACTTCAATATGTATATCAATTTTTCTCCAAGAAACTTCAAAGAGCTGCTCCAATGTCTTGTCAAAGTTTAGTCTTCACAAGGCTTCAACATTTTAGATCAAGGAATGTCCCAGAATATCTTCAAGGTATCTTCAAATATTTACTTTGGATATGAATGTTCCGAGTGATTTATAATGCCGCTACTCCAGTAAGTAATTTAACCATTGATTTTGTTTATTCCAAGACTACTTCATGAGGGATTTTGAAGGTGCCCTTAAAAAATGTTTGCTATAGGCCTAAGCCTTTAAAGGCTAAGTACCCACTGGTTAAAGTATAGTTCGATTTACCTCTGGTGACTGCCAAATTCTATACTTCAATCCAAGCTTGACTACTTCAGGCTTGTCAGAGAGTATAAGTGTTAAGCCTTCTTGCTAACCCAAATCATGTTTCTTCCACAGTCCAAGGTGAGTGACTGTACACAAGTCTTCACTGTAGTAGCAACAAACTTCTGTAATGAAAAGCTACAGGACTAGGTGCAGATCTGCGTTATTACAGTGGGTGATTGTTATTTGAGTTATTTTTGAGTTCTACACCCACAAGAAACTCACACCTTTGTACTGCGGTAATGGAGGAAGCCTTAGTCAAAGAACAAAATATCCGAACCCTTTTCAAATGTGACTGTATTATTGAGCCTGCAATTCTGAGCCGTAGTGAGCCTTCAGGTGGGCTGTCAACCTACGGCTTGAAGAGAGGGCCTTACACTAGGCCTCTTGGCCCTTAAACAGTCTTGCATAGTTCTGTCCACAGGTTAGTTCTGCAATCAATGTTTTGTCCGAGCCTTTCTAGCAAGTCCGAGCTTGAACCTTAACACTGAAAATGCCTAAACAACCTTCCTTCCTTGGCCTCCTTTGAACTCTTCTCTTCATTTACCATTCCACTAGTCCAGGACTTGGTTCGAGCTAAGTGATGAATTCTCTTAAGGTTTGCAATTAGCAAGGTCTATCTCCATAGTCAAATGTCTGAGGTCTACTTAGGATTGTTCAACACTACTTTCATTGTTATGATGTTTTTAATCCTTAAAACAGATTTAACCCATCTAAGACACTTCTCCTCGGCCTTCTTTATACCTTTTATCCTTGTATCTGTGTTCTTCTTTGAATTAATCACTGAATGATGGATAGAAGATGAGTTTCAAACTTGTAGTTATACAAATTTTTGACCTTCAATAAATAGACACAACTTTTTGGAGGAGAGGTCGACTTCACAAGTAGGCTCATGTCGGCTAGCAAAGAAAATATATTATTCCAACTTTAAATTTGTTTTCTCTCAATCTATGAAGAGTTAGAGGGTGTGTGAGGTCTCGTTGGAAAGGTTAAAATGTCCTCTACAAGATTATGCCAATTTCATATTTAATTAGGGTCATTTCACCACCAATAAAATTACATTTGTGAAATTGTCATGATTATTTCATTTATAGAAGCATTTTGGATTTTATGTTTTGGATAGTGTTTAGGGCTTCTTCAATGTTATGACTCCAAGTTCTTCATCATAGTGTGTAATCAATATCATTCATGTCATCATGATAGTGTAGCATCCATGTCATGTAACTATAGTGATATCTCATCGATATGTCAAAGTGCAACATCCATTAATATGCCATCAAGGGAGCTTCAAGTCCTTCATGTCATCATATAGTTTCCAACCATGTCATGAATGACATCATAAAGTGTAGTATTCTAGGTTACCAAACAAGGTACATGATTGACACTTGGCACCTTAAGAATATTTGTCATCTTGACATCATGTTGATTCTAGGATTCTTCATGACTTGACATCTTCATTGATAGTATCAAAAAAGAGTCATGGTATCAACATCTAGAACCAGGCATCTCAAGAATATTGACATCTCGACCAATTCCATATTGACATCAATGAAAACCTTAGACCAACACAAAATAGTTATTAGACAATGTTTCTAACCTCTTAGGAAGGAGCTACTTAGCGGTGGCTGCCTCTCTGACAATTGCTGGTATTGATTTTTCATTAGTATATTGAAAAATTCATCGTCGGGGATCAATTTTATCAAGTGTCTCTTGTTTCATATTCAATACAAGATGGAATTTTCTTGCACTCGGTTCATTGGAGCAAGGCTTTCTGGCTTTCCTTGAATATTGAAAGCAAGTTACAAAAGCGATCCCTAAAGATGGAGCATCATTGACAACAATTCAAGCTCCTCTTAGTGGATGTTTTCTAATCCCTCTTCTTCTGATCCTTCCCCTTGTCATCTTCATTTGTTTACAAGGCATGAAAAAGATAACTATAAGTCTAAATTTTAGCCCAAAAGAAATTGTAATGATAGTGGAAATGTTACGAGAATATTGTTATTATCACTACTGGTTTGCCCATTCTAATGAGGGATTTCTTAAGCAAATAGTTCTCAACACATATTTCAGTGGCTGAGAAAAAGGAAGGAGGAGGTTAAAATGATTATAGTCAACAGTCCCAGTTACATAAGTGGTTGTTGTGGACTTCCCAATCCATGGTGGAAATGCCTCTGCTACTAAGTAAGGTAATTATAACAATTCAAAAAAAATGGAAAACAATTATAAGCCTACAATTAGTCTTAATCATCACTAACTACTTCACTTTAGACAAGGATGCTTTGTTTGTGCAAAACTGTTGCGTTATAGTTAATGGTAGTGATAAAAATATTATTTCACAAGATCATGTGACTTTCTTAATTTCCCTTCAAAATGTTAACCTTGGTCTAAAATTTTAGGGTTGGATGAAGGATAAGGAACCAATGCAAGTTATGAAGGTCTGTCAATTCACTTTTTCTATTGACCACTCTTTGATAGTATTAAGTATGATGTCACTCTTGTTGACTATTGTGGTCTTATTCATTGGAAGGTTTTGTCAACGAGATTGCCATGCAAGCTATTATACATTGTCTTCAAACTTCCTTATTTTTTCAAAGAAGTTAGCGTGATGCTAGTGATTAATTTGAAATTGTATTTTAGTGGAAAAATTGACTGTTTTTTGGTGGAATAGTTCATAATTTATTCTGATCTTTTTTTGCAAGTGTACTAGTCACGATGATAATTGTATGGTTTACTTCAGAGGGTTCTCAGTTATTTTTAGATACGCTTTTCATCATTTGCTTTGAATACTTCTCTAGTGCTTTACCTTCATATTTTATCCCCTGCACAATTGGTCCTCATGTCCATGTTGTTATTTTTATTGGCTGTTTATGTGGAAAATTTCTCCTGAGGTTCTGCAAGGTAAATCCAAATGCAAAAAATACTATTTTACATATTGATATTTGTTCAAGACATTCTTGTGTGATACTTGAATTTCATAAATCTAGATTTCTATTTCGTTATCTATATCAATATATAAGAATAGGCCCATGGATTTTTTATATTTCTCAAATTGTGGAGTTGTTCCTTTCATGTTGCATGTTCTTTTATATTGTTATGTTGTGATTCAAATTTCTAGTTGCGCTTTCCAGTTATTCTCCTACGTAGTACATGCTTTTTTATATTATATAAAAATTTATTCTTATTGTCTTTTTATTATGTATATTGAACATATTATTTCTAGAAACTTTTGATTTTCCTAGATTTTATATTCCTTTGGTGTATCTTTGCACCTTTTAGGAGCAATTTCTAGTTTAAATGCTAATTCTTTAAAGGGTGCTAGCTCAATGGAAGAGCACCTGCTTTACAAGCAGGAGGTTGGTGGTTCGATTCCATCGTGCCCTGATATTCATAAGGAATGAAGACAATCCATTTTTGGTGACAGATGCTCTTTTGACCATCACCAATGAGATTATGGTGACATTTTTCAACCCTCACCAAAATATGAAATGGTGACAGTCAACGAACGCCGCCATATATATGCATCAATAGTGACGAACATTAAAGGTCCGTCACCATAAATATTTGTTGTTGATATGAGATGGTGAGGGTCACTGTTTTTCATTATAGTCATTATTCATGATAGACCTTGATGTCACCAATGATTTTCTGGTGACGGTCAATGAACGTCGCCATATATATGCACTAATAGTGACATCCATGAAAGGTCCATCACAAATAATCGTTGTTGTTCATATCAAATGGTGACGGTAACTATCCGTCATTATAATCGATATTCGTGATGGACCTTGAATGTCACCACAACGCATACTTTTGGCGATGCCACCTTTGGTGACATTTAGTTTTTTGGTGGCAGAGGCTATTGTCCATCACCATTGCTCATATGAAATGGTGACGGTCACTATCCGTCACTATAAATAATTATTGGTGACAGACCTTGAATGTCACCACAACACCTATACTTTCAGCGACACCACCTTTGGTGACGTTCAATTTTTGGTGACGAACGCTCTTTTGACCCTCACCAATGAGCTTATGATGACCATTTTCACCCCTCACCAATGTCATTTTTTCTTGTAGTGATATCACGATTTCTAGACACATGTATAAGCCTGTTACAACAATATCTTCATCACTCCCTGTCTCATATTTCTCCCCAATCTATAAATAAATTTAGTTGGACATCGTAAATTGGCTTATGATTCCTTATACACTCACCCACACATTACCATCATATTCATCTTATTCTTGGTTTCAACATCATTCAATATCCAGGCTTTGACTGCAAAATTTGATTTATGGCTTTGCAATTGAACAAATATTGTAAGGAAGAAGGATGTATATCAAAGATTAACAGAGTAATTTGGTTTATTTGTTAATTTCTCCTGTGAGGAGAGATGGAGAACCAACATGATCAAAGACGGAAAGAAGGTGAATGGGCAACGCCAAAGACAATATGAGATAGGATTTTTGGTTATTGTGGTTGAAAATTCATTGAATAATTAGATATCAGTTACAGATTCATTGATTTATAAGTGGAATTTAACTTGATGATCTGTATTTAAATGGAAACAAAATGTGTTTGAATGGCACCAAAATGACCCATGCAGTGATGTGGTTCCTCCCCCTCCACCAAAGACAAAAGGAAGGTAAATTCATTATACAAGACTCTTACTACCTCAGATGTAAACAACAGTCATCCAAGCTCGGGGATGAGTTTCACCAAGCCATGTCTACAACTGCATCGGAGTAGTTTCAATGGCGGACCCTACTAAGCAGGACTCTAGGACAGGTTGACGAAGCACGCTTATTTTAGGTGCTTCGGGGACGCCGGAAGGGCTGGTGGCAGGGGTGCTGACACACGCCGTGATGGTGGTGAACCCCACAATGACTTTTCCACATGTTGGATTTTTATTAGAGTGAGGAGGATGAAAATAAAGGTGACTTTCCACATGTCATATTTCGATTAGATTAAGGAGGAAGGAAATAAATATTCGTGATTGGTTGGGGTGAATAATGTTTTCCCACCCATAGAGGAAACACCTATCGACCTAATAAGTCCTGACAGACACACTAACCCAAGAAATCGCCATAATATTTATCACCAACACTAAGGGAAAGTCAAATCGATGAAGAGAGGTTTCCAGTTGGCATCATCGATTAATGCACAAAGCACATCAACACCAGAATACCCATAAAGGAGAGAGATTTTCGTCAAGAAATAAAGGAATTATTAACTACCAACCAATGTAGGGATACAAAAACACACCACTAACAACACTGAATTTAAAAACACCTCCATGGGAAGGTCAAATAAATGAAGAGAGGAAGCCAAGAGGCATAATTGAAAAATTCACATATCCCATCGACGTCCATAGACCCATAGGTAAGAGATATTTCTGGTGAAACTTAATGGTATAATTAATAATCCAACCAATCTAGTAATACACAATATACCACTAAGAAATTGCCTTAATTTGCCACCAACCAGCTAGAAATTTGTGTTGATAATGCTCGCAAATCAATTCACAACCACTGAAAATGAGGTTTCTAGGTTACCAAATTATCAACCCGTTACCACAGAACACAAATTAATCAAATAATCCAATCCAACATGTTCAATACCCACATCACACAAAAATACACAAACAACCAACATATCTACATATATCACCATTGTATATAACAAGCAAATGAATCCATCCTAAACGAAAAATATACCAACCCCAAGATACCCGGATGAAAGTATGACAGATATATACAAGAAAATGTTCCAAGTGTGACCATATACCCCTGATATACATAGCCACACTTATGTGCCCGAACTGTCACCACCCAAAATTAAACACCCAGGAAAACAAAATAAGGAATCCTGTAGATAATCAATGAATGGTATCCTGCACCCTCACCAATGACCTCAAAGAAGAAATTAATACCACAAGAAAACTATAGATTGAAGCACAATGTAATGGAACAAAATATATCTTCCCAGCCATTTAAAACACCAAGATATCTAAAAATAACAAACCTATCAAGAAAAACAAATGTAACAAAATGAACCTAACCCAACAAAAATCTATTGGACCGTTTCTGTACATATACCATATGATTCGAGACATCTAAAACAGTCCTCATATTGCCATACCAATGTGCTAGCTCCACGACTCAATGTCCAAAGACCCTTATTCTATACTATCTGGTTTTTGTTAAAAATGTTTTTTGTTTTTTTTTTTCAAATATAAAAAACGCTTTCATTGATTGAGAAAGAAATTACATCGTACATGGATATGTCATTCTTGCTATCATCAGAAATAATATAGGAGGAGTTACAGGTTTCAATCAAACCTCTACTATGTGTTGTTCATAATAACATATCGAACAAAAAAATACAAAAAAACATCATCTCAATAAACACTGAAATTAGAGACAAAAAAACAAAAGGTTTGGGTACTCTTGTCAGCAAGAAGACATATATTTATATGTATATGTGACCACACCGCTACAACATACCATTGTCAAAATACTAGAAGAGAATTTGGTTTGGCACCGCACTGCATCCAACCTTTGAAAACTTGTTGGCTTCATTGTTTTGTATCTTGTAAATATGGGAAACAAATATATGCTAGAATACTTGTATTAGGGTCCTTGTTCTTAGTTTCAAATTAGAGAGAGCAGGAGAATTCAAATAGCTAATTTCATTATCCCAATCAATGACTAATTTGGAATCTCCAAAAAAAATGATTTCCCTAAGTCTGAGCCAGATATCACAGTGCAGAACACCCCAAAGTGCAAGAAACTCCATCTAGGTGTTGGTTCCACTACCACAGTGCCAATGAAATCTGAGGAAATGCCCAGGCCCTAAATGAATGACCATACCGCAACCACAGATACTGAAATATGATGCATCATCGAAGAAAACACTAGGGAAGGTAGACCATAAATTTCTAGGGGGAGGAGGACTCTTAGGACCCTTTGAATTGGAAGAAAAGTGCTCCAGGTAGAACGATAACATTCTGCTACTGGTCCTCTAGATATCGGACCTCACTTGTTCGAAAATGATGGAATTCCTAGTCCTCCAAATTCCCCAAATGATGAAGAAAGGAAATAACCGATGAATTTTGTTATCCACTATCCACGTACCGAGGAAAGAAACAATGTCAGATCTATCCCATACAACTTCAATTTTTAGCATGTTGAGCACCGAGTTAGAGATCGATGAAGAGAAGGGTAAGAGAATAAAAAGATGATTGACGCCTTCACCATGAGATTGACAGAGACCACATCTTCTCGGGCCCTGAAAACCATGATTGCAGAGGTTTTCGCAAGTCAAAATTCGATTATGTGCCACCTGCCAGGAAAAAAACTCGATTTTAAGTGGTGTATTCCATTTCCAGGATCAAGAGATTCATGAGAAAAACATATCCAATATTACAGGCTAGGAGATTAACTGGTATGCCTCTCGAACAATAACCTATCCATGGTGAATTCCTCCAACCCATATTAATCGATCCTCTTTTTGGGAGAGGAAAATCCTAGATAATTTAAGGTTTGTAATTTAGGCCTTCCTCTCTGAAGCCAGATTTTTTGGCATCTCGGGCTCATCAACATATTTCCAATACATGGAGAAAGTTGAAGAAAGTGGAGTGATGGAAATGCACTTTAACACCAAAATTTCCTGATTATGCAAAAAAGTGACGAGGGTAAGTGATAATGTATGCATACATTCCATGCGAGAGAGTGTCTAGGCCAATTTTCGGGATAGATCCAGAGCCAACGCCCCATCTGAGGTTTCGAAAGAGACAATGCTTTTTCAGGAGGAGATTGTGCCATGATTGAGAGATATGGGGGGAATCAGGAACGCCTACTTAAATCCAACTTAATAGGTCCTTGTTCTGTAGATATTTAATAGTGATGATCTCATGGAAAATGCCATCACTAAAAACAACTCTCCATTTTTTTTAAAGAAGTGCCACATTAAAATATGAAGTGTCTTTAAGGCCCCAACTGCCATTATAAAAGGGTCTATTTAGCATCTCTAGGATGACAAGATATAATTTTTGATCAGATTGAGTTCCAGTTGATAGAAAATGGGAAATAATGGAGTTTATATTTTGGACAAAGCCTTTATGAATTTTGTATATATGCATCCAGAAAATGGCGGTGATGTGAAGAACCAATTGGATTTAAATAAGTCTCCCCCTACGGAAATCAATTTATGAGACTAATGATGAAGCTTATTTTTGATCTTAAGAGTGTGCCAAGCCCAATCCTTATTTATGTATCCATCTTTCTTTAAAAAGAAGCCCAGGTACTTAAAACCCTCGTTTATGTGAAAGGTTTTAACACTAAAGATAATGAAAATCTCCAGTATCTTGTCCGCTTCAAGGTCACATGAAATTAGGATGGACTTTTCCTGGTTCATAATGAGACCCGAAGCAACCCAAAAATAATGAAGGATTCCAATATAACTCAACCTTAAGCTGACACTAGAGCGGTGGAACTGGGAAAGTGGCGATAAAACACACACCAAGTCCCTTTTCATTGGTTTTATGCTTTTGAAATAACTCCACATTAGCCATTTTTAAGGGTCAAATTTCTCAATCGCCAACCATGTCATCAAAAAACCTAAGGTGGGAAAGAGGAAATGTATCTGAAATCCTGCAACTTGTAATGAGGCCCCAGACTCGTGCATCTAGAAATTTTCTAATTAAGCCATCAATAATAAAAAGAAAAATGAGTGGAGACAATGCACAGACCTGTCGAAGTACCCTGGAGGCTGAAAATAAATATGTGGGAGATCCATTGAGAATGGTAGAAAATGAAGCAAAATTAATGTAATATTTGATCGAGTTTATCGTAGTAGTGCCAAACCCAATCTTGTGTAGGATCATAAAAAAACTTTCCTAGTCGACACAGTCGAAAGCTTTTGTAAGATAAATCTTCATGAGGAAATCTTCCATGAGTGATACAAATATTTTTACTTCATTAATTCATTCTGAATCACATATAAAAGGGCATGTAACCATAGAATTCATACACATAACATAAAACTGAAATGAAAGGAAAACATGAGAAACAAAGGCACAATAATTTGATAACATAGTTCATCTAGTGTGGTCTATGTCTCCAGGCTCTACTCAAAGTGGGGAGGCCACTTTCATTAATATTCAACAAAAATCAAATTACATGAATGTATAAAATACACCTTATACCTCCACTTCTGGGGATGGCCTGAAAATGCACACCTCTTGTAGAGCCTCATGGTTGCTTCATTTTGACACTCTCTTTTACCTATCTTTCCTCTTTTTGACCATCATCATCAACTCAAATAAGCATAAAACTGCAGGTTTTTACATGGTAAGGTATTTAAATGTCTTGTCTTTCATATTTAATAATTTTCCTTATTATTAAGTTAATATTGGTATAATCTACGGAATTGACATGATTTTGCAGCTAATTCGCGTTTCTATAGCGAACTCCATGGTTTTCCAGACTCTAAGGTGCTAGCTAAATGAAGAAGTACATGAATAGCCAGAGATTTATCCCCTCAAGGATTTCCTCCTATTCATCTGAGCCAGATCATGAAAGAAACCGTTCGATTTCATGGTCAAAGGAGTGGGTCAACACATTGTTGAACAACCGAGCGAGAGTCCGAGATCTTCATGATTCACAATTTTCTTTGCCAAATAGAAAATCATGAATATGCGATATTCTGATTTTTCTAGAAGTAAAATTAGAGTTTTGTTAGCTTAAGTAGGCATGTAAGCCTCAAACAATTATGAGCACATACTTTTATAAATACCATGCAGACAAAACCTGAATGAAGTGTGTGTAATTTTTGAAGCGAATATGATATTTTAAAACTCTTTTTTTCATCCTTTTTCATGAAGAAGTGCTTTGAACATTTGATGCGTAACTGACTGTTGGAGTAAATATTTGAGACCGTCTGTTTGTAGAGGGCCCCTACAAATAGTGAGGGTTCTACATTTTATGTTTTTGATATAGTTATTTTTCTGTTTCCATTTTGTCATTTGTTTTAGTTGTTTCTAGATTTCCATTTTATCATTTGATGTAGTTACTTTCATAATTTCATTTGGTCATTTGATGTAGATTCATTAGTCTTCCCTTTCAAATTGCAGAGTAATTCTTATTCACTGATTTCTTCATAATTTTATTTCAAAAAGAAGTTGTGATTTATCTCAAAATAGTTTTAGAAGTTCATGAGTGATTTCCTTTCAGCATATGAGTTAGTTCTTTTCAAAGCAGCAATGTCGATTTCTTCACAATTTTATTAGTGATTTCTTTTCAAGAGCAGTAGTAATTTATTTACAAGTTTTCATTTCCAGTAGATGAGAAGATGTATGATTTCCATTCCTAAAATTTCATTTGTCTTTATGCAAAGGTATGTTACAACAATAGATTAAGTAACTTTTTTCTTAGAAACTAACGATATATTGGTTAAGTTTCCTAACAAGATAATGAGAGCCTGTTTTAGTTTTATTTTGCAGAGTTGATTTTAGGAACTTAGTTGTGATTCGAATTTATCAATTTCATTAGGAAAATAAGAATAAAAACATATCCTTAGAAGTAATCTCTACAAACTCAATCATCACATTGATAAACTAAATTAAAAGAGGCTTCTAGCATATATAGTGCACTTGCACTTCACAAGTTTACCAACTCCGGGCGGTAATTTATGTAAGAAATTTAAGACCATTAAATTCACTAAAAAAATTGTTTTCGTTGTCCAAGAAGTGTAAATAGGATTCTTTTTCTTTCTAAAAAATAACCTAATAAAACAGAAAAATGATATGCATAGGGAAAGTGATTCCAGGGGTAGATTTATAGCTAGAGGTAGAAGTTTAATTAGCACAACACCACTCACTCCATCACGACCTCGTAGTGCCACACCATCCACCCAAACTCTCATACCATACATTGCAGGAAGAGATAGACTTCCTGAAGTATGGAGATCTGAAATCCAACCTAGAAATTCACCAACCTCATCAACCAAAGTAGTTGTAGAATAATGAGATCCTACATCCCCAACAAAAGGAGAAATTTTCCTAACTTCAACTGGAGAACAACTTCTATCCCAAGAACTAGAAGTCCCTAGTGAAGAAGAGGAAGAATAACTCTATTTTAATATACCATTTATGGAGGAGCTAGAAGAACTAGAAGGAGAATAAACAAGCCCAATTTTGGAACCTTACATTAGTTCTGAAGAATCTATAATGGCTGGGGAAGGAGTACATAATGTAAATGATGAACATTTTAGAATTGGAGGAGGTGAACCTAGGATTGGTGGTGGAGGAAGAGGAAGAGGAGGAGAAGGAGGAGGAGACATAAGAGAACCAGATCCTGTTGGGTTTCCTATCTATGATGAATATACTACAAAAACAATGAAAAATATCTCCCCCTCTATCCTTCCTAACTTCCATGGATTAAGAAGTAAGGATCCTGAAAAATTTCTTTTTTAGTTCAAAGTTTTATGTACATCTTATGACTATTTTCTAGATTCTCAAAAATTGAAATTGTTTCCAACAACTCTTAAGGATGCAACATTAAACTAGTTCATGGGTTTAATAAAAAACTCTATTAGAACACGAGAAGAAATAAAAATTGCATTCTTATCAAAATATAAGGATTATCGTATGACCCATAATCGTAAGGATGAAGTTTTTAAAATGATGCAAAGAGAAGATGAAAATCTTGAGGATTTAATTGAAAGATTTAGCTATAATCTTAAGAGGGCTAAAATGGAAAATTTGGATGAAGATACTTTTAAATATCTCCTATTAAAATCCATTAGAGATGAATGGATAGATATACTCAACATAATGGGAAAAGGAGATATTTCTCAGTTATCATTACCAAAATTTTTTGAATTATGCATACATCTTTCAAGAGGTAATTCAAGAGTTGGAAAGATTTCAAGAGACCTTATTATCTCTAGAATTAATAAATCTGCACCAAGAATGCTAAGTAGGGTTGAAATAATCAATTTTCTTGATGAATCTAAAACTGACATATTAGGGAGTCTTAGTAAACAAATATACACCTTAAAATTGCAAAACAAGAAAAAAATTGAAAGTGATGCCTTATCTATTTTTTGTCCTAAGTGCAAAAAGAAACATGCCTTGAGAGAATGTCCTCTTGACTCAAAGTGTAAAAATTTATGTTATATGTGTAGAAAATCATGATGCAAAAAGATGTCCTTCAATACAAGGTGCTATAGATGTTTACCAAGAGGAAGTAGTTCCAAATCAAATAGACCCTCTTTTTTTTGTTGCCAAAATACCATTGAAAAATAAAGGATTCAAGATTCAAACATATGCACGGCCACCACAAAAAAATTGGCCTGCACCTATGCCTTGGCAATCCTAGCCTCAACCTCAACCATGGGCACAAGGATGGAAAAATCCTTATGGAATATTTCCTCAGTATTATCAAAACCCTCAACATTATCCTACTTTATCACCACAATATTTTCCTCAATCTATTCAACTACCACCCCAAGCTCAAATTCAAAATCCAAATCCAAAACTTTCATTAGAATTTCTACAATGACCAAATCAATTTCTTACACAACCACTTTCAAACCTAAATAATTAAAATTCACAACCTGTTTACAATATGGAGGGACAAAATTTCCAGACCTATATGATAACTCCATTAGATCTTAACAACGTTCAACTTATATCTAGTAGAGTATTGGAAAAGAAGTCACCATTTGTTGTTATTTAGGAAAATAAAAAGGATGATCATTCTGAAGATGATACATCTCTTCATCAAAATGATAATCCTCAAAATAACACTACTCACTCTATGGAAGAGATCTCTATCCATCAGAAAAAAAACCCTCAAACACAAAACATTCCTACACATTTTGATAATACTCCAATAAATTAAAATCTTATTATAGAACAACCTTCAGTATTTGTCTCAAGACCAACTTTCCCTGAAAGATTAAAGATTGATAAAGGGGTAGAAAAAAAGATCATGCTGCCTGATTATGATATGTTAGATGAGTTGAAGAATGTTTGCATTAAATTTCCTTTGTTAGAAGCTATCAAATAAATTCCAATTTTTGCAAAGACAATTAGGGAGTCAAGTATTAAAATACCAAGAAGAAAAAGAAAAGAAGTCAAAAGAATTCAGTTAGTTGAAAAAATTGCAGATATCATGACGGGCAAAACAACAATTCAAAAATATTTGGATCCAAGAAGTCCCATTGTGAAAACACACATCAATGGTATTGAAATACCAAACACATTGATTAATCTAGGAGCAACTATAAACATCATGAGTAAACAAAATATGGATCAAATAAAACTTCCTAATATCCAATATACATCAACATTATTACAATTACCATAAAGATCTGTAATTAAACTTGATGGTGTGTTAGAGGACATTTATGTATCCTTATTTCTTGGGAATATCCAGTTTATTTCATGATCTTAACACCCACGAATAACTTAGGAGGACATCCATTAATCTTAGGAAGACCTTGGTTAGCTACAACTGATGCTTTTATTAGTTGTAAATCTGGTGATATGTTTATCTCTGATGGAAGCTCAAAAAATAAATTCACATTGTATCCACCTGCAAAAACAATGATAGAGGTATAAATTGAAGAATGGATGGATGATGATAATGATATACAACCTATTTTTACTATCTCACAAGTAAGTGAAGAGGATCAAATCTTAAATTCAATAGAAAATAACGAATCCTCTTCATACTGTGAGACTAGTCAAAATTTTCAAGAACAATGCAATATTGAATATTTATCATCCCAACAGATGTCTTTGCATTCTATGGAGGAATTTGGCAATTCTTCAATAGAAAATTTTCCAGGAAAAACTTTAAATGTAAATAAAAATTTAGAACAATTTCAAAAGAGGAAATTAATAGAAATATTACAAAAACACTCTTCTGCATATGCATGGGAATATACTGACATGAAAGGAATTAATCCTAAAACTTGCATGAATCACATATATATTGAAGAGAATGCCCGACCAATCCAACAACCTCAAATAATAATGAATCCAAACTTAATGGAAATTTTTAAAGAGGAACTACAAAAATTGTTGAATGTAAATTTGATTTATCCAATATCAGGCAGTATGCATTGAAAATGGAGAGTATGCATTGATTATATGGAACTGAATAAGGCCACTTTGAAAGATCATTTTCCACTTTATTTCATAGATCAGGTTTTAGAAACACTAGCAGGGAAGAAATATTTCTCATTCTTGGATGGATTTAGTGGGTATAACCAAATTCATGTAGCACCAGAAGATTAAGACAAAACCACATTTCCCTGTCCATGGGGAACTTATGCTTACCGAGTACTTCCTTTTGGATTATGTAATGCACCAAATATATTCCAAAGAGCAGTATTAGGTATTTTCTCTGATTTAATTCATGATTGTGTGGAAGTGTATATGGATGATTTTATAGTTTATGGAAATTATTTTGAAGAAGCTCTTAAAAATTTGGAAAAAAATTCTTATAAGATGTAAGGAAGCAAATATCTCACTTAGTCATGAAAAATGTTTAATGATGTTAACTAAGGGGATTTTTTTAGGACACCACATTTTAAGAAATGGAATTAAGGTGGACTCATCTAAAGTAGAAGTTATTTCTAAATTACCAGTTCCAATTTGTCAACGAGATGTTAGGAGTTTTATTGGTTTTACTGTATACTATAGAAGATTTATAGAAAATTTACAAAAATGCATCTCCACTCTTCAAATTTCTTACAAAAGATTGTGAATTCAATTGGAATCCTGATTGCCAAAAAGAATTTGAAATTTTGAAAGAGAATATTTCTGAAGCACCCATCTTTAGAGGACCAAATTGGAAATTACCTTTTCACATTTAAACTGATGATTCAGACATAGCTTTAGGAGTTTTATTAGGAAAAAAATACATGACTCCTTATGCCATTTTCTATACAAGTAAAAATTTGACTCTTGCAGAGTTAAATTGTACTGTTACTGAAAATGCGTTTTTAGTTGTTGTTCATGCCATCAACAAATTCAAACATTACATTACTGGCTATGAAACTTTCATTCATACAGACCATTCTGCAATTAGATATCTAATGAATAAATCAGTTACTAAGGGAAAAGTCACAAGATGGTTATTATTGTTATAGGAATTTCATATCACTATTTTGGATCGACTTGGAAAACAAAACACATTTGCTAACATTTTATCTAGAATTCAAAATGATAACAATGATAAAGCTGTAGAGAATAATTTTCCTGATGAATATCATTTTGCAATATCCATTAAATCTCCATGGTTTGCAGATATTCCTAACTATTTGGCTATAGGGAAATTACCATCATATTTGTTTCCTAGGGAAAAAAGAAAGACAATTCAAATGGGTGCATCTTATTCATGGATAAATGAGGAATTGTACAAGACAGTGCCAAATTTCATTATTCAAAGACGTGTAAGAGAAGACAAAAGACCTGAAATACTAAAAGCATGTCATGACGATCCATGTGGAGGACACTTCGATGATAAAAGAACTGCCTACAAAGTCCTTTGCTTAGGATATTGTTGGCCTTCCCTTTTTAAGGATGACAAGGAATATTTAAGAGATGTGATAGTTGCCAAAGGATAGGGAGAATTGTTCCTTTAAATGAAATTCCTCTACAACCTCAAATACTTATTGAACCCTTTGAAAAATGGGCTTTGGATTTTGTCAGACCAATCAATCCACCATCAAGGAAGAAGAGGTATATTCTTGTGTGCACTGATTATTTTACTAAATGGGTAGAAGCTAAAAAAATTTCTTTTGCTACTGAAAATGTTGTAGTTTCATTTCCTTTTTAGGATATTTTTACTCATTTCCCAAAATATTCCTTCTCGCTAGTTGACTAGAGTTCTATTGCTAAAATGAAAAATATGACTTCACCACTACCCTCCTTGCAAAAAAACGAGTAAAATGAGTATAAATTCGGCCTGGTTCTGAAACTATGAAAATTTGGCACCAAGGGAATCTTTTATATTCCTCATTATTCCACAAAGATTCCTCTCTGCAAGTTGACTGAATATATGCTACTCATATGAGGAAAATTATCTTTCCATTGAGCGCCTTTCGAAATTCTGAAAAAAATGAGTATAAACATGATATACTTTTGCCTATGTCAAAAATCGGCCTCCAAGGGAATCTTTCAGATTCCTCATGATTCCCTCGCGTTAGGGTTCCACCTCGTTAATTATGCCCACTTAGGGTTCTGTTGGGCTCTCTCTCTCTCTCTGCCTCTGGAAAATTATTGATTAAGTATGGATTTGAGGGTGAAATTTTCAATGGGCGGCGCCACTTGGCAGAGTGGCAGTGGGGTCTCCATAGGGCCATTGGCCTCCCACCGGTTACAGGGTCAATCCCCATTTCATTCTCTTTTTTGAATATATAATTTTAATATTAAAAAAGACCTTTCATTAGAGTTTTTCCCATAATATTTTACTGACATATCACTTGTGACCACTGTTTATGGTATGCCAACCTGCCACGATGATGTCGTTACAACCTCATTCCAAACCTGCCCATTACATCTGCCAATTCGTTGTGGTTACAGTTGGTGACATCAATGAAAAAGGCCATTTCTTCTATAAGTTAGAATACACCTAAGGTTTTGATTCTTTAAATTAACCATGAAAATGCATATGGTTCCCATATTCCCTTTTAATATGTATTTCCCACCTTAACCATATCACTTTGACCTCCAAAAGTTTTAATGTATTCCCTATTTTTAAT
This sequence comes from Pinus albicaulis, assembly GCA_034641835.2. NCBI lineage: Eukaryota > Viridiplantae > Streptophyta > Pinopsida > Pinales > Pinaceae > Pinus > Pinus albicaulis. The sequence goes on from CM076579.1 coordinate 533,101,335, forward strand.
GGCCCAAAATTAGGATACGTGGTTAAATAATAAAATTTTTTTTTATTATTTATTATTATTAATATTATATATCTCTTTTTTTAAATGAATTTGTTTTTATATGGGATTTTTAATATAATTTTTTTTCTCTTTTTTTTAGGGCTAGGAGGCCAATGTTGGTGCACCACGTGTCAGTGATCTATTGGTCATTTAGTTGCCTCGTAAGAAAAGCAGGTCCCACATCTTTATGTATCTTACAAAATTATAATGATAATAAGTTGGTCATAGGGACTCAGATTTGAGTTTTGTTTGCGCCACCAGAATCATAATAACAAGATATTCAACTCGATTGCAATATTTCCGAGATTTATGAACATCCAAAATTGAGCCTTTTTGGAGCCGCCTTTTAATTTTTGAGAATTTTTGGAGCCACCTAGATCATTCCTCCCCACTGAGGATATTTTGGTCCTAAAAAATCATGAACACCATCCGCAATCTATTGTACTCCCTCGTCCGCACAATAAGTTCTCTAACATGTCAGACTTTCTTCTCCTTCACCTTTGCAATATACATGTTCAAATTCTAGACCTATCATGGCCTAAGAAATCCCCATACTTTCCAAGAGTTTATAACACACCCTTTGGTCAAGTTTACATCAGAATCATAACAAAACCCAATACTCGAGCTATCAACAAAAATGCCAAAAATATCATCACGTTGCCTTCATAAGTGATGGGAATTAAATCATCACTTTTACAATCATTTCACAACATATTATTTAAAAAATGCGGCCATGACGAGTTACTATATCTAATAAAATCATATATCACTCAACAAAGTGAATGGGTCATCTCCCTGTGGCAGATTCACTTGTTGAACATATTCACCAGAGTGTTTTTTGAACCTTCATAGGTGGTTTCTTGGACTGGATTATCTAACATGTGGCTCTATGATGTCCATCCTTGTTGTAGTGAATACAATGATTCTTTCTTCTCCAAAATTTCTGGATCATCTTGAAATTCTTATTCCTAGTGCGCCTTTGATAAGTGCATGTGGAATCCTCACTATCACTGGAATGTGATGAGGTGCTCCCATCATCCATCATTGGTTGGTCCCTGGTTGTCTTGGAGCATTATCCAACCTTTTTTCTCACATACCCAAGTCCTTCTTAATGAGGCAATTCCCCCACTTCGAAGGGATTAAAAATTCCTTTGCCATTAATTCCAAGGCACTTGATGCCCCATTTTATTCAAAAATTTTGATCCAATTCCTGTAGTATGTTTCTCAAAAGCAGCAAAATTATCATCATAAAAAGAACATAAAATTGAAGAATCATTTTTTACCTTAGGCTTGTTATGTTGCAACTTTTCCAGTGCCTCCTCCTTGGATTTAACTGATGTTGCAACCTTCGCTTATCCTTCTCTGCTTCTTGTAGGAGTCTTTATAGTTTAGCGTTCTCTTCCTGAATTCTTTGGTTTATCCCTTCGAGCTCTTGGAGCCATGCAACATTTGGAGCCCTCATTTTTGATAAAATATTTGTTGAAATATTTTCCTCATTTCCTAAATCGGATCCCAGGTCGATAGGTCCATTTTCTGCAATCCCAAGAGTGGTAATATTCATCTCATCACCTGAGTCTGATCCCAGGCCAATTGGTCCAATACCTAAAAATCCCACGGCTGTGATCTTCTCATCATTGTCTGAATCATAATATTTATCTTGTTGCTCAGTTGCAACTATCTTCTACTTCTCTTTTCTGTCGTTCCTCTTAGGCCTCAAGTCTGGATGAAATTTCCAGTAATTCTCCTAATCATTCCCTTATTTTTCACAATGAGTACAAGAGGGCTTTGTTTCTCTTCTCTCTGATGTTGATTCCCTCTTTAGGCGTTCATATTTCTCATGCTTCCCCCTGCTTTCAATATGTACACCCTTCACACTAGCTTCATTAAGAGTTTTATGTTCAAATAATAACAATGAATGACACAAATAACTATGCAAAGAGCCAATATAATTCATTAGTGTCTTAGGAGTGCCCAGTGGAGCATTCAATGCTAATGCTTGTTTCCTAAACTCCTCTGTAAAAATTCTGAAAATTTTTACCTTTACTTTGTTTCAAAATTTTCCATTCCATCATGGCCGTCTATCTGTAACCCAATGGGTAAAATTGACCCCTTAAATAATAAAAAAACTTAGTCCAAAATGAAATAAGTTTACGACCATTCTTGCCACCTTTCTGTAGCTTTCCTTCCCACTAGACGAGAGTAGAGCTTCTCAATCGAAGGGGCTTCATCCTCTTTTATTCGTTGTATGCAACAATATACTTCAACCTATATGATCCAATTATCTAGTTTTTATGTATTATATTCTCCACTAAACACAGGAAAATGAATATTGTGTTAGAAAATTAAATATTACAGAGCAATGAAACACATAAAATATGTAGAAAACACAAGCACACAAAACACATAAAACTAGAGAGACACAGACATACGTGGTTCACCCAGTTTGGGCTACGTCCACCCCGAAAAACCAGTCCTTCCTTTCTATTATCCAGCAAAATGAAGAGACACAACCTATAGTAGATCCGCTATAATATCCTCTATTCTCTCTCATAGTCTCCCTGTCTATTTCTCGCTCTGAGGATACACATACAATACACAACCACAATACAATACCCTCATAAAAGCAAGGGGTTGCCTTCTAGGGAAAAAAACTCTAAACTAAACATAACTTCTACTGTCAAATAATTTGCCTATTGAACGTCCCAGATTGACTATAAATTACTATACTTTTACAAGGCAATTTTACATCTATTTTTAGCTTTGGGGGCGCTGCCCCCGAAACCCCATACCAGGGGAGGGCTCCATAAAGTCGCAGTTGCCCCCCCTATACCCCCCAGGCAGAATTTAATTACGGGCAACATTTCCGCCCCCATTAAGGTACAGGGGTCTAATGCTGTGATACAAAATAAACAAGATAATCAGACTCCACACCCAACAATCTCCCACTTGGAGACTGATTGTAGAAACTGCACTGGTGCTTCATTTGTTGGACAATAAATCCTCTTAGGACCCGGCTGTTTCTCATCTTCATCGTCATCCTTGAAGACCAATTGAAACTGAGCATGTTCTCAGTTTCTCCCTGGTTACAACTTTTGTCAGCATATCTATAGGATTCTGGCTAGTGTGTATCTTTTCCAACTTCAACTCTCCATCTTCCAATACTGACCGTATGAAATGGTACTTGAGATGTATGTGTTTAGTCCTGGAATGAAATGCTGAGTTATTTTCAAGGTGAATGGCACTTTTTCTATCACTGTATAACGTGCCAATATCATGCTTCTTACCCAATTCATCCATAAACCTTTGTAACCAAATCATTTCTTTACTAGCCTCTGTAGCAACAACATACTCTGCTTCTGTTGTTGAAAGTGCAACATCAGTTTGGATTTTTGAAATCCAACTGAAAGTTGTTCCACCTACAGTAAATACATATCCTGTAGTACTCCTCCTGCTATCTCTGTCACCTACCATATCTGCATCAACATATCCCTGTAGATCAATGTTTGAACCACCAAAGCATAACGCTTTATTTGTGGTACCTCTCAAATATCTGAGAATACATTTTACTGCCATCCAATGTTCTTTTCCTGGATTGTTCATGTACCTGCTTACAACTCCCACTGCATGTGCAATATCAGGCCTTGTGCAGACCATTGCATACATTAAGCTTCCAACTGCTGATGCATATGGAACTTTATACATATATTCCATTTCTTCATGGGTGTTGGGGCACATCTCCTTACTAAGTTTGAAAAGGCTAGCAAAATGTGTACTAAATGGTTTTGCATTCTGCATATTAAATATTTTCAACACCTTTTGTATGTACTCATTCTGAGACAGTGTTAATTTGCGATTTTTCCTGTCTCTAGTTATTCTCATACCAAGGATTTGTTTTGCAACTCCCAAATCCTTCATTGCAAATGAATTTGCCAATTTTCTTTTGATCACATTTATTTCCTGCATGTTAGACCCTGCAACAGGCATGTCATCTACATACAATAACAATATAATATAGCTGCCATCATTTTTCCTTTTCAGATAGACACAATGATCAGAGTGACATCTAGTATAACCTTGTTCAGACATAAACTTGTCAAATTTTAGATACCACTGCCTTAGAGCTTGTTTTAAGCCATACAAGCTCTTCTTTAACCTGCACACTAATTTTTCTTTCCCTTTGACCTCATATCCTTCTGGTTGCTCCATATAGATCTCTTCCTCCAAATCTCCATGGACAAATGCTGTCTTTACATTTAACTGTTCAAGATGTAAATCTTCCGCTGCTACAAGACTTAAAATAGTTTTGATTGAAGTCATCTTAACAACAAGAGAAAATATTTCATCAAAATTAATACCTTTCTTCTGTGCAAACGCCTTCACCACAAGTCTAGCTTTGTACCTCTGTTTTCCTCCATGTTCTTCCTTCAGCCTATAAACCCATTTATTCTGCAATGTAGTTTTACCTGCAAGCAACCTGACTAAGTCCCAAGTCTGGTTATGCATTAAGGAGTCCATCTCTTCTTCCATGGCTAGCTCCCACTTCTTCCTGCTTTCAACCTGCATTGCTTCTTCATAACATTCAGGTTCACCAAAATCAGTCAACAACAAATAATATAATGAAGGAGAGTATCATTCAGGCGGTCTACTTATCTTGGTAGATCTTATAACACCACTTTTAGGTGTTTGAGATGCCTGTTTCTGTTGTTGTGGCTCTTAATTATTATTATTTTCAGGCACCTTTACCTTTTCTGTGATCTCATCAAGAACTATGTATTCTTTGTTTTCTTTTTCTTGTTTCTTTTCTTGCAACTGATTCTTATACAATACCTTTTCATTGAATATTACATCTCTACTCCTAATGATTTTGTGATTTTCATAATCATATAAGTGATAACCAAAATCATTAACACCATATCCAATAAAGGTACATTTCTTTTATTTTACCTCAAGCTTGGTTCTGTTTTCTTTATTAATATGGACAAAGGCCTCACAACCAAAAGGCTTTAAAAAAGATTAGTTTACCTTTTTACTTGTCCATGCTTCCTCTGGAATACCACCATCCAAGGAACTTGAAGGCCCTCTTTTTATTAGATAAACAACAGTATCTACAACATCTGCCCAAAATTTTAAAGGCAATCCTGCATGTAATCTCATCCACCTTGCACGCTCCATGATTGTTCTGTTCATCCTTTCTGACACACCATTTTCTTGTGGTGTTCTTGAAACTGTCTTCTCTCTATGAATTCCATGCTCTGAACAATACCTATCAAACTCTTTGTTGCAATATTCACCACCATTGTCTAATCTGAGACACTTCAACTTCTTTCCTGTCTCAATCTCAACCAAAGCTTTCCATTTCTTGAAAGTATCAAATACATCATATTTATTCTGAATACAATAAATCCAAGTTTTTCTAGTTGAATCATCAATAAAAGTAACATAATAATGAGAGCCACCAAGAGATGATACCTGAGCAGGTCCCCATACATCTGTATGCACAAGCTCTAATTTTTCGCTCTTCTTTTCTTTAACAACTTTGAGAAATCTAAATCTCTTCTGTTTTCCATAAATGTAGTACTCACAGAAATCCAAATCAACATTCTTCAAACCCGACAATAAATTTCTTGAGTGAAGAATATTCATCCCCTTCTCACTCATGTGTCCGAGCCTACGATGCCATAATGTTGCATCTGCTCCTTTGGAAGTTAAAGCATTAACAGAGTTAGAAATACCATTGCATAAATACAATGTACCAACCTTTTTGCCTTTTGCTATTACCAGGGCTCCTTTGGTGACCTTCCAAGTTTTATCCGTGAAAGTTGTCGCACAACCTTCACCGCCTAACTGCACTGTTGAAATCAGATTTTTCTTCAGATCTAGAACATGCCTTACCTCCTTTAGTAGCCATTGGTTTCCATTTTTTTGTTTTACAAGAACTTTACCCATTCCAACAATTTTACAGGGTTAATCATCACCCAAACGAACTTGTCCAAAATCTCCTTGAACATAGTCATGAAAATATTTCTTATCAGGTGTGGCATGGAATGAAGCCCCTGAATCTACAACCCAAGAATCAATAAAATTTTTGAAAGAAAGAATCAAAGCATCTTGTAACACACCTGTCACATTTGCTTCATGATTTTTTTCTTGTTGTGTGTCTCCTTCTTTTCCCTTCCGAGATCTACAATGTTTCTTTAGGTGTCCTTTCTTTTGGCATTTCCAGCACACTATCTCCGATCTGGACTTGGATCTGCCTTTCCTTGATTTATTGCGATATCCCGAGATCTTTCCTCTTTCCATTCTTCTTCCCCTAGACTCTGCACTCAAAGCATTACCTGATGTCTCACCGGAGCTTTTTCGTCGCATTTCCTCACTACGGATAGCACCGAAAACATCATCAAACTTTAAAGTACTAGATCCAGAGACAGAGTTACTAATGGCCATAACTAAACTATTCCAGCTTTCTGGCAATGAGCACAGGAATAACAGAGCTCTAACTTCATCATCAAATTTTACCCCTACAGAACTTAAATGACTGGTAACTGTACTAAAATCATTTAAATGGTCTGCAACAGATCCACCTTCCGACATCTTCATATTAAATAAACGTTTCATAAGAAATACCTTGTTTGAGGCTGAGGGTTTTTTCATATAGTTTCGCCAACGCCTTAATCAAACCCTCTGTTGTTGTTTCCTTTGAAATATTGAAGGCTACCGAAGCCGTGAGGCACAACCATACTGTTCCGAGTGCTTTTCTATCAAGAATCTCCCATTCTGCGTCTGTCATAGCTGTCGGATTCTTTGTTTTTCCGTTCAATGTTAGGTACAAATTTTTCTGATACATATAATCTTCCATCTGCATCTTCCACAATGGGAAATTTTGGCTGTTAAATTTCTCGACCCTAAATTTACCATCTTCCGCCATTGCTCCCACTCGAACTAGGAAACCCTTATTTCCTACGAGTTTATCAGCCAAATAGACCTTCGGTTCTGATACCATTTGTTAGAAAATTAAATATTACAGAGCAATGAAACACATAAAATATGCGGAAAACACAAGCACACAAAACACATAAAACCAGAGAGACACAGATATACGTGGCTCACCTAGTTTGGGCTACGTCCACCCCGAACAGCCAGTCCTTCCTTTCTACTATCCAGAAAAATGAAGAGACACAACCTACAGTAGATCCGCTGTAATATCCTCTGTTCTCTCTCACAGTCTCCCTATCTATTTATTGCTCTGAGAATACACATACAATACACAGTCGCAATACAATACCCTCATAAAAGCGAGGGGTTGCCTTCTAGGGCAAAAAAACCTAAACTAAACATAACTTCTACCGTCAGATCATTTGCCTAATGAATGGCCCAGATTGAATAGAAATTACTATACTTTTACAAGGCAATTTTACATCTGTTTTTAGCTTTGGGGGTGCTGCCCCTGAAACCCCATACCAAGGGGGGCTCCATAAAGTCGCAGCCGCCCACCCTTCGACCCCCTAGGTAGTGTTTAATTACAGGCAGCATTTCTTCCCCCATTAAGGTACATGGGTCTAAAGCTATGATACAAAATAAACAAGAAAATCAGGCTCCACACCTAACATATTGACATCCAGCTTGAAAATTGGAATTTTACGAGTTCTTATAACTCTAGAATGATGAGAAGAGGAAGAAAAATATTTTTTTTCTAGAAGATTGAGAGGGAGGTATAGAAGGCTCTTTTCCTTCTCCATGATTCACTGAGGCATGATCATCTAGTATTTTCTTCTCATGCTTCATTGTCTTCTCATATCCCGCAAACAATTTTTCTACTTTCTCTGCCATGGCGTAGAAGGCCTTGCAGTAGTTTCATTCTTCCTCCAACTGAACATCCTCATCTACCATTTTCCTTCTTCATGTTGCACACCTTGCTTCTGGATCAAATGAATTAATTTTTCCTTCACCTCTTTAGAGATATCCCCTGGTTATCATACACTTGCAAATCAAATAAACAAAAGACCTTCTCTGATACCAAAATTGATCTCGATATTTTTACTTCATTGATGCATTCAAAATCACATATAAAAGAGCATGTAACCATAGAATGCATACACACAACATAAAAAGGAAATTAAGGGAAATCATGAGAAACAAAGGAAAAACATGTTGATAATGGAGTTCACCCAGTTTGGGCTACGTCTCCAAGCTCTACTCGATGTGGGGAGGCCACTTTCATTAATCTTATGCAAAAATCAAACTAAATGCATGTAAAAAAGGTACCTTATACCTCCACTTATGGGGATGGCCTGAAAAATCACACCCCTGCTAAATAAATGTATTGCATCATTGAATTAATGGCGCGAAACTGTGTCAAATGACTATAAAGTCGACTAATTTCTGCTTCGGTAAAAAAATGGACCATCAAGAATCTCAAAGATTCCCAAAAGATTCCTCTATGCAAGTTCACTGAAAATATGCTGCTAAGATGAGGAAAATAATCTCACCATTGCACTCCTTGTGAAATAATGAGAAAAATTATTAAAACTTGATATACTTATGCCTTTGTAAAAAATCAACCTCCAAGGGAATCTTTTAGATTCCTCATGATTCCCCTGCAGCAGGGTTATGCCTCGTTAAATTTTCCCACTCAGGGTTCCGCTGGGCAGTCTCTCTCTATATCCAACAAATGAGTGATTAAAAATGTATTTGAGGGAAACATTTTCAATGGGAACTACTTGGGACAGTGGAAGTGAGGTCCCCATGGGGTCGTTGGGCTCCCACTGGTTACGGGGTCAATCCCCATTGCATCCTCTTTGTTGAATATATAATTTTAATATTAAATACAACCTGTCATTAGATTTTTTTTCCATCATGGTTTCCTAACATGTCACTTGTGACCACCATTTATGGTATGCCATCTTGCCACAATGATGCCATTATAACCTCATTCCAAATCTTCCCATTACATCTGCCAAGTCATGGTGGTTATAGTTGGTGACATCAATAGTCCGCTATTATGATTATATGTGGTGGTTAATCCGTTTTAGGTTTCAACCATTTGATATTGGTGCACCATATATTATATGGTTCCAACTCTTTAAATTAACCACGACAATGAATATGGTTCCCATATGCCCTTTTAATATGTATTTCCCACCTTAACCATATCACTTTGACCTCCAAAAATTTTAATGTATTCCTTGTTTTTAGTGGCCCAAACTTCAAATATGTGGTTAAATAATAAAAAAAATTGTTATTATTTATTATTATTCATATTATATATATAGATATACATATATTTTAAATAAATTATGTTTTTATATGGGATTTTTAATATCATATTTTTTTGTCTTTTGTAGGGATAGGAGGCCAATGTTTGCGCACCACATGTCGGTATCTATTGGTCATTTAGTTTCCTCGTAAGAAAATATGGTCCCACATCTTTATATAACTTGAAAACTTCTGACGATAATAAGTTGGCCATACGAACTCGGATTTGACTGTCGTCTATGCCACTGGAATCATAACGACAAGATATTCAACTTGATGCCAACATTTCTAAGATTTAGGTACTTCCAAAAATGATCCTTTCTGGAGCCACATGGATCAAGGAGGAAAGTCTTGATGGAATATATACATTCCTGGGCGATGAAAACAAGATCATGTATCTGGCGTTGCTCCAAAAAACTAATTTTTTTGGCCAAAATATGTATGGAAAAGAATGGTTTAAGTCGATTAGCAATGGTTTTAGAAATCAATTTATAAATGGCGTTACACAATAAGAATGGAAAATAGTCATAGAAAGTGCAAGGATTTGGAACCTTCGAAATAAGGGATATAAAAGTTGCATTTGCGGCCCCAGAGACCCATCCAAGAGTGCAGAATTCCTTGACCATCTTAGTTAGCTCATCAATCATGATATCCTGGAAATGTAAGAAAATTTCCATGGTCTAGCCATCGCAACCAATAATTTTTCCTCTAGTCAGGTTTTTAAAACAATTTGAATTTCATCCTTTGTGACAGGACGCTCCAATAATGTGTTTTCCTCCTCACTTGTCAAAAGGGGAAAGAAGTCACACAGATCTAGTTGTTTGCAAAAAGGAACAGAGTGTCTAGAGTGGTGTATATTGATGAAGTAGTGTAGGGCCTCCCATTCAATGTTCCTTTATCTAGTGATATGACCACCTAAGCTAGTACATATACTCCATATGTATTTCATTTGGCGTGTCAGTGTTGTTTTTTTATGAAAAAATATGTTGTTTTTGTCTCCAACATCTACCCACATGGCTTGGCTCTTTCGTTTCCAACCTTCAGTTTGACTGAGAAAAATATGATATATGTTGAGCTCCAATTTATTAATCTCAAGTTTGTAGGACTCATAAAAGTAATTTGGATATCTAGGGTCTTACATTAGTTTTACTTGCTCATCAATGTTGATCAGTTCTTATATTAGAGTCCACTTCTTTTACGAGCCCATCATATCACCTTGGCTTTTAGATCTCTCAATTTTTTGGTAATCTTATCCATCATCTGAGAGCCAGAGTCCCCATATGGAATCCACCAGAAATATTGTACAAGTTTTATGAAATATGACTCCTTTAGTTAGAAATGGTCGAATTTAAAAGGAGGAGCCTTAACTGATTACACCCAATAACACTTCAGTAGGATAGGGAAATGGTATGATATGTCAGATGGAAGGATCCATGTGATCATTGATCAGGTCCATGAGGCATCTGGTTGCAGACTCGTGAACAAAAAAAATGGTCTAAGCACTTTAATATGCCTTGTTCTCCCCAACGACGATTCTTCCAAGTGGGTCCAATAAGCTCTAGGTTGATATCCCCAAGTGATTTTTTCTGGAAAAATTCCTTAAAGTAGTGTGCCAATGGGTTAGGATGGTTGTGGGAACCCCATATTTTAGTAGAATCAAGGGAGAAGTTTAAGTTCCCGACTAAGATCAAGGAATCAAGATCTAGAATGCCACTACTGTCAACCTTGTTCCAAAATAATTTTTTATTTAAGAAGGGAGCATAAATGTTGATTATCCGAAGACAAGTTTTTGTACCCTACTGACTTCCTATGATTAATATGCCTGAAAAAAGTGATATATGCCTTGAAATTAACTGGTTGCACACACAAGCCATTTTGGACATATATGTAGTAAAAATCCCCATGCCTTTTCCTTGCTAGTCATGGTTTCTTGGAACAGTACAATATTAGGTTTATAGATGCTAATAATAATTTTCAAGGATCATATTTTGTAGGCTGATCCCAAACCCTATATGTTCAAAGAATTTATAGTCATTAGGGATGATCAAATTCGGTAGGCTTTTCTCTAAGGACTGGAGATTCAGGGAGGACAACATCCAGGTGGCCAACCCAAAAAGAGATAGGCACAATGAAAGGAGGGGTTGAACCATTAGAAGACTCTTGAAAATGATCCAGGAGGTTAGATGGGGCGAAAGTGCAGTTAGATATTTTCTTGAATTTAGTCCCTCTCTTCCTCTGAGTGGTAACGTTCTTGTAGGACACAGAGCTAACATGGAATCCATAGACAAGAAAGAAATATTTATTAATAGTTAGAGGTTCCATGGTGTTTAGTGAGTCACAGGAAAGATCCTCTAGCTCCACATATTCTAAGAATGGAGTGAAATTTCAGTTGGAGGGAGCACCAAATTTAATGGGTTAGGAGTAGTATGGGTCATCGAAGATTTAAGTTGCATGCGGAGGTCTAGGGGGAGCATATGGTTGAAAGGATGGAGGGAGAAAATTCTAGGGTATGGGATTTAAAAGAGGTAATAAAGGCTTGTAAATCACAAGGGAGGATGATTTGAATACATGATTAACGTGTGAAGTGGAGGGGGAGGGATAGGACACTACAGGAGAGGGAGTGATATGTAGAGGATTATTATCTGAGACATTACAAGTGGGTGGGGTGGGGTATGTTACCTGGTGCTGCATGGAGGATAGTAGAGTGAACCCGAGAATCCTCTCGTCTCCCCACAACAATAGAAAATCTAGTTTGTCGGTAATTTCAACCATTACTATGAAATATTTATTGATTATGTTTGGAAAACTAGGCATATGGTGGCCAGTCTCATGAAAACAGAGGCATATGAATGGGATAATCCAGTAATCAATAATTTTTTTACGTGATCATGGTCCATAGTAGAGATAAATATCAAGCAAAGGTCCCCCAGCTATTGTTCTTTCCACAAGGACCTAGGCAGTGTGTTTTTCCAAGCTGCCGAGGATGCCTTCATCTATAAAGTAGAATTTTCCAACGACATTGGAAATATTTGTGATATATTTCATGGTCCAAAGTTCTGGAGGGAGATTTTGAAGTTTGAACCAGATAATTTTCCTCTGCGACATGTCAATAGATGGATCAAAACAAAATGACCATCATTGTAGAGATAGATATCCACCTACTTTGACCCAAGGAGAGGCAACAATGTTGTCCACGTCATCCAGTGAAAGAAAATGGAAGGTTGACCCTTCCATTTTGTAAAGAACTAATACGGGGGAGGTATTTGAGAAGAAGAAGCCACCAGGTCTTGACCCACCTTTTCATTTTCACACCATTCAACTGAAAACATATCCAACATCCTACCAAGACTTGATTATTTAATTTAATCAACTCATCCCAATATCCCTAAACCTTAAGAACCAAAAAATGATTCTGTGATTTTGTTTTGATGGTGTTATGTTTATGAGATAAGGGTTTCTTTCGTAGGATGGGATCCATGATTTTTGTGTGGTCAGGAGGATACCAATTCTCACTATCCAGGGTTGCATCCAATTTTTTTTGTGAATGAATTGATCCTTTGCGAGGAACTTGATCTCAATCAACTTAGCAACCTATGGGGAAGATGACAGGGTCAAAGGATCATCCAGTGACATGAATGATAATTTTTGGGAAACCAACACCATCTAATCAAGAGCTCGTCAATGCAAAGGTGGAATAGTCAATGGAGCCATAGGGGCACTTGACCATTCAAAATGATCCACATACCATGTCTAATAAGAGGGGGAAAGCAGCCTAAATTAAGCCAATTATGATTGAGGAAACAATTTGCATCTCCATCACATAATGAGTCCAAAAATATGACAAGTTGGCTCCAAATGTCCTAAGAGAAACATAGACATGTTGATTGAAAGCTAAGTAGTCTAGTTTGGAATGGCCCAGAGAATTTTTGTCAGAATGAAATAGGGACTTGGAATTCTGATCCCAAGATAATTTACTTGCAAAATCCAATGAAATTTGAAGTCTTAATGAAATAAGTACAACATTATATGGTTGGTGGAGATTTGTGAGATAGAATCATAAATGGATCCCTTTGCTGCAACGATGAATCATTCTTGAACTTGTGATTCCGAAATAATTCGCTAGCAAAAAACTAGTCAGCTCTAAATTCTCATTGAATGAAGCAAAAAAAATATACGATTGGTGGAGATTTGTGTGGAAGAAACATAATCATGGATCCCTCCACAATGATGATGGGTGAGAGGTGAATTTTATGTGACACTACTACCAAATCCCCAAGATAATACGCCTGTTTCTTTTCCGACATTCCATGGCATCCTCTCTTAAATGTCAAGGAAAATTTGATGATATTCAACTCCTGATGTCACAATGTCACAAACTTATAGTAGGATAATTAATGCTTTCAAATTTGAAAATGGAAAGGGTGCTTTGGCCATTCCCCACTTGGGCTTGTTTGTTAAACTTTTGCACCGATCCAGGATCTAAACTCAAGACTGTGAGCCTACAGAGTAATGAGAGTTATACATTTGATCAGTCGCTACAAGAGATGTAATTGTTGTTATGTTTAAATGGAAAGGAAAAAATAGAAACAATAATGACGAACAAAAATAAAATAAATCACACATAAAGAACACCAAGAATTACCCTGGGAAAACCACAACTCCAGGGAAAAATGCAGCCTAATAGAATTCTATTAGATTTCGATCAAATCCCTAACCAAGATTTTCGGGGAGCCCTACTCCACCCTTGGTCCCATACACTAACCGGGAGACCCTGCTCGATTCTTGGCACCTTTGTGCTTGGCCCACATACAATGGAGACAAATAATACTATTTATAGACTTCATTCCAACCAAATGCAACTCACATAAAACCAAGGGTCACAAAACCATGTGCCTGAAACCATTAGTTGTATACTGTCATTCCCGAGTCAAAGTTAATCATAACAATCCCCCCCTTAAGTTGGAATAGGGAATTTCTATGGATTTAACCCCCCTAAAGCTCTGAAAACTCAATAATTCCACATGCCTAATTATATCATCTCCATTATAAGTAATATAATTATTGGTTCATTGCTTCTTGCATTCTCTTGTCTTGCCTTTCTCCATGGGCTGCACATTGACATTGATGTCCATATAAAAAGAACCCATCTACAGGATTACGTGGGTCTTATACCTTTGTAACCACCAATTATCTATGAGTTCTCGTCAGGTACATGGTTCATCAATTAATTAATTCACATGCACATATCGTTCTTCCTCACTGCTAGTTATCTAGGAGTTATCTTTAGGTACATGGTTCATTAATTAATTAATTCACATGAACATAGAGATCTTACTCAACCACTTAATGTTGTTGCATTTTATATTCCATCGTTTCCTAACTGTCAATTTTGTTTTCACTATCTATTACGAGCCCAAAATTTTTTTCTATATGCCTTGTCGAGTTTTCTTCAGAAAATACATACCAATTAAAAGAGATGGCTCGATATTTAATTCTTCACTGTAATTGGTTTTCCTTATACCTTCATTGTTGCATATATCTTCCATATAATTCTGCCACCAGCTTTTCCACTAGGTCGATCAACCACATCATCCAGAGCTTGATCTGCAAATTCGTCCAAGCTGTCTTGTACACTTTTCTTTCTCCTCTACTACCACAAATTCCACTTCATCCTTGTGTTATCCAACGCATATCGAAACAATCATGACCTATGGATCCTTCTATGGTGGTTTTCTTCACTGCAAGTGTCTTTGCACCACTCAAGCCCCAAGATAGTCCTGCATATCTTCATCATTGTAGATATAGTTGTCCCTGAGCTTGAAAATTCTCCATGGTTTGTAATTATTGTTGTATCTCTCCTAATCCATTAACAATGGCGGACAACATCAAGCTCCAAGATTCTTGAGCCTCCTTAGAAATTTCCTTAAATATCATAATTTATTTTTCTCACACTGTGAATTTGAACAACTATGCAGTCTTCAACACTAGTTTGAGGCATCACTCATGCAACACTTATGTTCCACAGTCCCCGACATGTTGCTCCACATTTCAGATGATAGATCCCTTGGGAATAGATATTAGAGGAAGCATATTTCCCATAGTGAGATTGACCTTCTTACAACAATAAATGAAGTGGCTCGTATTCATACCCTTTACTGCAATAAAAAAAATCTTATTGGTGCCTATAGTGGAAGGGGTTCACAGCTACATGAAACATGTTGTGCCTTAAACGCTTGTTGTCAAAGAGTGTGACATGATAAGACATCATGAAGATCTCCATTAATTCTTTCATAGAAATTAAACCACTGCCATCGTTAAAAGAAAAAAACAAGATGCCTATAAATAAGGTGAAACACAGAAATGTTAGTGTCCAATAGTCACAATCATAAAAAATTGACTCTTTTCATTGTAGTTAGAGTCTTATGGTAAAATTGTTATATTTTCAAATAAAATTTGACATCTCTTTGTTTTCATATGGTCATTGGTTATTTTCTATATCATTTCTACTCCCTCCACTTGTTGAAGGTCACCATCATCCATCATGGTCATGTCATTTTTACCCTATCCTAGGTCATCAAAAGAGTTAGTGGGTCATCATCCAGGTTATGGTCTAGGATTCACATTTGATGGTCATCATCATATCAGCCATAAAAAGCAAACAAGGGAGTCATGTCATCCATTCTGGTCATCATCATGGGAGTTAGAAATTAGGGAACAAAAATAATCAAGGTAACATTTCCTTTTGAAGAAATAATGTTGCATGTTAAATAAGTCAATAGTCATTTTCACAAAATTACACATGATATCATGTTTTCATTAAGCCAAAATCGAGTTTTTTGAATTATAAAGGAGAATAAAGCATTTAAAGGCTTCATTCTATCCTTCCAAAGCTTCAAGAGCTCCTCTCTACCATTGTAACACTTGCCAGAACCATCAGAAGTTTGAATTCGATTACAAATTTCTTAGTTTATCAATTTGTTGCATTTTTGGTAGGGTTGCTGCGCTTTTGTTTTGGAGGCATAAGGAGGAAAGAATATGTTCAAAACTTCATATCAGTGCTTCAAACATATTTAATCAAGTAAGTGGAGCCTTCAAAAACCCTTGCTTCATACAATTTGCTTATATAATTGATTAAAATCATTGCCTAGGGTTTTTGCTGCGCTTTTTCTATTTTATTGTCTTTGGCTTCTTTTCAAGAGAAATTTCCTAGTTTTGAAGCCTACACATCCCAAATATCCCTCATCAGAAATTTCCCACCATTCCCCACACTTAAATTCAGTCATCTTATCATTTCCATTATAAAACCCAACTTGTTGTTATGTTTATGGCACAAGTTTGTGTTTTCTCTTTTTCCCCACTCATTCCTCACTCATTTTGGAAAATTCAACTTTCAGTGTGTTACTAACATCTATAATTACCTGCCATATTTTTTTTCATATTTTTTCCTACCCCTCATCCCCTCGATTCCCTTCCCTCAATTGCTGCATTTTTAGCCTTGTTTTGCAACTCAAGTCCTGTTACCCATTCTTGTGTGAAACTAGGGTTTCTTGTCAAAAGAAAAGTCGAACATGGAAGAGAATAGTGAAAAGAGGAAATTAAAAGGAGGAGAGATCTCAATATATGAGCCCATTCATATGCAAGAGGTCAATTCATCAAATTTCATAAGAAGGTCATTTGAGCAGGCATGTTGTCTAGGATTTTGTAGGAAAGTGCAAGACATGGGTTATAATTATGATATAACAAGTTTATTTTCCCTCAATTTCAAAAGAGATCATGTCACAATTGTAGGGGTGAACTTTATGGTGTTAGGAGAGATCATATATTTAGCAACCACAATCCCTAATGAAGGTGAAATTTGGTTCAAGGGGATGGATTTAGACCTTGAGCATTATAATATTTTCTTGAAACCACAATACAAGGAGTCCCATTATCATATCTTTCCTAGAAGATAGTTGTTGGACAAGTACAAACCTTTGATGAAAATTATCATGAAGTATTTCACTTGTGAGGGGAGTTTTAGCAAGTTATCATTCAGTATCATACTAGATTATTCATGCATTTCACTTCCATCAAGCCCCTAAACCTACCCAACTATATGTTTAGAAGTTTGGTGAAAATGACTTAGAAGGTGCAATCCAAAGGAAGAAATCACCAGGCAAGCCTATTTCATCATGCTCTAGTCAAAATGATAGTCCTCCACCAGCTGGATTATGTTAATATATCATGGGAAGCTTTGTTAGAGGCAGTTGCTCTCTTATCTATCTCCCAACAATAAAATATTCAAAGCTCTCCTTCATCACCATCAAGCCACAGGGAGATGAAACATCAATTATGCCATCAGTGACAAGAACTCAACTTAGAACAAAGATTTCAAGGGCAGATAAGAAAGGTAAGAAGTTGGTATTTGTTCCTGAAACAATAGTGGAGATGCCTAGGTCTAGGCCTAAAACTAGATCTCAAGAAAAAATTATATCTAAGGAGGTTGTAGGTGAAGAGGAAATTCAGTTGGAAACCATGAGAGAGGAACCACCTCTGAGCAAGGAAAATTTTAGGGATGGAAAATTATTTTGAAGTTTAAAAAATTTGCGAATCTCACTAGTCCCTAATATGCAAACTATAAAATGTTTATTGATGTATTTGTAAAATTATTAAAATTTATAATGATATTATATATATTGTCTATATAATTTTGGCGATATTTAAGGTAAAATAATTTTATAATCTAAAAATTGGGTGAATAATTTTTATAAAAAAATGGAAATTGGCGAATCTTTTTTTTGGAAAAACCATGGAAAATTAGCCCACCTGCGAATATTAGCCCCTAAAATTTTCCATGCCTCTGAGCATACACGATTCACCATTACATAATGAAGAAGACATACCTCCATAAGTTGAGATGGCTAACCTAGGAGACCAACATGGAGATAAGGCCAAAACAATATCATCAAGGAGAAGGAAGGATCGATTAAAGAGCTGAAAGATGACCTATCCAAAGCCAATTTCATGGTGGATTTCCTACAACAAGAGACTAGATAGTTGAGACAGACCCTAATGCAGCAGAGCAAGCCACACAAGGACCCTCCATCAGAAAGTAAAACGGGTGTTTTGACAGCAATGGATAAAGCTAAGGCCATTATTGATGCTGAGAAACTGGAAGAAAATAATGTTCAAACACATCCTAGGAGAACTAAGACAAGAGAAATGGCTAGGAAAGAACAAAATCTAGATGATCCATCTCCTCCTCAAGCTCAAGACACTATAGCTGCTCCTCAAGCCTAAAATACTACATTTGACTCCATAAGTGCTAATATTGATAAGAAAAGGGAATATTGGCTTGATATAGTAAATGTACACTTGGAGAAGCTACTGGAGAAAGAAAACTGGGATACCACCATGCAAAGAAATATGGCAAGGCACTACGATGCTAGGAACATCATTTGGAAGGTTAGGGTCAAAAACATGAAGAAGAAGCTCAAAAGGATCCAATGGAAACTCAAAATGAAGAAAAGAATAGACCTATTGGCTGATTCATCATTGGTGGTATGAAATCAAATAATAAATCAAAGAAAAAGAGACAAAAATTTGAAATTTTGAAGTTTTTGTGCACACAAGAGAAAAAACATCCTACAGAAACACAACAACTAGTTGCTGCGCTTTTTCTAGGAGTGTCTAAATCAGAAATTTCAAGCATGTGGAGGTATCTTAGAGCACAAGGATGTCAAAAAATTACTTTAGCACACTTGAAAAATATTAAATTTTCAGTAAATGGTCAAAAAGTGCCAATTTTTCACCTTTCTGCCACTTTTTCAGGGCACTCGCCGCACTTTTGGATATTTTATCTTCAAGTCAATTTTGAAGGAGTTAGAGGGAGGTTTTTCAGGCCTTGAAGACTACAGTGTGTAGAAGACATCTTTAGCTTTCCATCCATGTCTTTTGCAGTAAAAAACTCATCCGATAAGGCCTCCAAATCATCTTCCAAAAGCTTGTTACGCTTCTGCTAGACCTGTTGTGTTTCTAGTTGTTTTGTTGTGTTTCTGTGTTTGGGAAATTTTTACTAAACGTGGAGGTCAAAGGTAAAACTTGGTCGATGTAACAGCTGGCTCATGAGTTATCTAATTATTAATAGGCTTATTAATGATCATCTTTGTAAAGAATCTTATGACTAATTCCTTGAGAGATAAGCTTAATTAGTTAGCTAAAAAAGAGGAAAGTTGTTTCTTACTTCCCTAGGATTAGGAAATGAGTCATTAGGTTCATTAATTAGTTTCTATGGATCAGGATTCCACCCCTAGAAGTGGAATCTTATTTTTTTTTCTATATGTACTTGGAATCAAGTCAATGAGAGGGTTGGATATTTGAAGTTCACACTCTTTTGGAACTGGTGTACTTGACTATTTGTAGAAGTAATTTATAAGCAGTTGAAAATATTTTTATGGGATTCTTGTGATGTGGTTAGTGACAATATTTTTCTCCATTTTCCTTATGCATCTGATGATCAATTTTTTCAAGCAGCCATTTATATTCTTCTTGTGTTAATCTCATGATTTTTAAACATGATATAATACCTCATATGCTCTGTTTTATCCGAGATTTTCATATAAATGTGTTTATCTTCTAAGTAAATGAATTCATATATGTATATTCATTTTACTCCATCTACATGACTCCTTCCTCACTGCACTACAATGGCAAATTCAAACTGTGTCACTAGTTACATTTATCTTGCCTCATTCTATAACTGCAGTTGATCCTTCGAACACTTGAAATATTTCCCAAACTTGGTGCTTCTTATCCAAAAAAACCTAAATAAAAAACCTTACTAAGCTAATAACTAGCCTAAAACCCTAATACTCTCTAGTCACTTCCATTGGCTGTGAGATTGATTTTGAGAGAGCCCTATGTGATTTTGTAGGGCTAGATACCAAGTCAAAAGTTGTTCTATGGTTTCCTTTCTCAGCCTTGGGAAAATAAGAAGCCCTAACATTTTTGCACCATTTTCGGGGATCAAATGTCAAATCTTCCCTGGAGATATTTCTTACAGTTTGTTGAAGGCTAGAATTGTGGGTGATAGGTACTAGCACTCAAAGAAGGTTGATTTAGTAATTTCGAGCCAAAGTGCAGATTGAGAAGAACATTGGCTCCCAAAAGGCATACAAGTTCCAATCTTGATCCTAATCCTTCACCAATAGTTAATGACCTTGAGAGGCTATTGAGAAAGCAAAGGTCAAAATATCAAGAAGTTAAAAAAGGTACACCTACACTTGTAAGATCCACATATTTTCCTACAAGGTTGGTTTCTACTGAAGATCTATATTTTGATATTTGAGTCATCATTATTCAATTCTAAGTCATAATATCTCCTCTTAGAAGCATTTTTTGATCCCATTAAGGTTGAAACATATTTTCCATTTTCAGAATCTTCATATTTTTAGGGTGATACTAAGGTATGGTCATATTTTTATAAAATTTAGAGCTTGGTTGATCAGTTCCAAGTAACCTTTGAAAAAGCCTATATCCATTACCAACAAGAGATTTTATTTGCTGCTACATCTATTATTACACCTCCCCATACTGATGCTCCATCATCCTCCACTGCCAATCCATCACTTCCTCTGCAATCATCTCCTCATTCAACACCTCTTAATGTGATTTCCATACAACCTTCTACAATGGTCATGTAAATATTTTCTCCTTTGATTTAACCACCACAATTTACTACTTTGCCTCAAAAAGTATGGTCAAATATTTCCTTTGTTTGATGGGACAACATAGGTCACTGCTGAAAAACATACAGTTAAAGTGATTTATTTTATTGATCTTTAAGAAATTGATAATGATGATGCCAAAATGTGCATAATAGCACAAAGTTTTTTAGGGGAAGTCAAGAAATGGTTCCTTTCCTTAAAAACTACTTCTGTAGCCAATCTAAAATAGTTAATAGACATATTCATAGCAAAGTGGGAAGAGAAAAAGAATGCTCTCTAAATTATGGCTGAGTACAATGCTTTGAAGAGAAATAGTAATGAATCTATGCAAGATTTCACAACCATATTTAATAGGATATATGATTCTATCCCATAAAACATTAAGCCTCCTTCTGGGATGGAACTTGTTCATTATCCAGATTCTTTTGATCTGGATATGGCCTACTAATTGAGGGAGAGAAATCATACTACCCTTGAAGACATGCAAAGGAATGCAGTAAGTGTTGCGGTGAATCTACTTATCAAAAAGTCAAAGACAAAATTAGAAAAGAGGATTACCATAACAAGGAGCCATCCACTTCATCTAAGGGTAAAATTGATACTTTGATTAAGAAAATGGAGAAGATTATAGACAAGATGACCAACACAGATAGACAAGCAGAAACTAAAATCATAATTCCCAACTGCAGAGGTCAACAACGACAACCCTAATACAAGATCAAACAAAAGGAGAATAGGGGTAAATATCAACAAGGTCAACAATAGATCCATACTCCTTTTTAGAAAAATTATACAGAGGGCCGTGATGAAGAAGAAGAAATCTCAGAAGAAAATCATCTTTTTTAGGAAAAACAACAACCCATTTTCTTAACTGAGGAGGATGAATTTTATGAATAACCTTATGTACCTGATGATCAACATTATGTTCTTTATAGTGACGATATGCTGGTAGTACAAACAGAGGATTATCAAAGAGGTTAAAGAAATTCTCTTAGCCAAGTGCAAAGGCAATATGGTCTGAGAAATAGGAATGGTCCCATAACTTCAAATCATAATAAAGAAAAAGGACCTGCTATTACAAATAAGGGAAAAAGTAATGAAGCTTCCACTAGAAATTCGATGAAAGACAAAGAAATTCAAGCGAGAGGACAAAGAAAGGAGAACCCAATTAGAGAACAGCTTGAAAAGAAGGACATGCCATCCAAAGAGGTAGAAAATAATTCTACTTTATTTAGTGAGAATGCAATTTCAAAGCTTAAAGTCTCAATTCCCTTGATTGAATTAATTAAGAATGATCAATACAAGTTTCAGGTAGCCAAAATTCTTAAATTTGACAAAATGTCTGATATGGTAAATGTTAGTGATGATGACCCAAGCTTTTGTTTGGCCCTGTTGTAGATGGTAACTTAGAAGATAGTGAAGTTCCACCTTTTTACCTCAATCTTAGAATTCATGACTTCATCCTCCATAATGCTATTCTAGACTCCGGGACCTCACATAATATCATGCCTAAAGCCATCATGGATAAATTAGGATTGGATATTACCAGGCCATACCATGACCTTTACTCTTTTAACTCAGGAAGGGTTAAGTGTCTTGGTCTCATCAAAGATTTAGTGGTTTCCTTAGATCAAATTCTAGATAAGAATGTTCTTATGAATGTTGTTGTAGCTAACATTCTTCCGAGATATTGAATGCTTCTCTCCCGATCACGGGGAGCCAAAATTAAAGGCGCTTTGCAGTTGAAATTTTCTTATGCTACTATACTAGATTTTGGAAAACTCAGAAAATTATACAAGGAGAACAAGATGAAGTACTTGATTAGTAGTAAAGAAAAACCCCATAATCACCAAATTCATGTTGTTCATATAGATGTAGAGTCCTTTTTTTTATACAATGATGATTGTTAAACATTGTTAGAAGATTTGATGGAAGAAAAATCATAAATTTCAGAGATTTCAGACTATGTTCAAGAAATTTCAAGTGCATAAAAGCGAAAAATCGAACCAAATATCTTGCAGTGAAGTGTGTTTGTCAAAAAGGTAGCTGAAAAAATGAATGAGACAGAGCCTATTGGGACAACATATCATTCTAAAACATATAATCAAAATAAGTCATCCAAAATTGAGCTTCCCAGTGAAGATATTGGCCTATGGACCATGGATTTTGATGGAGCCTTAGGTAAGGAAGGAGCTGGAATTGGAATTTGGATTAGTGGTCCCATGGATCAGTCATCTCATCTTCCTCCTAATGTTTGGATGTGTTATTATAAATTGGCATTTTATTGTTTCAACAATGAGGCAGAATATGAGGCTTTGAAAGATGGTCTTAAAATACGTAAGAAACTAGGCGCTAAGAAGATTTATGTATATGGAAACTCCGAGCTGGTAATAAAGAAAGTAAAAGGGGAATACCAGGCCAAGCATCCTAGAATGCAAGCATACCGTAATGCAGTATTATAAATTCTTAAGACCTTCATTGAATGCACTCTATCATTGATTCCAAGGAACAATAATATCATTGATGATACCCTTGCCACTTCAGCTAATATGTTCAATATTATGGTTTATCCCAACAAGGATTATGAGATCAATTTAAAACATCACCATGCTATTCTGGACAATGTTCAGTATTGGAAAGTCTTCTAGAATGATAGAAAAATAGACAATTTCTTGAAGATGGAGGAAGAGTTTTTTAGTTCACAAATTGATGATCATTTTTATGAAGATGATCAAGAAATGCATGCAGTAGAATTGAAGGTACTACAACTAAAATATAACTCAATTCCAAGAGGTCTAGTACCCTTGGAGGAGATTTTTGATCACGATGATGTTGAACGGAAACCAACAAAATTCTACCAACTAAGGTAGGAGTAGAAGATCTTAATCTTGGCACGACTGAGAAGCCCAAAATGGTTAAGATATCAAAGTCTTTGAGCCCAGAGATAAAAGGTAAATACGCAACACTCAAGACTAAATTCGCTGATGTTTTTGCATGGGAATATAGTGATTTAATGATGTATGGAAAGAGGATAATTCAACATACCATTCCCATAAAACCTGATCAGAAGCCTTTCCATCAGAAGCTCAGAAGGATGAATCCAAAATTGTTTCCCTCCATTGAAAATGTATTAAATATATTGTACATTGTTGGTATTATAGTCCCTCTTCGTTCTCAAATTGGATGTAAAATTTAGTACCAGTAAGAAAGAAGACAAGTGAGATCCGCTTGTGTATTTATTTTTTCAATTTGAATAAAGTACCATTGAAGGAAAACTATCCACTTCCAAATATGGATAATATCCTACAAAAGTGGTTGGTTCTTCCAGGATTTCATTGTTAGATGGATATTCTGGGTACAATCTGATCTTGGTTCATCCATATGATCAGGAAAAGACAACCTTCATGACACCATGGGGTACTTTTATGTATGTTGAAATTCCCTTTGGATTGAATAATGTAGGAGAAACCTTTCAGTCGGCGATGGATATTTCATTTTCTAATGAGAAGGATTTGTTTTTGGTCATTTATCTTGATGATATAACCATTTTTTCCAAGACGAATGAAGAACAATTGCAACACTTAAATACAATCTTCCAAAGATGTAGAAAATTTGACATATCGCTGAATGCAAAGAAATTTTTTTTTGCTATGGAGGAGGGGAAATTTATCAGTAATATCACACCCAAAGATGACATCCGAGTTGATCCTTCAAGGATTGTGGCAATTCAGATTCTAGACTATCGTAGGAGTAATATGGAAATTCAATCATTCAATGGTAAGATCAATTTCTTGATAAGGTTTATTCCTAACCTTGATGAACACTTAAGGGAAATCAATGATATGTTAAAGAAAGACAACGAGGTGAAATGGTTTGACGAGGCAAGAAAATAATTTAATCAAGTTAAGTTTGCATTGTCTCGTGCTCCCATCCTTATCAACCCAGATTATACAATTGATTTGATAATATTTTCCTTTGCCTCTGAACATACATTAGTTGATGTCCTCATGTAGAAGAAAGATCATAAAACAAAGCATCCAATTTCCTTCTTTATTAGGAAAATAAGAGACGGGGCTTTGAAATCTAATATCATTGAAAAGCAGACATTGGAACTAGTTAAAGCTTTGAAGGACTTTTGAGTTTATATCCTTCATTCCCACGTTCTTGCATATGTTCCGATTGTTGTTGTAAAATATGTGTTAACATGGAATGATCCTGAAGGCAGGCGTGGTAAATGGATAGCTGTTATGTTGGAATATGATTTAAAAATCAGACCTACAAAGATGATCAAAGGTCAAGGCTTAGCTAAGCCCGTGGTGGACTCTAACTTACATGCTTTAGACATCATCTTTATTGCTGCACTTTCCGAGGAGTAGGAGGTTTATTCATTACCTCAGGTATCTCAAATTTTTACTTCATCACCATGGTATTTAGATATAGTTCATGTGCTACAAAATTTGAATCTTGCATCAGGTTTGACCAATATTAAAGGTATATATTTGAAATCGAAGGCTCTTAAGTATTGTATTATTAATAATGATTTATATTGGAAATATTCAGGAGAGGTTTTATTAAATTTTTTGGTAGAAAGTGAAGTTGAGAAAGTGATGAATGATTTCCATAAAGGTGACTGTGGTGGTCATCTTTTTTAGAAAAATACAAAAAATAAGATACTAAGGACTGGCTTCTATTGGCTGAGTTTGTTTTTATATGTATATAAAACAATCATGAGTTGTCATGAATGCCAAGTTTTCCAAGGAAAGAGAAAATTGTTACTGCTGCCCTTGAAACCAATTGCAGTTTAAGAACCCTTCCAATAGTGGGGGATTGAATTCATTGATGAGATTCACCCTCTGTCTTCAGCTCAACATAAGTGGATACTTATTGCCACCAACTATTTCACAAAGTGGATTGAGTCCATCCCCATGAGACAAGCTACAAAAATGGTAATTATTCAATTTATGGAGAGTAATATTCTGTCCCGTTTTGGTTGCCCACAGAAAATCATTACTGAAAATGCAACAACCTTCAAATCCAAAAAGATGATAGAATTTTGTGATAAATATCACATAAGACTCGGGAATTCAAGAACACATTACCCTTAAGGAAATGGGTTAGAAGAATTATCAAACAAGTCATTGGTGAACATAATCAAAAAGTTGTTGTAAGAGAACAAAAGGAATTGGCACAAAAAGTTAATTAATGCTCTTTGGGCAGACAAAGTTACCACAAAGAAATTTATTGAAATGTCACCTTTTTAGCTGGTTTATGGTGTAGATACAATGTTTCCAACTTCCCTAGCAGTGTCGGTGATGAAAATGCTACAAGATATTGAAAGTGAGCCAAATGAGATTCAATGAAGAATTAATCAAATGATCCACTTGCAGCAATCTAGGGAAAAAGTTTTCAATAACACCTCAAAGCTACTGTAGAATATTAAGAATATTTATGATAAGAAAACTAAGGCTAATGATTTCAACTTGGGAGACGTTGTTCTCGGGTGGGATGCCCGAAATGAGGGTAAAGGAAAACATGGTAAGTTCGACAACCTATGGAAAGGACCCTACAAGATTTTAGCATTCAGAGGGAAAAATGCCTACATATTAGAAGATCTTGATGGTCAAGCACTTCCAGGAGGACTGGTGAATGGTAGGTTCCTCAAATATTAATTTACCTAATATTGCAGAAAGGATTTCACTTCCATTGTAAATATCATTTTATTTTCTATCAAAGAGTGAAGGATATGTCAAATAAGTCTAAAGCCCAAGGATAAGGCCATAAGATTTCTCTGATCAGCTACTATTTTTCTTTTTGAAGTTGTAAATTCAAGTCAGTTTCAGTTTTTCTTAACTTTTGTCAGTCATTCATTTAAGTGTCAAGTGTTTTATTTTGACTCCATCGCCCAATGGATGAGATAAGTCTGAATTTCTTCGACTTCCTCGAGCTACCATCCCGATTGGAGTCAATGTTAGGTATACCTTGTGAGTTACCCACGATTGATCAAATGTACTCTTTCCATGTGATTGATAAGGTCTTAGGGTCAAATTGTTATATTTTTAAATAAAATTTGACATTTATATGTTGTCATATGGTCATTGGTTATTGTCTAGATCATTGTTACTCCCTCCACTTTTTCAAGGTCACCATCATCCATCATGGTCATGTCATTTTCCCCCTATTCTAGGTCATCAATAGAGTCAGTGGGTCATCATCTAGGTTATGGCCTGTGATTCACATTTGATGGTCATCATCGTATTAGTCATCAAAAGAAAACAAGGGAGTTATGTCATCTATTTTGGTCATTATCATGGGAGTTAGCAATTTGGGAACAAAAATAATCAAGGTCACATTTCCTTTTGAAGAAATAATACGACATGTTAAATAAATCGATAGCCATTTTCTCAAAATACAAATGATATCATGTTTTATTCAAGCCAAAACCGATTTTTTTTAATTATAAAGAAGCATAAAGAATTTCAAGACTTGTTTCTATCCTTCCAATGATTCAAGAGCTCCTCTTTGCCATTCTAACACTTGCCACAACCATCAGAAGTTCGAATTCCATTACCAATTTCTTAGTTTCTCATTTTTTTGTGTTTATGCTGCGTTTCGGGAAGGGTTGTTGCGCTTTTGTTTTGGAGGCATAAGGAGGAAAGAACAGGTTCAAAAATTCATCTCAGTGTTTCAAACATATTTAATCAAGTAAGTGGAGCCTTCACAAACCCTTGCTTCAGTCAATTTCCTTAGAGAATTGATTAAAATAATTGCCTAGGGCTTTTGCTTGCTGCATTTTTGATATTTCATTGTCTTTGGCTTCTTTTCAAGAGAAATTTTCTATTTTCTAAGCCTACATATCTCAAATAACCCTCATCATACATTTCCCACCATTGGCCACACTTAAATTCAATCATTTTATCATTTCTCTTATAAAACCCAACTTGTTGGTGTGTTTCTCACACAAGTCCGTGTTTCCTCTTTTTCCCCACAAATTCCTCACCCATTTTTGAAAATTAAACTTTTAGTGTGTTCCTAATACCTATCCTTACCTCCCATAATTTTTCATATTTTTTCCTACCCCCCATCTCATCCACTCCCTTCCCTTAAGTTGCTGCCTTTTTAGCCCTGTTTTGCAGCTCAAGTCCCCTTACCCATTCTTGTGTGAAACAAGGGTTTCCTATCAAAAAAAAAAGTGAAACATGGAAGATACCAGTAAAAAGAGGAAATTAAAAGGATGAGAGATCTCAATATATGAGCCCATTCATATGTAAGAGGTCAATTCATCATATTTTATAAAGAGGTCATTTGAGCATGAAGACTGTCTAGGGTTTTGTAGGAAAGTGCAAGAGGTGGGTTATAATCATGATCTAACAAGTTTATTTGCCCTCATTTCAAAAGACATCATGTCACAATTACAAGGGTGAACTTTATGGTGTGAAGAGGGATCATATCTTCAGTAACCACAATCCCTAATGAAGTGAAATTTTGCTCAAGGGGATGGATTTAGACCTTGAGAATTATAAGGTTTTCTTGAAACCATAGTACAAAGAGTCCCCTTCTCACATCTGTCATAGAAGACAATTGTTAGACAAGTACAACCCTTTGATGAAGATTATATTCATGAAGAATTTCACTGGTGAGGGGAGGTTTAGCAGGTTATATCACTATCATAACAGATTATTGATGCATTTCACTTCCATCAAGCCCTTAAACCTACCCAACTATATGTTTAGAATTTTGGTGAAAACGACTGAGAAGGTAAAATCCAAAGGAAGAAATCATCAGGCAAGCCTATTTCATCATGCTCTATTCAAAATGATAGTCCTCCACCAAATGGCACAGGTCATTATATCATGGGAAGCTTTGTTAGAGGCAATTTCTATCTTACCTGTCTCCAAACAATCAAAGAGTCAAAGCTCTCCTTCATCACCATTAGGACCACAGTTAGCTGGAACATCAAGTATCCCATCAGTGACAAGAAATCAACCTAGAACAAAGATTTCAAGGGAATATAAGAAAGGTAAGAATCTGGTCTTTGTTCCTGAAACAATAAAGGAGATGCCTAGGTCTAGGCCTAAAACTAGATCTTAAGAAAAAAGGATATCGAAGGAGGTTGTAGGTGAAGAGGAAATTAAGTTCGAAACCATGAGAGAGGAACCACCTCTGGGCATACATGATTCACCATTGCATAATGAAGAAGAGGTACCTCCATAAGCTTAGATGGCTAACCTAGGAGAATGAAATGAAGATAAGGTAGAAAAAGATATCATCAATGAGAAGGAAGCACATATTAAAGAGCTGAATGATGACCTATCCAAAGCCAATTCCATGGTGGCTTTCCTATAACAAGAGAATAGATAGTTGAGACAGACCCTAATGCAGTAGAACAAGCCACAAGAGGACCCACCATCAACAAGTAAAAAAATGTTTTGAAAACAAAGGATAAAGGTAAGGCCGTTATTGATGTTGATCAGCTGGAAGAAAATAATGTTCAAACACAACCTAGGAGACCTCAGACAAGAGAAATGGCTAGGAAGGACATAATCTAAAAGATCCATTACATCCTCAAGCTCAAGACACTATAGCTTCTCCTTAAGCCGAAGATACTACATTTGACTTCTTAAGTGATGAGATTGAGAAGAACAGGGAGTATTGGCTTGATAGAGTATATGTACACTTGGAGAAGCTATTGGAGAAAGCAAACAAGGATACCACCATGCAAATAAATATGGCAAGGCACTACAATGCTAGGGAGATGATTTGCAAGGTTAGGGTCAAAAACATGAAGAAGAAGCTCAAAAAAACCCAAAGGAAACTCAAAATGAACAAAATACTAGACCTATTGGATGATGCATTACTGGTGGTATGAAATCAAATCAGAAATCAAAGAAAAAGAGGAAAATTTTTGAAATTTTGAAGTTTTTGTGCACACAGGAGAAAAAGCATCATACAAAAATGCAACAACTAGTTGATGCACTTTTTATAGGAGGGTCTAAATAAAAAATTTCAAGCATGTGGAGGTATCTTAGAGCACATGTATGTCTAAAAATTAATTTAGCACACTTGAAAAATCTTAAATTTTTAGTAAATTGTCAAAAAGTGCCAATTTTTCATGTTTTTGCCACTTTTTCAGGGCACTCGCTGCACTTTTGGACAATTTGTCTTCAAGTCAATTTTGAAGGGGTTATGAAGGAGGCTTTTGCAGGGCTTGAAGACTCAAATGCATATAAGACATCTTAAACTTTCCATCCATGTCTTTTTCAAAAAAAAACTCATCCGGGAAGGTCTCCAAATCATCTTCCAAAAACTTGTTACGCTTTTGCTAGACTTGCTGCGTTTCTAGTTGTTTTGTTGCATTTTTGTGTTTGGGAAATTTTCACTACACGTGGAGGTCAAAGGTAAAACTTGGTCTATTTAAAATATGGCTCATGAGTTATCTAATGATTAATAGGCTTATTAATGGTAATCTTTGTAAAGAATCTTATGATTAATGTCTTGAGAGATAAGCTCAATTAGTTAGATAAAGAAGGGGAAATTTGTTTCTAACTTACCTAGGATTAGGCAATAAGTAATTAGGTTCATTAATTAGTTTCTATGGATCAGGATTCAACCCCTAGAGGTGGAATATTATTTGTTTTCTATATGTACTCAGAATCATACAATGAGAGGGTTGGATGTTTGAAGTTCACACTCTTTTGGACTTGATGTACTTGACTATTTGCAAAAGTGATTTACAGGCAGTTGCAACTATTTTTATGGGATTATTGTGATGTGGTTAGTGATAATGTTTTTTCCATTTTTCTTATGCATATGATGATCGTTATTCAAGCATCCATCTCTATTCTTCTTGTGTTAATCTCATAAGTTTTAACCATGATACATTGCCTCATATGATCTGTTTTATCTGAGATTTTCATATAAATGTTTTTATCTTCTAAGTAAATGAATTCATCCATGTATGCTCATTTTACTCCTACATGATTCCTTCCTCACTACTCTACAATGAAAAATTCGAATTAGGTCACTAGTTACATTTATCTTGCCTCATTCTATAACTGCAGTTGGTCCTTTGGAACACTTGACCTAGTTCCCAAACCTGGTGCTTCTTATCCAACAAAACCTAAATAAAAACCCTACTAAGCTAATAACTAGCCTAAAAATCTAATACTCTCAAATCAATTCCATTGGCTGTGAGATTGATTTTGAAAGAGCCCTATCTGATTTGGTAGGGCTAGATACCAAGTCAAAAGTTGTTTTGTGGTTACCTCTTTGGTTTCATTTTCCTTAACCTTGGGAAACTAAGGAGCCCTAAAAGAAAAGACACAATAAAAAATCTTGCTGACATTTAAAGGTGCTCACTATTGTCCTTTTAAATGTGATATTTTTATCAATTAAGGGTTTTCAGCTCATGTGCTTTAGTTGCATCATCGGTTTGGGAATATTTCCTTTATTAGTGTGAAAATTGGCATTGGCTCGTTGATCAAGATCTACCCCTGCACCAAATTTTACTCTACACCACTCAATTCCTCCTCTTCTTCCAGTTGCATGGATGCCCCATGCTTGAATCTCTATCAATGGTAGATCCACACTAGATCTGACTAGATTATTATTCTTCACATGAAAATTTTTCCACAATAAAATTATACATAATATATTTGACTTCTTCACATGAAGATTTGTCCAATAAAACTTCACTCAGGTGATTTTACTTCTTCACCCATAGATCTCTCAGATATATCGACAATTAAACTTTACACAGTAGAAGCAAAGAAAAAAATTATAGCCACTATGATATCAATGTTATGTTTAAAAGGAAAGGAAAAAATAGAAACATTAATCATGAAAAAAATAGAATAAATCACACATAAAGAACACCAAGAATTACCCTGGGAAAACTCCAACTCTGAGGAAAATCTCAGCTTAATAGAATTCTATTAGATTTCAGCCAAATTTCTTACCAAGCTTGTTGGGGAGCCTTGCTCAACCCATGGTCCCATACACCTTGCTCAACCCTTTGCCTCTCACACTGGTCAGGAGACCTTGCTCGACCCTTGCCACCTTAGTGCTTGTCCCACATACAATGGAGAAAAATAAGCATATTTATAGGATTCAATCCAACCAAATACAACTCACGTAAAACCATTGGTCACAAAACCATGTGCCCGAAACCATTAGTTGTAGACTGTCATTCCCAAGTCAAGGTTAATCCAAACAATTTCCAACAACTGCACCACTGATAATTTGGAGCTCTATGTCTATAATAGTGAATCATGCACCACCTCAACATGTGCAAGAAAATGTAAGGGATTGGCAGAGCACAAACTATGAAAATTTCTTAATATCCCTCAATAATATTTTCTGCACAACAGGAGAATAAATGACACCAATGAAGGTTAATCCATAGCCAACAGTGACAATTTCATCTAATAAATTCCTTAATCATTTCTGCATGATTACTAGGAAACTCCTCCCCCCTAGTACAAAACATATTTGACTGGATCTCTACGTTTTAAAGAGAAAATCAACCTCATATGAAATCCCCATGAATTATCATTTTATGCGCTTTGAAAGTATCCACAATGAAAGTCAAAAGGAGAGAGAGGGTGACATCAATAAACCCCACAACTAGCATGCTATCAGAAAAGTAAAGGAAATCCATATGAGTATTCACTTGCTAATGTAAAATGTTTGATAACATAACTACTGTAGGTTTTGAAAATCAATCAAGAACTTAAAATCTCCCCTACTACCACGTAGTTCGTCCAAGAGAAAGGGCTCCATGATGTTTCCTCGAGACTATGGCCTCAATAAAAATGTTCTTTGTTTCCCAAGCGCAAGTGGAAAGAGGTAGTTAAGAATGTTGGATTTTACATTTGTCATTATTTTTTATTGTTGCTTAAAGTGGAAAAGTTCAATAATGCAAGGAATACTCCAAGGAAACACACAATGGACTAGATTTTCATAAAAATCATAATTTTATGATATGATATAACTTTTTGATATGTATATTTTTAAGTTACAACACTAATATCATCATGTTCACACTCACTCTAAGTGAGGATATGAATAATAGTTAAGTTATGAAATTGGGTAAAGTTAAATTTTTTATTATCTAGGGTAGGAAAATTAAAAAGAAATAGTGCACATCCTCATTCAACCTAATTTATATCACAAATTTTATAAATTTATTCATCTAAAGTTTTTTTGAGTTAGTCTAACTTATATTTAAACTTTGTTGGAATGTAGGGATTAATTTTCTCAATATTATTGATTTAATTTTTTTATTCTCAAAAATTGTAGCCTAACCTCTTCAAATTATCTATGGTAAGGCATGCCACCATCGCTCGTTTCCATGAATCAACGTCCTAACAAAATTAGTGATCGATCGTGGCCACTTCTATAGTAGTGAAAATTAACTATTGTTATGATACTCATCCTCTAAAGATTACACTATTCTTTCCTCATTAGTATGGCTTGGACATGGCCTTGTCTTTCAGTTCTAATTATTTTTATTTTGGTTATTTCCCTCTACTTGAACATACTTAGTGCGGGAATTGCAGTTGGTTTCTAGTCTCACTCTCTAGAATGGGTTACCAAGGTTTCAATTCTACGGCCAATCTTTGAACTCCCCTATGGTGCAAGTTAAACCTAGCTAATCTAATATTTTTTCGACCCCCTCTGATTGCAACAATGGTTAGACAATGCAATCGATGTCGGGGGGGATATAGGAGTTGAGGCTCCCCTAGGAGTTCAAGAGAATGATTGAGGGAAAAATAATTGGCCCAGGAATATCATGAAAAAACTCTAACTAAAATTAGGTATGAGCTACAAGAACTAGTAGGAGATGTTGTGGGAGAGAGAGAATGCTTATCTGACTCATATATTACAAGAAGGGTTTATTTTTGAGTGCCTGATGTGGGGCACACATGTATGTGCTATAACCAATATCTAAATATAATTGATATTTACTGGATATATGAAATTCCTCTTAGGAAAAATCCCGGTGAATAGGAATAAGGAAAAGGGTGAGGTCTTGTTTGTATTAGACAATCTCATGTTGCAATTGAAAAGAATCAACTAGAGACTAGCACACAATGATATAAGAGAACATCCATGACTAATTCCTAGCAGTGACAACTAGTTTGAGCCTATCCTCATTGAGGTGGATGCCTTCTTAGTAGTGTTCATGTCTATGCACTCTCTCTTGCTTTTATTTTCAGTATTTCATAGGATGGTTTGGGATACAAATAATTTTTCTTATGACTTCATTAATGTTATTGCCTAGAATTTCACCACTATTATTGTTTACTATTGGGTTAAACAAAAAATATTGGATAATATCAAACTCATTTTGAAGTTGTTCATATCTTGGATTGAAGGTCATTTGGTCTTCCAACGAGAGTGGCATATGATGGGAGAATCATGACCAATTTCTATTTGTATCATTTTGATATAGATATAAGCTTTTAATTTACCAAAAAAAGTTATGGTGAATATTTCTCATACTTGAAGCAGTAACACTAAGTTTTTCTTTTGCTCAACTTAAGTGATTCATGCTTGCTATCTAAAAATAGAATTATAACTTTTAACACCATGGAAGTGCATCTAAATTAAAACAATAAAATTGAGTATAGAGTATTAAGTTTTAAAAATATAAACTATGATGGACTTTTGGATTTGCTTAACTTTATTCCAAATAGAGAAGTCTCCATAACAAAAAATTTCTTAAACCCTAGTCCCATAACTCAACTTTTACACATGTTTTTAAGGTTGTAA
Organism: Pinus albicaulis; assembly: GCA_034641835.2. Classification (NCBI taxonomy): domain Eukaryota; kingdom Viridiplantae; phylum Streptophyta; class Pinopsida; order Pinales; family Pinaceae; genus Pinus; species Pinus albicaulis. The sequence goes on from CM076579.1 coordinate 533,136,104, forward strand.
TTGGATTTCCAAACCTGAATACTTCTTTTTTTGATATTGAGTTGCAATCTCAAATGAAAATTGAAATGCATGCATAAATTCTTTCAAGATTGCACTTTTTGAGAATGTTATCACCATTCAAAATATAAAAATATCTTATTTTATAAGTATTTATTATAATGTTAATTTTATTAATCATAATTTTTAAAAAACAGTTAAATTTGTATTTTTATCTTTTATTATTTTTTAAAAATTAGAAAAAAATTGAAAAAATGATATATTTTTAATTATTTTTATTTGAAAAAATTATAACTATCAAAATTACCAAAATAATAAAATAAATCATTATATAATAATAATAATAATAATAATAATAATAATAATAATAATAAATTTATTTCAATTTTTTGTTTAATCACAAAATACACTTTATGGGTGACTCTAACGATTCGAGTTAATGTTCCAAGGCTAAATCAAGTTGACATGACATGTAATAATTATTCATCTTCTTTCTGTAATAATTAAAAGAAATTCAAATAAATATAATCCTTTTAAATGCATACATTGTCTAGAAATGTGATAGAGAGATAAACTAAATATTACAAAGGTAAAAACAAATATTTATGATTGATTATTTCTTTATACGATGAAACATGTGGGATTGTGCTCTCTCACTAAATATGGATTTGGATGAGGTGGATTTCTCATTGGATCCCTTCAAGGGCTAAGACATATGGGGCATCTTACGTAACGAGTTTTTTTTGGGATCATTTGCTAGAATTTAGAACCTTCAGAATTCATGCAAATACAATTAAGGTTTTGAATACATTTTATTCTAGCGGTGAGATTAATACTTTGTTAGTCCATATGAGGATGTGGTAATTTATCGATCCATTCATTTGTGGAGTTATTGGGATAGGTGGTTTACTAATGCTTGATTACAATTATTTCACTAGGCAACCCATTTGCATCACATTACCCTTTTGATCCTATAAGTATTTCATGCAATTCTTTGCATTGTTTTTTTTTTCATATTCAAGTGGATATTCTCCTCAACTTGTGTAGGGATATTTGATTCTTTCAAGATTTTGGATAGTAAGACTATGCTAAGCTTACAAGTGCTTTTTGGAACAAGCATTTGTGACTTAGTGCGAGTGATATATTTAATGTTGGAATCTTGTGCTGGAAAAGCTAGATACATTACGTGACATTAATGGTTATGTATTTAAGAGTTTAAATATCTCAAGGAGCTTCTTCTAGTGGGTTCTTTCTAGTTATCAATTGAGGGGATCTATAATTTTTCTTTGGTGGATTTCATCTTATATTAGGCCTAGCTAAGGTTTAGGTAGTTGATAGATGTGTGGGAGGCTCAAGTAGTGGCAATGGGGTCAAAGATATAAGGGTTGGTGAAGGGCCAAAGAAAATGCAAGAAGTGTGTCAAATGAAAAGGAGTACTAGTAAAGCTAGCTCAAGAAGTGTGTCAAATTAAAAGGAGTACTATTAAAGCTAGTTTTTGGAGAGGATATTCCATGAAAGAAGTAGTTTGAATTGGCATCAATTGTAGAGATATGTTGGTTTATGGGTTAAAGAATGGGGTACATGCCGCTAACAACATGGGTGAAATTTTAATGGGATCTAGTGGTGCGTTATATACCAAATTTATACATTCTTGGCCATGGTTGAATGAGTTTTATCATTAGATCAATGGATGATTAGAAGAGGATATTTGATGTTGCTTGGAGGAGAGGTATTGACAATGACTTTTATGAAGCACTAGAGCCCCTTCTTTGTTGAAAGGAGAGATAAATTGGAAATAATTCCTATTTAGGTAAATTACTTGGGATTCCATCTAAGTTTCAATTATATAACATTTTTGAAGCCATATGTAATGAACCAAGGGATTTCTACGAGGCATACATTGGCTTCGAAGAATCTTGTGTGACGAAAATTGATAAAGTTTTTTGTGGGTATTGATATTCTTGATGAAATGCCCTAGAAATGATTTTATAAAGAGGAAATTCATTTTACACTAAAGTCTTGGATCATTGTAGGGTTTTTGTCAAGTGTTCCCATTGTCATGTGTATGAGCATGTGGTAAAGAGATTATTTGTTAAGCCCTAGATAAATCCCTGTGCCAAGCCCTAGATCTTAAGTATTATATTTCTATTTTTAAGTAATATACATCAACTAGACCATTTAATGGTAATTGTACCCTTTATCTCCTATATATACAAATAAGACCTAGGTTTAGGACAAAATCTCATCTTGTACATTTGTTATATTGTGAAAGGCATTTTCGTCATTGAAAATGCTCATCATTTTTTTTATTTGTAAGGTGTAGAGTTACTTATCTTTCTATTTCAATCTATTGGGATGTTACTATCCTAACAATTGGTTTTAAAATATACAATCCTAAGAATTTTCTCCTTCACACGAATCACATTGGAATTTTTCTATAAATATTTTTTGGAAAGTTTTATATATCAATTTTTTTGCAAACCTAATGAGACATAACAAAGTAGCCATTGTAAAAGATTCATATTAATTTCTATACATTCTGAGTTATATCCTGTGGAAATTAGAGTTTTTGACTAACCCTAAAACTAACCTCAAATGGTGTTCTTGGTAAAATAGTGATAATTTTTTTTATGTGACACAATAAATTTTTTTTTTTCTATATATTGAGGATAAATACTAGCTACAATGTGATAAAGAAATTGAAATTTTGATCCTCAACACTTTTCAAGTCAGAGGTTGTGGATGTTAGGGTTTTTGACTAGCCCTATAACTCGTCTCGAATATTTGTTTTGGTTAAAACAATAATAGCTAATTATAGAAATATTAAGATTGACTACTAAAAGTTTCATTAGAAAGAGGACAAACCATATTATTCCAGGTATAAGTTTCAAAATCATGTTATAAAAAATGGATAGGTGAAATACTATACAAGTTCTCACTCTAGAAAGGGACAAGAATCAACAATTTTTTCAAAGTTACCATAACTCTCACTGGGAAAATAATAATTTTTTTAAATGGTAATGTAGAGAAGATATATCATAATACTACAAGCCAAAATTTCATATTCATAAGGTTGAAAATTTAGCAATAGATTGGGTGAAAGGTTGGCTTGCAAGACAATTTCCAAATCAAGGTTTTAAAAATACATAACATGCAATTGACATAAATTTGATTGGAAGATATGTTTTGTGTGACTAAAAAGTGTGGAAAATAAAATAAATATAGATAAATATTATTATTATCATATATAGAAAAGAGTATTGCAAAAAATACATTAGTTAACCTCTAAAGAGTTCAACTATGAATCGTGAAAAAAGTGAACATATACGAAACCAATTTTCTAAATTGGGGAATAAATTTAATGAATTGAGTGATAGTTCAATGAAATTTTTTTTTGATAAAATACAAATACAAAATAACCAAAGATAAAAAAATTATGAAATTCCATATCAACTACGATCTTGCATAACCTAGATGAGAGGTTCCCTAAAGGTGATATTGGGATGCAAGGAAATATTGAAAATGGGTATAGAAAATTCGGGTCTTATTTGGGGAATATTTTAAAAAATGTGGATCACATGAGGATTGAGTCATATAATAAAAGAATATTCATCACTCCAATATCCTCATCATCAAGGGTTTGACTCAACACCAAGGAACTACATAATTCCCAACATTGATATGAGGAAATTTTATGGTAAAGGTTCTCTAACATGGATATTCCAAATGGAGGAAGCCTTTGAACTACACCAAGTTCCAACTTTAAAAAAGGACACTCCTACATCCTTATGTTTAGAAACTGATCAGTTTTTTAGGTACCAATGGATTTGTGAATGAAAATATGATTTTGTTTCCTCTTGGTCCATTTTAATGAATGAATTAATGACATATTAAGGTGATATTAATAGAAAAACATTTGTAGTTAATTTATAAATCTACATCAAAGAGGTTCAATTACAAAGCATATTAAAAAATTCCAAAAGTTGAGTCTCAGGGTAAAGAACATTCAAAAGGATAATTTTTTGGATATCTTTATGATAACTCTAAAGGAGAGCATTCAATAATGAAGTGTGTTTCTTTGAATTTAAATCCATAGTACTTGCTTTAAATTTTCCTTGGAAAGTTGAAACTAGAAATATGGCTACTAGAAGAGTGGCCATTAACAACTATAGAGATCATAACATTACCTCTGCTACCCTCCCCCAACCTACAAGGTTGAAACCTCAAAAAATGGATGATAGAATAGAAAAGGGACTATGTTTCAACTGTGACAACAAGTATAATAAGGAGAATAAATGTAATAGGAAGAAATTTTTCTACATAAACTATGAAGAAGAAGAAGATCAAGAATTTGAACCACAAAAAAACTAAAACTTGAAGAAACTAATATAACTATAACTTTTCATTCCTTGGCTCCATCCATACTTTCCAATCCTTCAATACATAAATATATATCAAAAGTAGAAAGGAAACAATGTTGATTTATTATACCATTGTTAGTAACTTCATTAATTAAAAATTAGTGAAGCTTCTCAATTTCTTTATATATTGTAACAACCCTGGTGAAAATTCCATGTAATAAAATTTAATAAATGAAAAATAATAACCACGGTTGATAGGACACATATTCAAAGCTAAATGTTGGTAAAAACATCCTAGTGGGTGAGTCATTTTAGTTATTATGGCTAAAGAAAAATGGAAAAGGCAATAAAAAAGACAATGAAAAGGGCTTTGAAAAGCAATGAGGCATTAATTGGAATTTATTTATGAAAATAATGGAAAATAGGGGAAAATTAAGGTGAAAGGTCATAGGTTTCATGTGAGGAGGAAAATGAAAGAAAATAATGGAAAATGAAGAAAATAGAGGCCTCATTAATAAAAAGGCTTATGAGGATCAATTGGAAAGCTTTTTTCTCACACTCATGGAGCTCTCACATTATTCTCTCTCTCTCTGACTCTTTAGCACTTATAGTTTCTTGGAGCATTTTGGCATTCGAGCAATAAAGGCAAGAAATCAAGAAGAAGGAGGAAGCAAGCAAGGAGGAGCAAGAATGAAGCAACTATAGTAGGATTCTTGGAAGGTATCGATTTACATGTATGTTTTCCTTACTAGACTTGGCATTCATGGTATTGCATGTGGTTATTTTCTGTCTTGACATGGGTTTTGCTAGGTGTGATAATGTTTTCAGCCTAGCCTTGCCATTTCTGGATAGCCATGATGTTTTGGAGTTCTCATGTTTTGGTTTAGGTGGATTTCCAGATGGATTTTAAGCTCAGTGAGGTGTATTTCTGAATGATATGACACATAACCGGTTTGTGTTTCCTTGGTTTAAGGCCTAGTGATCTAGGTTTACATTGCGGTAAATCCTGAGAGGTGGTTTGCTCTCCATTCAGGCCTAGGAATCCCAGGTTTGGGATATACGGTAAATCCTGGAGATATGTCTCGGTTTAGGGCCTAATAACCCCTGATTCATACTGTGGGTTGTGGTAAATCCTGAGAGACTAGGAGATAGGAAAATTCCTCACAATTTAGGCGGAGATAATCTTGTGATATCCATGCTTGTGTTGGCCTAGTGATCGTGTGTAGATCAGGCTAAATCCTGATTTCTATTTGATGAGGGTGAGGTGGTTTAGCCTTGGGATGCCATGGTGGGTTATTACAGTTTGAGTTCCACATTCATGCTTAGAATATGGCATGAGGGTGATTAGATGAAGATATATTTGGCTCAGCTAATATATGGTTGGGTGGAACATGGAAGTCCAATATCTGGTTGGTTTCTTCATTCATTAATGAAGAGCTCATTCCTTTGGCATTTGATGTATAAATGCACCGATTTATATGTGTATTTTATTTCTATTGTATCCATGATATTTATGTTGTTATTATGTTGGTTATAAGCATGTATTTTGACAACAGTGATGTATGGCTCTCTCCATGTTTTTATTTGTAATGTATCTATGGTCAAATAGATTATATTGCAGCTAGTGATGTAAGGGAGCAATGCTTCTTAGTGATTCTTAGATAAGTATGAACCCCTATGCCTAGATCTATTGTTGACACCTATAGTTTCAATGTTTGTGACATGTTTGATAAAATGCATCTCATGGCTATGGAGGGGTCAAATGGAGTTCTTATTGATGTGATTTATTCCGTATCATATCCTATTGTTATTTATCATATTTGAACTTTTCATGAGTTTCTGGGAAGAGCACTGGGTTCTTCTGGGCCTAAAAAGGTGGCTCAAATCCCGAGGACATTGACACATAACTGAGGAATTGGGGCCCTGGACTCTGGAATGCAGTGTTATGCTTATGTCTATAACCTCATGGATGATGGGTTGGAATATTATTCTTGCGTCTATGGCTCAAGGAGGTCAAAAGGTCATTGTCACCTAGGCGTAAGAGGCATGAATCACTACAAGGAAAAGATCCTCTAGCAGAGGTTATAAAGGAGGTTTTTAGTGTTATAAAATTTACCAAATTGTCAAAAACATATTTTCTACAACATCTGTTTACGGTTACTGAGGTTTTGGTGGAGCTTTTAATGAAATTTCAACACAACTAAAAAACCTGGGCGACCAAAGGTTATTACGGATGTTTTTTTCATTGGTGCGCTACTAAGATGTCAACGCATTGGTGTGTGTCATCTAGAAGGTGGCCTGGGGCAGTCGAAGGTGCATGCATCAGGCCGTCAAGGTATAAACCCGCATCGGGGTGCAGTGTTGGTGATACAACGCATGGGGCTGTTCTAATTGGTCTTGGGATTTTTGTAGTGCCCATAGGTCGTCTAAACGCACCAGTACATCAAGCTATAGAAATGCACCAGTGTGTAGTATCAGAAAAACACATCGTTTGTTCTAATTCGTATTGGTATTTTTGCGGTGCCAATAGGTCATACAAATGCCCCAGTGTGTAGACTCACATAAATGCATCGGTGTGCAGTATCGCACAAACACATAGATATTTATAATTTGTATTGGTATTTGTGTGGTACCTATAGGTTGTAGAAATGCACCGGTGCGCTGTATCATACAAACGCACCGGTGTACAGTAACTGACATGCACAGATGTTCATTTTGTATTTTTTAGAAACACCGACCTGTGACAATGCAATTATTGCGATTTTTTAAAATTCATTATTCATCAAAAGACGAAACATATCTTATCATAGTATTCTTATGAATTAAATTTTTATTAGTGCATTTGAATGTGGTGTTTGGATTAATTTGTTATATCATATCATCAAATTTCACATCTCTTCATTATAATATTTAATCATTCATAAATTTAATTAGTGGTGTTACATTTCACAGTGACAATGGAGAATGCAATAGAATAAATTAAAACATATTATATATATATATATATATATATGAATAACACAGTATTTGTCATACAAAATGGGACAATTATTGGTATCCCTTTTTCTTTCAATTGGGACACTATGTCCATTACATTAAACAAAATGTCTCGATTTCTCATTGCATAAAATATTTCAAAATACAACGCCCTTGCTTCTTTGATATCCAAACATAGTGATCATCATTCTTCACTTGAACTATTGTCACTACTAGATTCTACTTCCATGACTTGGGTTATTTTCTGTGAATGTTTTGTTCATGGTTTTGATTGTTTTCTTTTTCTTAGCCTTCCATTTACAAACATAAAACAAATTGTAATGAGTGTATATACATTGGTGAGAATAATGAAAATTGCAATATTAAATAATATACATTAATGTAAATCGAAAAGAAATGACGTACCATAGCAACAATTGACTCATGAACTATACACATTCTTTCAAAACCATGTAGTATGCCCTCTTTTAAGATTTCATCTATTGGCACAGTTCCATACTTCGTTGCCTACAAGTTTTATACCCCATAACAAATAATATATTTAATATAAAATATTTTTTTTGTTCTATTAATTATAGACGGAGCTAAGTAAAACAAGATCGATAGATGCTTACAAATTCCACAATTAATTTCTAATATGACAACATATACTTACAACCCATATTTAACCCAATTTCAATCAATTTGTCTAATGGTTCTTCTTTTTATGTTAGCACCTATTTGAAGACATTCAATGATGATTTTTGTAAAACAACTTAAAAAATACAAAAATGAAATCTAGTTAAGTTGTTATAAGGAAGTAACAATTACTCACAAACTTAGATATCAACCCTTTTCTTCCTTCTCGTCCTGTTTTATGTGCTAAATGGGTTCCATTTTCTTTTCTTTTCTGCAAGAAAATACTTGAAAATTAATATTTAATGCTAAATTGTTTATTTATTGTACCTAATGATCGAAAAATTCAATGATTACATATTACATTTGAAGCACGTTGTTGTTGAGATGGCTCCTCCTGCGATGCAAATTTGTCCATTTCTTTGACCATCTCCTTGTACACCTTTTTGGACATTCCTACTGGCATATTTTTGATATCAACTCATTCATCTTTTGAGATTTTCATAATCTTCCTGAAAATGTAACATGACAATAAACTATTTAATTTTTATATTGATATATGAAAAGTAAATATAACAAAAATGATATTTATAAATAATTCTAGACAAACATTTAAAGGAATATTACTTTTTCATTCCTTCTTTTTTGTTGTTGTACGTTTTTGCTATTAAAATTCTGACATGTCTCATTGACCAATTCTCTGGAAACTCTTCCTGTAGTTTAGATAAAATTTGGTTCTTGGAATCATTGGATTTATTTTTGTATTGTAAGTGGAAAGAACGTCTATACATTCATTCCACTAGATCCCTCAAACTTTTGTAAAAGTTTTTCCCCCTTTCGTTAACCTCCAACACCACTCCAAATGAGCTAAGGAGCAATTCATTTTCATTTGCATGTTCTATTTTTTTCTTTTATTATAACAACATTCCTTTTTTGAGTTGTTGGTCCTTGTAGAACATTAAACATATGTGAATTAATATATTGTTTGACACATGTTATCTAATAATTTTAAGTATATTAGTAATGAAAATTAAAAAAAGAAACTCATCTTGGATCGATAGTATTTTTTCACTCACCTGATTCATCCTTTTGCAATTTTTCCATCAAGATTTTACGCTCTTCTGGTCCTAGATCAGAAATAATCTTATCGAGCTTCGTCATTTTGTGGCTCTGAATGACACGTAGTAAATGATACATATTAGTTAAACTTACATATAGTTAAAAAACAATATTTTTTGAAAAGAATTTACAAAGAACTTGCTATTTTTTCTTTTCTTGATGTGTTATAAGTATTTTTGTTACTTGATCTCTTGTCAGCCATTTATTTATCAATATGAAACCTGTACCATATCATTCATTAATATATTTTATAAATAAATTGTCAACTTTTCAAGTAAAAAAAAAAATATATCAAGAAATTGGTGCACCATTCATGGTGTATGCACCAACGTCGGTGCGTAGTGGTGTTATAAATGTATTTCCAAAACAGTATAACACACCGTACGGTGCTCTGTGTCAACAAGGAGCACCGGTGCGTTACATGTTAACCACCGCACCGATTTACACAGAAAAAATATTAAAAATTGTCCAGTGTTAGTTTTTGTAGCATAAATGCCACGCATAAACAAGGGACCACCATACGGTGCTCTCTATGAACTAGGAGACTCGGTGCGATGCGTTATATGTTACATGGTGCACCGATTAACACAATAATTTTTTTTTGAGAAACAGCACGTGCGCGATGCGTCGTAATGAAATAGCGCACCGGTGCCCTATTTTACATATGGCGCACTGATTAAAAAAAATTGTTTTTTATTTTTTTATCACACAAGACTTCCGCGGTGTGTTGGGATAATCCCGCACACTGGTGCGCTAGGTTACGCCTAGTGCACTGAAAAAAATTCAGTTATTTAAAAATTCAGGCAAGGGCTGACATGGGTTGGAATCCGACTATGCAAGTCGTCCCATGGGTTAGATGTCTTAGGCCTATATATAGCAATACAAACCCTATAAATCTAAAATGAAAAGCCCTAGTTCTGAAATCATAGAAAAATGGAGAATAAAGAGTAGAAACAAAAAGAATGTAGGGTTTAGGGTAAAAATGGATTTTTATTTATTTATTTTAAATTTTGTTTGTGAAAATGAAAAAGAAATTGAATTTTTTTTCTTGACGTGTAAAAAAAACTGCAGAAAAAGTAAAAAAAATAATAAACTTTAATCACGAGATTGTTTGAAATTCTATGCTACATGGTTTGAATCACCAGAGGTTTGGAATTCTGATTTTCTGAATACCTCTGTTTGAACGTATTTTGTTGCTACACAGTGATCTCGTTCTCTGTTGCTCCAGGTATGTCTCCTGCAAATCTCTGGCTGAATTTTTTTGCAAAAATAATGAAATAATTAAAAGTGTTTAGTATTTAAAGAATTGTTTTATGAAATTAGATTTTGGAAAATATTTTGTTGCCCATTTTTCAATTACCGTTTTTTTTTCACTTAAAGAAAATAGAGTTGCGTTTTTTTTTATTTGCGATTATTCATCGTTGGTGCATCACTTAATATCACTGCACTGGTGCATCCATTTATATCACGTCACCTGTGCATAGTAACGAAAATGCACTGGTGCGGTGATCTGTACATTAGCACCAACAACAAGAAGTCCATTTTTAAGGCACCGAAATTACTTTTAGGTGTGTGCACCAAAATTTATTGTTGATTTTGCTCAAATGCAAGGAGAAAATATCATAATTTTTTCGAATGGCCAATTCTTCAAAATCCAGCTCGTTCCATAATATTTCTCAAAGTCCATTGTGGAGTTCTCCCTATCCACCTCGAGACATAATATTTACTTCAGATTTTATTTATATTTTCATTATCTAATTGAATTTATGTTTTTTATCCATGTCAATCATGCACAACTTAAATAAATTTATAATGTATACAAATTTGCAGGTTCATGCAGATTCATAATCGAGTTCAGATGCACCAAATGTTCAAACAGCTCCAAAACGTCGGAAGTTATTATGAGGAGCAGCATACCGCAAGGCGCATTTGGTAGATGAAAATGGACAACCGCTTCACCCCGCCAATTGTAACAATATTGCATCTTCTAGCCACAATCCCGGGACAATGATGGAAATAATTATAATTGTTTGGTATATTGATTAATGTAATTATTTCAACGTCAAACCCATTAATCATGCAATATTGTTAATGTGGTTACTAATTAATATCATAAATTTTGTACTAATCATGTTCAAATATTTTTTTAAAAATGATTAGGATTTTAGTGATGATGAAAAACCTACCTATCATCTTCTGTTGCACCCCACGACAATGTCAAATTGAGAGAAGACTAAATTAAGTGAAAAAATCTGAGAGGAACGATACCAAGAATGGTTGAATCAATCACCGATTCAATTCTCGCTACGTCCAGATTCACCAATTAGGAACGACTACAACAATAGTAGTTCTTCACAAACTGGTAATGGAGGCAATCAAATAGAGGTCGATATGGATGATTAATTAAGGTATACAACTGCCATGGAGAAAATGTTGTTAGATGCATTCCAAAACGATGATCAGCTAGGGGATGATGCTCATATCGCTGACACCTTTTTCGAAAGCCTTAAATTTGCTTCCACCACCCCTCTCTTTGGACCTGGAGGTTAGTCAAATTCTACCCAGTTGGGGACAACGATGTTATTTTACAACTTGAAAGCAAATTTTGGCTAGTCGAATGCATGTTTCTCGGAAATTTTGAGGTAAGTTACCATAAAGTCCTCCCTTATATAAATTTGAGAAATATAATTAGTACACAATGAACATTACAATTGGTAAATTTTATGAACGTTAATAATTATATCGACATCATTGTACATTTATTAATACATTTTTCCATGATTGCCAACTATAGGTTATTCAAAGCTAAGGTTCTTTCGAGTGATAATGTCTTGCCCAGTAGCTGCGAAGAGGCAAAGAAATTATTGAAAATGTTGGGTGTTGAGTACATATCATATTATGCATGTCCAAATGATTGTATTCTATATAGAGGAGAATATGCAGACAAAGAGATATGTCTAAAATGTGGGCATGACATGTATATGATAAATAAAAAAACAAGGGTAAATCACATATTTTTCCTCCTTTTAAGATATTGAGGCACATGCCTATAATCCCAAGGATTCAAAGGCTCTTTTGTTGCAAATAATGAGCAATGTTGCAGGGATGGCATGCCTTGCAAAGAAGTGAGTTGGGATATATGCGAATCCCAACTGATTTAATAGCCATGAAGCATATAGAGGATACATGGCCTGAAAATTTGAAGGATGAAGTACGAAGTCTACGACTCAACACAGCCATGGATGGTGTCAACCCATATTCCCTCCAAAACACTGACTATTATGTTTGGCCTGTAGTAGTGATTAATAGCAGTATCCCCCCATGGTTTTCCGTGAAGAATGAACATCTTATGTTGGCTCTCATAGTCCCTGGTAGAAGACAAGTGAAGAATATGGATGTCTATTTAAAACCACTGGTAGATGAATTGAAGGAATTATGGGATGGGATAAATGTATACAATGTATCAAGACCCATCGCAGCAGAGAGGAGTTTTACATTGTATGGCATATGTGCTTACATGACACATTATTATCCAGGCCTAGGAGTTTTCTCTGGTAAATTACATGTTTAATTTATTGATTTGTTTATATACCTAACAATATTCTTTCACATATTAATTATTTAATTCGTTGTAATTGTTCTGATCTTCATGATATTCTTTATCGTGCCATGCATATTAATTGTATACAATAAACTCGCAGGTTTTGTAACAAAAGCGTATTTTGGATGTAAATGTTGTGGACCTTCTCTGAAAGCTAGATGGTCCAACGACCTACGAAAGCCAGTGTATGATTTCTCCAGGGTATTCCTCCTAGAAGAACACCCTTATAAAAGAGCAACATCTGATTTCAATGGTAAACGAGAGAGAACCCAAATGCCTCCAATAACGACACCAGTTGAATGGTTTAGAGCATATGAGAGAGAGAAGGAGAGGGAGTTCATAGAAATTTTCGATTCAAATGGGGAGCCTATGTTTGATGATCCAGAATTCTTCGACACCTATGTTGAGAAATTTCCCATTGGGATGAAAAGGAAATCTATATTTATAACCTCCCATATTGGGAGCATATTAGTATTACCCACTTATTAGATCCCATGCATATATCTAAAAATGTTTGATCTTCTTTATGGAGGAACATATCATAGAAACAAAGTGACACATTGGTCGTTAGGAAAGATCTTATTACTCCAGAAACTAAAAATAAACATTGGCCAAGAAGTTTAGAAAGTACTAGATCAGAGGCAGGTGTTGGTCCCTCTAATTCATGGTATTTCAAAGAAGGTGATGTCCCATGGATTTAAAAAAAAATGATCTTTCTTTGGCAAAGGATGGGTGTGAGGGTGGCATCTTCATACGGGTCTTCACTACGACACTGCTTCACTATGGATGACCATTTGTTAGGGTTGAAATCGCGTGTCCCTTTTAATCTTCCAAGAGTACGTATAATGTCAAAATCATGATTTTATTATTTGTTATATTAATAAAATTTATCCAATGCAGCGATCATAAAACATAACTAATTTTCTATATTATTGAACATGTTTATAAATTTGCAATGTAACTATCCTTTGTTTGTGCATGGGTGTGTAAAACATGAATTCTCTCAACACCTAGGATGTGCCATATCTAAATTATCTAAATTTGTACGTTGGATGACGTCAAAGGAGATTCATGTGGATAGCATTCCACGGTGGTGTCAAGAGATAGTTGAGATTGTCTATATGTTTGAGAAGGAACTACTGAAGAGTTTCATGGACTTGTAGGTTCATCTTCTAATCCACCTAGTAGATGAGGTTGAATTAGTTGGGGTGGTTTCTTGTCATTGGATGTTCTTCATAGAGAGTTACAAGAAGAAATTGAAAGGTTTTGTTTGATAAAGGGAAAAACCCGAGGGGTCTATGGCAGAGGGGTATATATCGTATGAGTATTTCTATTATGGCAGTGATTACATCAAGAAGATTGATAACAGACTAGGTGTGGTGATTTGGGACGATGAAAGGGATGAAGACAAAAGAGAAGGAGAGTTTCTCCAAACGAGTGGAAAAAAGCGCTTCATAAAGAGTAAGAGACTTATAATTTTTCAAATTTATACAAAGTAAATATTCATGTTGAACTTCGATATAATGTATATTTTGATCTCTATGTACTATATAATGTTGGTTTGATTTCATCAACGAATGCATAAATTGAAGCAATTAATAAATTTTTTCTTTACAATTCTGAAGCGACACAACCGTGGGTCGCATTGTACGAACAAAAGAGGATGAAATGGGATAGTGACAGGTAAGAATTCAGATGGTTGAATGGTAGAAGTGTGACTTATCCCAATCATTTAAAAGAAAATATGCCAAAAATATGTCCCAACAGTTGGGTTGTTGACCAAGTCAGAGATAAATACGGTGCAACTGGTCATTACCCGCGTGCTAAAGAGGATGCGCTAAACGTAGGGATTGGGTGCAGCAACTCGGTAATAATCTATTTAATTTATATGTACATTTTAAACTTATACGGTATCTATATTTCATATTTTAACTGTTGGGTTATTATAAGACACATGATACTATGATTTTTTAAACTTTTTTATAATAGGTGCATTTGTTCCCATCTATGTGGGCATATGGACACCATTTTTGCAAAGAAAATGTCTATGCTGGAAACATCAAACAATATTGTGGAGTGGAAGTTGAGTTTGATCAATCTAGTTGATCTAGCCACTGTGATCAAAACCTAGTATGAGGGACGTTAGGTTACGTTAGAAAGATACAAGAGATCATTGAAGTGGATTTCTCTTCTTTCTACTGTGTTATTTTTAGGTGCAAGTGGTGGGACACCTTTGATCGGAATAATGTAAAGGAAGATCACGATAGTAGGTTGATATGTATCAACTATAGAAAGATGTGGGATGAAGCTAAGGAGCCCTATGTTTTCCCCAAACACTGCAACTAGGTGATTTTTTACCCAGATGTGTTGGATAGAGATTGGTGGTTCATATTGATACATGACCCTAGATCAAAATATATTTTTGAGAACAATAGTGTTATCATGCCATGCAATCTGGGAGATAATTAGGGTGACCATGAGAACCGAGAGTGATATGGTACATGTGTTATTTGATCATCAATATTTATACTTTTTAAGATGGGTTTTTTGAAACATTATAATACGTATTTTGAATTAATTGGTAATTTGCATTGTGTTAATGTTAAAATCAATATTTCACTTGATAATTTGCAATTATGTTGATCTCAAAAACAATGGCGTACTATATAAAGTTCTTTTTTTTTTGTATGTAAGATCATAATAAAATAATGGTAATTCTAAAGCACATGAATTTATTTGCATTATTTCCTAAACTTTATTATGTTACAATAATTCATATTATTCTAGATTTATTATTTTACAATTATTTAAAATTTTACAAATTTACAAATTTAAAATTTTTAATAAAATTATTTCACATAATTAATACAATTAAATTTTCACATTAATACAACTAAAATTTTACATACAATTAGAATTAGAATTAGAATTACAATTACAGTTACAATCATTTAGCAGTAATACAATTAAAATTTTATAAATATTTTACATAGAATTAGAATTAGAATTACAATTACAATTTTACAATTTCACGTACAATTACAATTACAATTATAATTACAATTTTAGAATTTTACATATATACAATTACAATTTTACAAATTTAAAATTTACAATTACAATTACAAGTTTACAAATTTACATATATACCATTACAATTACAATTTTATAATTTACATACAATTACAATTTTATAATTTTACATAAAATTAGAATTACAATTAGGTCAATTTTTAGTTAAATACATATATATACACTTACAATCATTTCACAATAAATTAAATATACAAATACAGTTACAATGTTAGAATTTTACATACAATTAGAATTACAAATATTACAATTTTACAATATCATGATGATTTGATATTATATTAATTAACAAACATCATGATCATGATAACCATCGTACAAACATCATATTTGACTAAAAAACACATTCAAATTCACTAACATCATCGTGATCGTGATCATATAACAAAACACAATTAGCATTATATAACATCATCACAACAGAAACATCAAATATACATCTCATGTGAAATAATTGCTATCACATACACATCTATCTGCAAGCTACACATTAAATGAACATATCTGACATGATCTAACAATATACACATCATGATGATCATCGACATGTAAATTAAGTACAAATGCAACATGAACATAAAATACATGGAACATATATATATAATGTCAAAAATATAAAACTGTAATATAAATGTCATATATCAGCTGGTGGTACATAATCAATAGCAGTACTAGTCGAGGCTTGCTCAGTCAATGGTGCAGTCTCGACAAGCTCAGTCGATACATGTTGATCATCACATGCCTACTCATTTGGTATGAGTGCCTCATGCTGATTAGGATCAACTATCAGCTGCTCATCGTGACGACTGGACATGGTCGATGGTCCAACTTGCTCTCCATGATGACTATTGCTCGATGCTAGTGGAGGCTTCTCATCTGGCGCAACGCGAGGTGAACGATGATCACTCCCCTAATCGTGATCATTAGATGATGCGTCGGTGATGCTCGTAGACTTTCAATTATGTGTTGCGTCTCGACCACACCTTTGCGTCTCGACCACACCCATAATGTGCAACACGCATATAACGTGCAAGGGTCCTCCTTAGCTGCATAACTAAGGTCGTAGCTCCTACGACATGTCGCATCAGGCTGTACATGTCACGTGGCATGCCTCTCCACATATGTACCAGCCTACCATCGGCATGTATGTCTCTCATAGTAGCGGTCCTGACTCCCGCCTCAATAATCAATGCATAGATTTGGTCGCCCAACTCGATCCTCAATCTGCTATCAAGCCTACGGTCTCTAGAAAAAGGCGGTACCGGTGAACCAGCAGGAGAAGGTATCTCTGCACCGGCCTCTTGATGATCTTCGGCATCTGGCATATCCTGATCTTCATGAGGATCCACACCTGGATCATGTGGTGGTGCTGGCATGTCCTTGCCTCAAAAGACCCAATGTCTTCAAAATATATACAACTACAGAACAATAATTAGACAATTTCATTACACAATTTAATAAAAACAAGTTAAAGAAGATGTTAGAATAAATTTAAATAAAACAGTAATATTACCTCTATCATCCAGCAACTCATCATTTGTGAAGAGGATGTTGGCACAACCTTGCCAATCCAAACCAGCACAAGGACAGGGGACCGTAATGAACGGATGCTCATCAACACTGGCTAGCAACTCTAGTGTATCATGCGATATCCTCATCGAAAAATCAGTCTTATCCCTCTTGGGCATCATCTGTCCCCAAATGTGCATATGAGCCTCCAACATCAGCCTACGAGGTTGCCAAAAAAAAGTAGGCCTCATCGCTGGAAACATCTCAAAAAGGAAACAAAAAGGCTCTGAAGAAAAAGGGAAGTTGACCCTCCCTTGTGCATGAGAACAACATCTATCTAAGGCTGTACAGAACTACCACAAAAAAATGGCAGACCACTTGACAAGTCGTGGCTCCTGTACTAAAGAATCAACATAATATAGAAGCGGGCAGCTAATGCATTTGCCGTCATTGGTGTTGTGTGAAATGGTTGAAATAAAAAGTGAGAGGCACCTCACCTCCTCACTACCAAATGCAACAATACGTAACTGACCTCCGGAGACCTGAAAATCTGAAGGAGACAATATCTCTGCGCTAATGTTTCTCTGGGAGTACACCAATTGACTCCCTTCTGCATAGCCAAATGGAACCTATGGGAATGAGGGAAAATCCACCGCTCTCCTTGATAGCCCTGTAATGAAATATATGTCCTTCTCATTAGGTGCGTACCAATGGTTAGGACCAACTTGTAAAGCCTGTAGGTGGGAATTCCACCTGCGGATAAGATGTCTAAAAAACAAACCATGGCCCTTTAGGGAAGTAGCCTCCTCATAGAACTTGAGGAGGCCTACCTACCTTAGGAGCTCCTGGGTACCTGCTGTAATAGGGTGAGGGTATGCATCTCTCTACCTCTCTCGTGCCTCCCACAGGTGAACCATGTTATACTGGTCCGCTTGTTGTTGCTGTTGTTCCCTCTCTTCTCTCCTTTCACGTCTTTGAATGATTGACATATTAAATACAATTTTTTTATTAAATGATCCATGTATTGAGGAATATACATATAATTTTTTTTTTGGTAAAATAAAAAAAAACAGTCGTTGCACCACAAAAAATAGGCATGCACCGGTACCAGTGCATCTTTTTTGTCGCACACCGGGGTTGGTGCACTAGAAAATATTCATCACACCGGCGGCGGTGCACTTGAAAATTTCCAGCACACTGCCCTCCTGGAATTATTCTTAAGTCAATGGTGCGGTGGATTGTGTCGAGAGGGCAGTGCGTAGACTAAACTATAGGCCTAGGGGCGTATATTTCGGTCAACGCACCGACCTCCTAACATAATTACGTAGTCAACAATGTGGTCTTTTACCAGGCCGCACCGTTGACCTTGTCAAAATGTAGAATGCATTGCACTGACAAAAATACCCACCCCGGGGTAGATATTTAAGTCAATGCACCACATTTTCGCTATTCCACATGGTCAACGGTGCGACCGGGTAACTGACCTCACCGCACTTTTTTTTTAAATTTCAAAATAACACGCCCGTGCGCCTTTGGCAATCGCCCCTAACCCAGTGCATACCGTTAGGCACCGAATGCGTGCGACCTATAATTTTAGAGGCAGACCGCGAACCGCTAAAAGGGTTAATTATGGACAAACAAGAAAAATACCAGTACATTTGGCCGTCGAGGAGGCATATTGGCTGTAGAATTCGAAAAAGTAAAATTGCCCATCGTTTTGCAAAATTCAAGCTAGAGATTAGTGGGCAATGCACAACAGTAGTGCGTGCAATGGGTGCAATGGGAGCACCAATGTCAGGGCGACTCAGACAAGGATAAATTACACCAGTGCTTGAGAGCTCTGGAGCACTGAGAAAAGTGAAAAATGCAGTTTTTTGGTCGTAATATTTTTTATTTAACCATGTTCCATTGCGTGGGGTTTTATAGGCTCACCGGTGCAGTATCTTAAGACCGCACCAGGTAGTTTCTGTTTTGACATGGGGTTTTAGGACACAATGGTGCGGACTATTTGTAAAGCCTCGATGCACTATAGTAATAAGACACACCAAGCGGGTGTGTACGGAGCGCATGGTGTCTGGTGTGCCAATGTTTGTGCACACCAGTAATTTCTCTTGTTGAACGCATTGGTGCGGTTTAGGATGATATGCACACAGGATGAAAAAAATTCACAAAAACCTCCACCTACGAACCTCCTCTAGTAACCTTTGCTATAAATGGCTGTCTGGGGTATTTTTATAAAAGGTTCCTCAAAAACATCCGCTAGAGGGTCTTTTCTTTGTAGTGAATGGTTGGGTTACCTCCTGGGGGTGTTGTTGTTGATGTACAAGGCCTGTAGGTTGTGTTTCCATCGATTCCGCTTCCTTAAGGTCACCTAGGAGGTTGAATCTCATTATACTAGCATCTCGTCACATGTTTGCCCCACTTTGCTGGTTACTTGGGTAGATGTGGGAAGAGGGTGTTATAGAGTGGTATCATAGCATGGTTCAACCCTTGTACTGGATGGGAGGTGTGTGATGGTCATGCATTCATGTAGGTTTCACATGTGTTAATCATCCATGTGGTCTATATGCTTGTTGAATATGCATGGTGTCGGTCATGGTTGTAATGATGTCTCCATGTGAAATAGGATGTTGTTGTTGTGAAGTGTGTCATCATGAGTGTATGATTATTTATGCATTGAATGTACTTTTCATGCATACATGTCAATGGCATATGTGTTCCTTATGCTTGTAGTCCATGTGCTTGTTGCATATGCATGGTGATGTTCATTGTTGCAATTGTGTCTCCATGTGAATTTTGGTGTCGGGATGTGTCATCATGAGTGTATGGTAGTATATGCATTTTTTATGCATGTTGGTGGATATATGTTGTTATGCACACATTTTCATGGTGAAGGTTGTTGTGCATAAGGTCGTTGTCTGAAATTAGGTCATCATGATGATATTGGTATGATATGATGCTAATGTGTTGGCTAAGATAGAGCAGGAGATGCAGATCATTAAAGTGAAGTTGCAACAATGGACTTTGGGGTAAGAGCTGACCATCATACAGGTTTGTATGCTTGGCATGTAGGTATGTGATTCATGGTTGTTGTAAGAATTAGGGTTACTTATATGATTTTAATTCTATTTTTATTGTGGTTACATGTGTGATAAGTTCTAGTTGATCAGTGTATTCATATGCACTATTTTTACATGCATGTATTTCATTATATTGATTTTATGGTTACATACATGATAGATGATAGTTAATTAGCGTGATCATATGTACATGTGTTGGTTAGTCAATCATGGTATTAAATTGATGAATATGTTATATGTTAACTTGTAGTTAAGTCGATGATTATGTTATATGTTGTTGATGAGTATGTTATATGTTAAATTATAGTTAAATTGATGATTATGTTATATGTTAAATTGTAGCTAGCTCAATGATTACATTATATCTTGTTCATGATCATGTTGTATGTTAAATTATTGTTGTTATATTTTGTTTAAATTAATGATTGTTGGGTGTGTGTTATATTCTTTCCACAAATAAGCCTGGTCTACGTGTGGGGGCCGAAAGGGGGCGGTGCCCTCCCCTCGTTCATTGCATCCAAGGCAGTTATAATCCCCCCATTGTCCAGTGGTTCGCAAGGGGTGAGTAGCCCCCTACGCAGGGTTTGGGGTAACGCCTCGAGAAATTTTTTTTGGACCCTATTTTAGGTGGGCGGACCTACCTATGGTTTTTTGCATGGGTTTTCACATGGTTTTACGGCATGATGGTTTTCGGCCCCTGGTATTTTGTATATCCGGTCAAGGGAAATATAGTTATGTTCTAATCCAGGGTTAATGGATTTGGGTTTATGAATGCTTCATCATGTATATATGTGTGTGTGTGTTGTAACACTAAAAGGAATATAATGAAAAATCAAGTTGGTTGTCCTGATTTGGGATCCAGGGAAAAATCTTTGTGTATATCTATTTTATATTTTATGCTCTTGCTATTGTTTATTTTATGTTTTTAAGAATTCATTTGCAGATAATTTATGTACAGGGTTAAAACCTACATTTTGTATCAGAGTTGTTTCGACTTCAAGGGGACGCCTTTGCTATTGAGGGGTTTTTTGCTTGGGCCTGTGGTAGACCTTGTTTAGTGGGAGATCTGTGGGATCGATTCCTGCGATGAAAGAAGATGGCGAGTAGTGGAAATATAGAGATCGAGAAATTTAATGGTTATATTTTTGAGTTGTGGAAGCTCAAGATGGAGGATTTGCTAGTGGATAAAGATCAGTGGATGATGGTAGATCCGGGTACTAAACCAACGACAATGTTAGATGAAGACTGGGCGAAGTTGGATCGAAAGGAAAAGAGAACAATACGGTTGTGTATCTTAGATTCAATATTGTTGAATGTATCTAGGGAAGCTACAATGAAGACTTTGTGGGTCAAGTTAGGGACTTTGTACCAATCTAAGTCTCTGGTGAATAAATTGTTCCTGTGGAAAAAGTTGTATAGCCTGAGGATAAAGGATGGAGACTCGGTGACAGAGTATCTGAACACCTTCAATAATGTGGTAAGTTAGTTTTCATTTGTTGATATTAAAATATCAGATAAAGAAAAGTGCATCTATTTGTTGCGTTCTCTACCAGATTCGTGGGACAGTCTAGTTATTGCAATAGGTAGCAATACAACTACCTTGAATTTTGATGAAATTGTCTCAGCCTTGTTGTCGGAGGAAATGAGATAGAGAAATATGGAGGGCCAGAATGGAGATTCTTCATCTATACAGGAAGGTCACAGAACAAAAATAAAAATATTTTTTTGAGTGGGAGATCTAAATCTACAGGAAATCCTGTAAAGGTGTGCTGGAAAAGTGGAAATGAAGGGCACTTCCCAAAGGACTGCAAATCTAAATCTCCCGAGAAAGGAAATGGCTCTAATGATGCTCCTTCCGCAAAGGTAAAAACCACTTGAGATGAAGGTGGGGATGTTTATTTGGCTTCTTATTCAAATACACATGTAGATCATAAGGCATGGTTGATTGAATTAGGTGCATCCTTTCACTTCGCTCTGCATAGGGAGTGGTTCTGCGAGTATGAGAAGTATGATGGTGGTGATGTATTCTTAGGGGATGAGAGGAAGGCTAGATTCATCGGATGTGGAAAAGTCAATATGAAGCTGCAAGGTGGAAGGATTAGAACACTTCCTAGTGTTCTACATATTCCTGCGTTGGCCAGAAATTTGATTTCTGTAAGCAAGATGAATGATGCAGGTGTAAAATCAGTGTTTGAGAAAAATACCTGCAAGATGGTTCGGGGAGCACTGGTATTAATTGAGGGAGTTTGGATTGGAACTCTATACAAGCTTCAAGGTAGCACTGTTATTGATGGGTGCAACAGTTCTGTGGTTCCTGAAAGTGGAGCGGAAAATTTAGCGGTCTCTAAAGAAAGTACCATGCTATGGCATCAAAGGCTTGGAGATATTGGAGAGAAGGGCCTTTGTATACTACATGGTAATGGTATGGTAGAAGGTATTTATAATTTCTCTCTCGATTTCAATTTTTGTTAACATTGTGTATATGGGAAGCGAAAGCAGGTGATTTTTCCTTCTGGTGCTAAGAGGGAAAACAAGATATTAGAGCTTGTGCATAGTGATGTGTTTGGACCTATGTCAGTTCCATCATTGGGGAAGTTTGTGTACTATGTTTCATTCATAGATGACTTCCTAAGGAATACATGGATATATTTCTTGAGGAAGAAATCTAAAGTCTTTGACAGATTTAAAGAATTTAAGGCTCTAGTGGAAAACCAGACATAGAAGAAGATAAAGGTACCCAGGACAAATAATGGTGGAGAGTTCTGTAAGAAGGATTTCGAAGAGGTATAGAATGGTAGAATAATACTCTATACACACGTCAGAAAAATGGAGTTGCAGAAAGAATGAAAATAATGCTGATGGAAAAGGCAAGAAGCATGCTCAGTGGTACCGGGTTAGGACAAGAATTTTGGGCAGAGGCACTAGAGACTGCATGTTACCTAGTTAACATGTCAACTTAATCAGCATTGGAGGATAAGACTCCAAATGAGGTATGGACTGGTAAGAAACCCTCTCTTTCACATATAAGGGTATTTGGATGTGATGCATATGTACACATTCCAAAGGAGAAAAGGACCAAGTTGGATAATAAATCTGAATGGTGCATCTTTATTGGGTATAAGGATGGTTTAAAAGGTTACAACCTTTGGAACCTAGAAACAAGGAAGGTTGTGTACAGTCGATATGTGGTGTTTAGAGAGGTGAAAGATGTTGTTAAACATGAGGTCCTACAAAAGGAACCTGGGAAGATAGAGATTCAACTAAAGGAGTATGAATCGGACTCTACAATAGAACAAGATTCAGAAGAGGAAGAGCCACAAACTCCAGCTATGAGAAGATCAGTTCGGTAAAGAAGGCGGCTAGAAAGGCATAGTCCATCTGTTATCTATTCAAAATTTTCTTTAACTATCAATGATGATGATCCCAAAATTGTTAGGGAGGTAGTGGATTCAGAGGATGGAAAAATCCAAAAGGAGGCCATGGTTGATGAAATGGAATCCTTTCACAAAAATGAGGCATGGGATCTGGTGGAGTTGCCGGCTGGAAGGAATCCCATCGGGAGAAAATGGGTGTTTAACAAAAATATGAATGTAGAAGGAAAGGTGGATAAATACAAATCTCAGTTGGTAGCAAAAGGTTATTACCAGATGTCGGGAATTGTTTTTGGTGATATTTTTTCTCCTATTGCCAAGGTTACCTCTATTAGATTAATTTTATTTGTTGCTGCTGCATTTGATTTTGAGGTAGAACAGATGGATGTGAAGACAAAATTTCTTCACGAGGATCAGGAAGAGGAGATATACATGAAGCAACCTGAAGGATTTGCGACGAAGGGTAAGAAAGAACTGGTATGTAGGTCAAAAAAGTCTATGTATGGGTTAAAACAATCACCATGGATGTGTTATCAAAAATTTTATACCTATATACGAGGACTTGGCTTCACCAGAAGCAAAGAGGATCGTTGTGCATATTTTAAACTAATTGGTGACCGTGTTTTTTATTTGGTCTTGTATGTGGATGATATGTTTTTGGTTGGAAATGACAAAGAAATTATCCAAGATTTGAAGACCCAATTGTTCTCCAAATTCGACATGAATAATATTGGTGCTGCAAACTATATTTTTGGCATGGAAATTAAGAGAGATCGAGTAAAGAGGAAGCTCTAGTTAAACCAGATGAAGTAGGTTGAGACAATATTGCAGAGGTTCAATATGCAGGATAGTAAACCAATGAAGGTTCCTATTCCTGTAGGTGTAAAGCTATCTATTGAATAGTGTCCCAAGACACAAGAAGAAGAGGAGGATATGTCCCATGTTCCATATGCAAGTGTAGTGGGTATCCTGATGTATGCAATGGTTTGTACTAGACCAGAAATTACACATCCAGTGGGAGTATTGAACAGGTTTATGTCAAAACTAGGGAAGGAGCATTGGACAATAGTGAAGCGGGTTTTCATATATTTGTGTGGCACTAGTGATTATGGTTTGTGTTACTAGGGAAGACCAAGTTTGGACAAAGTTTTGGACATCAGTGTTTTTGTTGATGCAGACTGGGCTGGAGATCTGGACCAAAGAAGATCTACAAGTGGGTATGTGTTTAGCCTATTTGGAGGTGCAGTCATTTGGATGAGAAAAAGATAGTTTGTAGTGGATATTTCAACTATAGAGGCAGAATACATGGAAGCCACTCATGCAAGCAAGGGAGAAGTTTGGTTGCAGAGATTGTGTTCAAGTATGGGGTTGGTGTAGTGAGCTATAACGATAGACTCTGATAGCCAAAGTGAAATTTTCTTGGATAAGAACCATGCCTATCATTCAAAGATAAAGCACATTGATTTCCAATATCACTTTGTGAGAGATATGGTTGAGGATAAAAAGGTGTTGTTGGTAAAGGTGGACACTTTTAAGAATGTTGCAGATGAATTGACAAAGTCTGTGAGCACTAAGAATTTCTCTTGGTGTAGAGAAACAATGGGTGTTGCAGAGCTGAGCTAATGACTAATCTCTCCTATGCCCCCATACGGAAAGAAAAAAAAAAGTGGGAGAATGTTGGGTGTGTGTTATATACTTTCCACAAATAGTCACACGCGCGGAGGGGGGGTCATAGCGGGGGCGACAACCTCCCCTATCCAAGGGTTTTTAGGGGGTGGGAAACACCCTATAAAAAAAAATTTGGACCCTATTTTAGGTGGGCAGACCCACCTATGGTTTTTTTCATGGGTTTGCACATGGTTTTGGGGCATGATGGTTTTCGACCCCTGGTATTTTGTAGATCCGATCAAGGGAACTCCAGTTATGTTTTAATCCAAGGGTTAATGGATTGGGGTTTATGAATGCTTCGACATGTTTATATATGTGTTGTAACACTAAAAGGAATATAATGAAAAATCAAGCCGGTAGTCCCGATTTGGGATCCGTAGGGAAAAAAATCTTTTTGTATATATGTTTTATGTTTTATGCTCTCGCTATTGTTTATTTTTCCGTTTTTAAGAATTCATTTGCGTATACTTTCTATAGCAGTGGTTAAAACCTACAATGATTAGGGTTATAGCATTAATGTCTTGATGTGATACATATCATGCTACAAATTGGATTGGCCTAGGAAGATGGTTTGGGTTATTAAATCCAAGTATGAGTCGACTTATTTGTGACATTGTGTTGTATTGATCTAGACTAACTATGCCTATGTGACTCGTGTATGCATGAATGGAAATTTTTTTTATGAGTTTATGATGTTAGCATGTTAGCTAGTTATTGTTATGGATAGCATGACCTTATTTAGGTTTGAGTTGATGTGTTGTAAATTTATATCGTGCTAATCTAGATTGATTGGGCCGACATGATAGCCTCCCCCTAAGATACATTAAGGTATGAGCTTGCTCATTTCGTTTACTTTGTACTTGAATGTTTGATTATTATGTCTATTTAGTGTTTGAGTGTTGGTGTCTATTATGTCATCTATTTATTTTTGAATGTTTGATTAATCACATGGTATGAGTATGTGTCTATAAGATTTCATGAAGAAATGATTTGGTCTTAAGATGGTTGTACTAACGCAACATGTGTTGAGATAGTTGATATGTACTCGAGTGCAAGTAGGTGATAGTTGTAGTATTATGATCTTGAATATTAGTTGATTATGACATGGTTATTAGTATTCATAGAGGTTGAATTGGGTTAATTGATATGATGCCTTGATATTTGGAACATGTGATTGAGCATGTGTGACAACTGCACGAAAACATGCTTCGTATTAGCATGACAAGGTAATAGTTGAATTTTTTTATATAACTAGCAATGGGGTGATGTGATAGCATGTAGTAAGATACAATTGTAGCAAGATAAATGGTAAAATAAGGGAATTGGGTAAGAATTCATTTAGCTATGTTTGGAAAACCCTAATTCCAAATGAATGAGTGCTTTGCATACGTAAAGTATTCTTATCCTTGACTTTGTTTGACATTATGTGGATATATGTTATATGTCGTAAACATGTGTTTGACATGTATACAAATTGGTTTCCATGTATGGACAGCATTCATCAAGGAATTGGAGTTCCTTGAGAGGTGTATTTGTTCACTTACAAGGCAACGTGTTGGCACAACAAGGTAAGGTAATTTGAAAATTTGTATATTTATTTATGCATCGATGCTTGCGTGTTTATGGAAGTATGATGTAGGGATTACATGGAAATATATTTACATGAAATCTTGAAGAAGGCTCAGCCGAGCTTTTCTTTGGAAGTATTGGCAACCAAGGGGATTGAGTCATGTGTTTGCTACTAGTCTTGTGCTTTTTGGTAATTTGTGATTTTTTTGAGCTTCATTTGCGGTTTTGTTTTTGTCTCCGTGGAATGCCTTGCCACTTTTTTTTTGTGGTGTCGTGTTGCTATTGGTTTTCCATGGTTTTATTCTTTTGTTTCTTTTTTCTTTCCTTTTATGTTTTGAGTCTTGGGAATTGGTTTTGGAAAGAGGAATGTTAATGGAGCTCATGCATGAGTAAGTGTAGCGGAAGGTAATAATATGATATTCTAGTTGGATTCGTTGAGTCAATTGGGTATAAATGGATAGTGGAAGAGTAGGTAAAAATAAAAAATCTAGGGTGTTAGATGCCTTGGCTATGTAGGAAACTATTGTTCTTAACGTTGTGCATGTTTTTCCATGAATAAAGGAAGTTATCTTAACCTAGACCTTATGATATCTAGTAATTGGTTTGTGATCATGATTATGTCAAGATGTTTATATATATATGTGTGTGTGTCGTGTTTGACAAGGTTGTCATGGATCATGATTTTTTTAATGCTAATGTGTATATTTATATATTTGTGTATGTATGTAATTTTTCTAAAAGGATCATGATTGTCTTATGTTAATTATTATATATGTATGCATATACGTATGTATCTATGTCACCGTATGACAAGTTTTTTCAAGGATCATTCTTGTGGAGGAATGATTGCTTATGCAAAGTGAATGGAATGAAGAGGTTCTCGGGTCTTATGAGGAATCAAGTGGGATGTGTAACCATGAAAAATATATGAGGCCGTATCATGTGGACATGAATTGATATTATGTGTTTATACTATGCTCGTGTTTACGTTATGGACATGTAATGCCGAGGGGGTACATCAATGAAGTGAAAGTAGTGTGATCTACGACATGCTAGGATAATCATGGATAGTGGAAAGAAACCAAATGCAAGGTTTCTTGTGGGGTCCATGTGTGGTCTATGGATGTGCAATACTATTGTTGTGTATATGTTGTGCTTGTTGTATATTTAGTGATTGTACCTATGGTGATGTGTACATGTAACATATGTAGTATTGTGTACCTATGATGTTGTATACATGTTGTTTATATGGTTTTGTGTGTATATTGAATATGCAAAGTTGCTAGGGTATAGATGGTGCTATGTACAAGTTGGATATGCTGTGCTGTGTACGTATTGTACTATGTGCATGTTGGATATGAGGTGTTGTGGGCATGTTGGATGTGAGAT
Organism: Pinus albicaulis; assembly: GCA_034641835.2. Lineage (NCBI taxonomy): Eukaryota > Viridiplantae > Streptophyta > Pinopsida > Pinales > Pinaceae > Pinus > Pinus albicaulis. The sequence goes on from CM076579.1 coordinate 533,164,473, forward strand.
GCTATGTACATATGGTGCTATGTACACTATGGTGTTGTGTGCGTGTTGTACATATGGTGTTGTGTCCATGATTGTACATGGGGTGTCATGTGCATGTGGTGCTGTGTACATGTTGTACATGTGGTGTTGTGCATAGGTAGTGTCGTGTACATGTCATGCATGTTGTGTTGTTTACATGTTGTGCATGTGGTGTTGTGTACATGTGGTATTGTGTACACATTTTACATGTGGTGCAATGTACACTTGGCATTGTGTACACGTTATGTGTGTGTCATGTACATGTGATGTTGTGCACACATTGTGCGTAGTGTATGTGTACAGACAGTAGATGTGTACATGTTTTGCATATGGTACCGGTATACATGTGGTATCGAGGGATGTTGTAAATGTTGTGTTAAGGGAATGTGGTACTATGTATGTGCATGGTGTAGTCATATCATCGTGACGTGTAATCGTTAGTGTGGTAATATGTATATGTATATGTATTATGTTGTGTTATACACCGATGTAGGTGTATGTGTTGTTTTGTACACCCGGATGCGTGTGTATGTGTTGTGTTGTATTGTACACTAGGTGTAGGTGTATCCGTTGTATGCTAGTGTATGCGTATGTATTATGTTTTACTATACACCAGGTGTTGGTGTGTGTTGTATGCCGTTGTAGGTGTATGCATTGTGTTTTATTGTACATCATGGTGTAGGTGTATGTGTCATATGTTGGTGTGGGTGTATGTATTGTGTGTTGTTGTACGCCTTGTGTGGGTGTACGTGTTGTACACTATGTGTATGTGTACGTAGTTGAAGAGAAGACATTGGGTGCTTTTCGAATGTGGAAACTGATCCTGTGTGTACAAAAAAACAAAGGTAGAAGTAAGGATTGATGAAGGATAAGTATTGATATTTCATTTTAGTTATATTAAGCATGTGATCTACGATTATGACTTATGATGGCTACATGTGATTTATGATTATGGTTTATGGTGATTTAATGTGATTCGTGATTTTAATTTATGATGGTTGCATTTTGAGCTAACTAGATGTGATATGTTTATATATGATGATTAGATGAAACAACTAGTTTGACATGTGTGACAGAAGTAAACAAAAGTGCAAGTGTATCTTATTAATGGGCTACCAATGAGGTATGATTTAAATTTATTTGAATTTATTTTGAATCTAATGGAAATCTTGTGTTTGATACAACAAAACATGTAATTCCTAATTTGGGATGGTTGAAACCGACCGCAAGAACTAGAAGCATCAACGAAAGGAATTGGAACATGCAAAAGTATGTTGGTAAATCACTTAAGGAGCAGTGGCCATTGTGGGACACCTGCACTCAATAGTTTCCATCGATTTCAATGAACATTCTATGACCGTGTTGTAGTATTACAACAACCCCCCCCATTTTTCGAGATAAATAGCATAGAAAGAACAATGAGGACCCTTTTAAATAATTCTTAGATTAAATTAATTTTAGAAATAAAACTTAGAATTAGAACCTATTAGATTAAGTTTTGTTTTTTTCATAAAAAAAACATAAGAAAATCATGAAAAATCACTCCAAGGAACCCATAAAGGACTAAAAGTACAACAAGTGGAAAATAAATCGTCAAAAAAACCCGATACACCGATATGCGAAATACCGAAACACCGATATGCGAAATGTCTAAATGCCAATGTGCGAAGTTGCGAAGTATGTTATATAATCTGGATAGCGATATCGCAATCCGCATACGATATATGCCGATATCGCATTCCGTCATTCAACAGAAAACCATTCCAATATCTATTTGTTGCATATCGCGCATTGCCGTGAAACATCAAAACACACTAATAATGAAATGGTCGATTTATCTCGAGTTCCCGATAAGACTAACAACCGTCAAATTCACACGAAGCCCATGCTATCAATTTAATGATAATTTAGGTGTTTAATGATCTCGAGGTTTGTTAATGATTTTATAATTATTTCATATTTAATACTAAGGATTCCTATTATGCATGAGTTAAGGTGATATGAAAAATAAATAGAATTTGACGTGATCTCATATTACACTCTCTTGTTTTTTTATTTCAATAGGGTAATTTCGTAAAATTAGGCATAAAAGGATGTCGAGACTCGATTAAAGCATGGAAGGGAAGTTTGCCACCCTACCTTAGTTAGTTGTTCAAGAAGAATAAGATCACGAGTCGTTCCTCTAGTCTCACACACAACATGCAACCCAAAAATTGGTTCCTCAAGCCGGGAAGGTATTTATAAGTTGTTTGAGAACGAGAATACATAAGTAATTTTTTAATAGAAAAGCTATAGTTGATGACTTCGTTTTCCTCAAATCTCGTACTCATGGTCCGACGCAACTAACTCTTTTTCTACATAGAATTGTTGCACGCCCCTAAAATGTCGCCATACATCGAATTAGTAACATGGGTGTTAGATGACGTGGACATCCGATGTAGAAAATTTGTTACCAAAAGAAGAATAGTCATCGTTCTCTCAGCCTCGCAGATTTGAAAAGAAAAGTATAAATTGCCCAAGCCCCGTAAAAGATATGACAATTATTTTGTTCAATAATTTATGCGATAGAATGAGCAACTTGCAAATGTGATTAAGGATTGGCGAAATGATCCTAATCGACATAAACGTGACGATAAGGGTATGCACTCGTAGTTTCTCTTAAAATCCCATTCTCGTAAATTGTTGCAATGATGTGTCGTCTTTTTTGGGTCTTAAAAAAACAACCAAGTTTAAGGAAGATTGGACGCCCTCAACAGAAGCATATTTTTCCGATAGATATATTCTTGATTAGGCTAATATTATTTCGCACCGTAGGTAAAGGGTTGACTAAATTTTGAAAGAGGCCAAAAAGACAATTTGGGGCCAACTATTCCTATCACATGTGGGTCATATACTCTCGACAATTTCAAGCATGCTTGTCTTGAAATTTATCGATTAAAAAACCTTAAATTTCCCAATTCTAACCAACAAAATTTATGATGCATATGGTGTTTCCAAAGAAATAACGAATCAGTGTTAATCTCGTAGCATTTTCAAGCGAGACCGATAAATTTGACAATGTGTTTGAATTAATTCCTGCACTCTCAAGAGTTCTCGCAAATAGAATCGTGAAAATTCAATCCAAAAGGATTGATACAATTCAAAAAAATATCGCGAATAGAGGAATTCTTATTTTCCAAACTACATGTTCCATAGGCCAATGCCAAAACAAATTCCCAAATCCTCCAGCCCGCATTCAAGTGCTAGAAGCAGAACAAATTCAAAATCCAATTACTCAAGTTCGTATTCAAGTGCCAGTATGCACAAATTTCGATTCCGATTTCTCTAGTTCGGTACAAGTACCAAGAAGAATAAAAAAATCGTAGATGTTCCACAAGAAGAGAGATTTAATCAAGATCGGGAAAGTTTTGAAAAAGCATTATCTCGATACTAATACTCTTGCCGATCGAATGCTATTTTGTTAGAAAACTCTTCCCATTGAATATTTTCTAAGAACAACAATCCTTGTAGGTGAATCAAACATTCAACAAGTGCCCTCTAATCTAAATTATTATGAAGATCAAATAGAAATTCCGCAAATATAATTCACCGCAGAGGTTTCTGAAAATTTCTATCCAACAAAAATCAAACACCAAAGCTCAATGGTACAGAGGAAAGACAAGAAGAAGCATCTAGTCGAAGACATGGAGATTATCCCTCGCTTTTCCAACAAGATAAATAATTTTGAAGATTGAGGAACACATCCTTTGGATGTATTTTATAGTCCAAAGCACAAATTTGTTGTATTTAGGTCAAATAATAAGAAAAATATTGAAGATTCTCTAGAAATTCCTATGGACACAACATCAATACAAGTTCTCTCGAAAGGGACTCACTCAACTCCAAAGAAAAGAATCTTAGCTGATTATCTTAGTTTGAAGGTGCTTATGCGTACACAACTGTTCATAAGGTAGTAGAGATTGAATCATTAATCATCAATAAAGATCGAAAAATGACTCAAATGAAGAAAATTTTTCTTCAATGAAAAACAAAGAGATAGAGCAGATTTGTAATCAAATATTAATAGTGTAGCAACTAGAGTTTGAAGGTCTCAAACTCAAAATCGAGAATGAAATTAAAGAAAAGGATTTAATAGTCCATCAATTAAAGTAGAAAATCCAAAAAGCTCCAGGAGAATCCAAAACTTAATTAGGTAAAGAAATAAGCAAAGTAGAATCGGGAAACATTGCTAGTAAACCAATAGACAATTTTCTATCCAAAATACCAACATATTCAAGAGGAAATTGAAATAAGTGATAAGTTAATCACTCAAATTTATGATTTGAGTATCTATTATGAAGAAACTGATGATAAAGTGTCTAAGTATATATATTGGCAAGACATAGTGCAAGGGAGAGCGACCGATCTTCCTCGCTTTTGAAGAATCAATAAAGGATATAATATTTGGAGATCGGGACATGAAAAATGAAAATTTCATAATTAGCTATCATCAAAGCTAAAAAAATGTCATTTAACATCTCCTAGTATATAAAAGATTCTCTTCTACAAGCTAATATTATCCAGGAAATTCCAAAAGACACTATTCCCGAATTCAGCCTTTTGAAACAATATTGGCAAGAAACATCAAGCAGATATCTCTTGACATAGAAAAACTTAACAAAGGTAAATATGGAAGTTTACTTCGTATATGTTGATCAAGACTCATAGTCAATTCGTGAGTGTTGAGGTGTCCTTCCAATGCAACAGCTCAACTTCTTCCAAAGCACTCAATGATGATTCACAAATCTCGTATGAGAATGTAGCCAATGCATCCCCCCCCAAGCTCGAATATATTATCAAAGCTTTCCAACTCAATGAACAAAGCTAGAGAGTGGATCCAAGAAATGAACCTCTGAGACTCGTTACAACTCTTGCATTTTAATTTCCTAGCTTTTTAGTTTATAGTTTAGATTATATTAAGAAGAATTCTTTCACAAGTCTTCTATTTTTGTTATATTAATTAGTATTTAAAACCCCTTTCATGCATTTATAAAGGGGTTTAGATTTTTGAGAAGGTGGCTTTTCAAACTTACACTATTGTTTGAACAAATAAGTATCTAATTGAAAGTTTGAGCCAACAAAGTTATATTTTTCAAAACTAAGCTATGATGCAACAAGTACTATTATATGTGTATTAATCGTTTTATGTTTATGATATTATAGAAAACTTGTTTTTATCTATATGTCTCTTTCGATAAGCATTGAAATGATATATATTATTATTACTATTGATAAAAATGTATTGAATGATATGATGTTAGACAAGTGGCTTTGAAAGATATGATATGATTAATGTTATTCATCATCTAAATCAATTACATTGATTTAGTTTCTTTAATGTCCTTCAATTAATTTTAGTATGCAAATGATCTATATTGTTTCATACTTATGAAATCTTACTCTCGTAATCATATAAATCATTCAATCCCGGGAAGTGGTTAGAATTAGTTTTATTTATGTTATCGTAGAAAAAATCATCCCATTTGTGTTGATTTTATTTCATTTTTTTTACATACTCATTTCTTATATGGGAAACTCGTCCCCATATCCCCAATCGTACCCACAACTTCAACTAAAAGGAGTAGCAAGGAGTTGCACTAACTTCCCCGAACTGGTGGAATCCCTAATGTTGAGGAAGTCACTCTCCATCCTTCAACATTTTTGGTGCTAGAAGGAGTGGGCATCCGAATATGTATGGCATATAAAGCTTAATCTCAATTGAAAAGCCAAAATAAGAGTCAAACTCCCTCCAAAGTTTCTACGACTTCTAGTATCTCTGTTCACTATCTCCTAGTCCTAAGACTAAAGCCGTAGAACAATTTCTTACATCTCGTGAAACATTACCTCATAGACCTTCTTTTAGAACACATTATTGAATCTCCCGAAGTTCATTATTTGATTGAAATATTAGAACAAATATCTATATTTCCGTATAAGACAACCAAAACATAAATATCTCGAAAAAATTATTACATCTAAGTTTCCAAGTACCGGTGTGTTAACACGATCACAACGTGAAAAAATGGGGATAACTCCTTTCGAGTTTCCTATTTTATCTCATCGTAAGAAAGCAACCACACTCAAAGCATCTTAATCAGCATCGTTGAGATCACATCATCTTCATTTCCATTTACTTCCACCATCTCCTCTAATCAACCCATTTCTTTTCATCAACCCATTTCTATTTAAACAATTGGTGTCGCTATAAGTAGTACTAGTCCAAAGCAGTAAGTTCTTCTCCATCCATATCTTCTTCTCGGACCCACTATCTCATCTTCACAACCACCAAATCAAACAATGGCCAACCTACCATGGGTTAACTGGGAGCTGTGCAAATGCAAAAATTTACATCCTCTCCCGATCTTCTAGAAAAATGGTTACTAAAATATAATCCCGACGATGGTCTTCCCGTTGAATAACATCTCAATAATTTTATGTTGGCTATGAGTCTTGACGTCGCATGCAACATGAAGACGTTGTAGTAAGGTTTTTTCCTTATACTTTTCAAGGATATGTAGGATCCTATTATTTTTCCCCTCCCTTCCCGTTCAATAGGAGATTGGAATAATTTTCAAGACTTATTTCTTGCTAAATATGGTGATGATAGGACAATTGAATCCTTAATCAATGATATTTCTAATTTAAAAATCTAGTTCAAATGAAAATATAAAAAGATTTCAACTCTAGGTTTAACAAGTTATTGAATAAAAATTCCAACTCGCTCTCGACTAGGATTGGATATACAAATAGAGTGGTACATATCTTCTCTTCCTTCTAATATAAATATTTTTTTGGTAGATAGATCCAATAAGCCTACTCTTGTAGAAAATATGAAGGAATCCTTGTCTCAGTAGAAAGAAGAATCGTAGCCTTAGAAAAGAATACCGAGTTAGAAGACAAAAAAATCTAAAAAAAGTAACATTCAAAGATGATCAAAAGAAGAAAATTCCCAAATATCCTTTCGACCTCGAGGGATTGCAAAAGGTCCCGAAAAACCATGTCCAATGAAATGGTTGAAATAAAAAAACAAGTTGTTGAGATTTCTACTAAAAAAGCTCTTTAGATAATTTAGAAAAAAATTAGTCGTCCGTATCATAGCCTCCCCAATATTATTCCTAATGCTAAATCAAGAAGAAGAGGAAGAAGAAACTACAACTTATGCCAAAAAATCTCAAGATGAAGAAGTAATCGAATTACATGGATTATGGGACTTTGTCTTACATTCCTCCTCGATGAAGAGATAGAGTCTAAAGCAATGCCCTCGTTAGCACTAGAAGTAAGGCTTCCGTAGAACCAAATCAATCAATCTCGTAAACATAGCAGGTCCCAACTTCTATTGCTAAAGACAAACCTATTAATAAAAAACCACCAAAACAAAACCATCTCAAAGAAGTTATTACCGAATCCCAACAGATTAACCGCACTCAATCCTCAACCTAAAACTTTGGTAGTATGTGATACTATTGAATACAACATTGTTGAGGATATGAAGAAGATTAAAGCTAATATTTCTCTTCTATAAGTTAGCAAATTAAAGCAAATAAATCGAATATCTTATTGAAATATTTAAATGAAGTTACTACATCTCCTCTTTCCTTCAAATGTTATTGATAAAATTGCTAATGGGATAGGGGAAGCTTCCAATTGACAATTCAAACAAAGTAAATGCTTAAGATGATATTTTGATTGGTGATTGATCCAATTCTCATACCCCTCATTTCCTCTTAACTTATGAAATATACAATATAAATGTTCATAACTCGTTTGATTGATTCTGGAGCATAATCCTATATAATGCCATATTCAATTTGCGAGAATTTAAATATCGCACTCCAAGAAATCATTAGTTATCATAGTTCAATTGGATAGAAAAAAGTTAAGGTCTTAGGAGAAATCAACTCCCGTAGTATTCGATTGTCATCAAATTCAAAAAAATTCGCTCAAATTATCGATATAATGATTGCCGACATCCCCGAATTCTATGGTTTTGTTCTTAGCAAGTAGACCGGTCTCGAAAAGTTACATGGATATTTTGCAATGGAATGGTCTCACATGTGGCTTCCATACAATGTAAAACCCAACCAAATCGTAGAGTTGAATATGAAATACTCATTTACAGCTCTTGGAGAAGAAAAATAAACCCATAGCATTCAATAATAATATTTTGGGTAATTATTCTACAAATTCATTTTTTGGGTAATTTTTAATGCTAAAATTTTACCTTTCTCGCTCGATTCTATTAATTCACAAATATAAATTTTTTTCCCCAAAATGATTTGACCCGTATGTTCAAATTTTGAAGAAGAAACAATAATCCATTCCCCGTTTTGGAAAGTTTTTCTTTAATGGATCAAGATCCAATGATGGTGCAGAGCAGGATGCGTACTTGTTAGTCCAAAAGGTGAAAAAAACTTTGCTAGCTTGTAGACTTGATTTTGAATGTACCAACAATATTGTTGAATATGAAGCTTTAGTTCAAGGTCTTTGCAAAGCAATAAGTCTTGATATACAATATATTCGTGTATTTGGAGATTCAAAAATTGTCGTAAGAAAAGTACGAAACGTTATTCATTATCTCTCAATTCACTTGAAACGTTATCAATCTCTCGGTTTGAGAACTCACATCTCATTTTTTAGCATTCAATATCTTTTCTATTCCTAGATCACAAAATGCCAATGTTGGTCTTTTGGCTAACGTTGCATCCAAGCTAATTCCACCCGAATATTTTATTCTCTGACAGCATTCTCTATCAAATTTATTTTTCATCCATCCGTGCTAGATAACATTACTAGTTGGTGAGTCTTCAATGACGATAATGACAATTTAAGTTTTCTTACTTCTAAAAAATCATTTGATGATCGTATTCTAGATGAATATGAACATGCTAATCAAATCAAGCAACAAGCTAGTAAGAATCTTTTACCAAAGTCTCGTGGTAAAACTTGAAGATTTATATGATTTAAAAGAAAGATTCAAAAAAAAATCAACAATCGCAAACCACAAAGTTCTACTTTGAAGTCCGAACTAGTTAATTTACGATATGATAAAGAACATAAATATATAAATCTTGGGCTTACCCTTTCATCCGAATAAAGAAATGAGTTCATTTCCTTATTGAGAAAGTACAAATATATTTTTGCATGGAATTATGAAAATCTTAAAACCTACAACCCATATATAAGTCAACATATTATTCCTATGGTACCCCGATGTTCAACCCATCAAGCAAAAGCTCAGAAGATACATCCAACTTTGGGAACTCAAATAAAAAATGAGTTAAACAAACTTTTGAAAGCCAAAATTACTTTTCCCGTTAGACATTCAAAATGGGTTTCTAATCTAGTACCTATAAGAAAAAAGAATGGTGATATCCGAATTTGTATTGACTTTAGAAATTTGAATAAAGCATGTCAAAAGGATAATTTTCCCTTACCATCAATGAAACAAGTTTTACAATCAAGAATCAGGTTTTACAATTACTCATTTTTATATGAATTCATTTATCCTGTTGTTTTTTTTTCTACCGCATTCCCATCATTAGGATGGAAATGGACCAGAGAAGTCAAAACCCCCATCTTAGTACAGTTAGAATTCATGTGGAATCAAAATACCACTCCCATATGTTTAAAATATGCAATGATGTAATGCTCCTAGTTTTTAAAATCATTTTCGAAAGGAAAATATCAAGAGTCACTTATGAAGCCAATAGAAGTCTCAGGACTATAAGAAGATGGTTTGGTGAAGAATTTTTCACACACATCCAATTTTTCAAAAGTCATGCTTGCCCTCACGTCCTACCCTTATATATACCATATAAATTATTGGCCAAGTATATTTCTTATCAGACCATAGGTAATGATGGGTTGACTAAATTTTTGGAAGAGGCCAAAAAGACAATTTGGCTAACTTTTCCTATCACATGTGGGTCATATACTCTCGACAATTCCAAGAATTTCCGTCTTGAAATTGATCGATTAAAACCCTTCAATTTCATAATTCTACCTAGCAGAAGTTATGACGCATATGGTGTTTTCAAAGAAATAACGAATCAAGTTAAGCTGTAGACATTTGCAAGTGAGCCTGATAAATTTGACGATGTGTTTGAATCAATTCCAGAATTCTCAAGGGTTCTACAAATAGAAAATGTGAAATTCCGTCCAAAAGAACTGATACAATTCAAACAATATTGTGAACAGAGGAATTCTCATTTTCCAAACTACATGTTTCACAGGCCAATGCCAGAACAAATTCCAATTCCTCCAGTTCAGATTCAAGTGCTAGAAGCATAACAAATTCAAAATCCAATTCCTCAAGTTCAGATTCAAATTCCAGAAGCAAAAAAAATTCTGATTCTAATTCCTCCGGTTCAGGTACAAGTACCAGTGGCAGAATAAAAAATCGTATATGTTCCACAAGAAGAGAGATTTAATCAAGCCTGGGAAAGTTTTGAAAAATCATTATCTTATACTAATACTTCTGCTGATCATAATGCTATTTTGTTATAAACTCTTCAATTCTCTAAGAACAAAAAATCATGTAGGTGAATCAAGTGTTCAACAAGTGTCCTCTAATTGAAATGATTCTAAAGATCAAAGAGAAATTTGAGAAATCTCATTCACTGAAAAGGTTTCCAAAATTTCTATTCAACAAAATCAGACACCAAAGATCAATGGTACAGATAAAAGACAAGAAGAAATAATGGTCGAAGACATGAAGATTTTACCTACTTTTCCAGCAACATAAATAATTTTGAAGATTGAGGAAATACCTCCTTTGGATGTATTTTACAGTCCAAAGCATAAAAATATTGTATCTAGGACAAAGAAGAAGCGAAAGATTGAAGATTCTCCACAAATGCCTATGGACACAACATCAATGCAAGTTCTCTAGAAGGGAACTCAATTAACTCCAAGAAAAGAACTTAGCCGATTATCTCATTTTTTAGGTGCTTATGCAGACACAACTATTCATAAAGCAGCAGAGATTGAGTCATTAATCATAGAGAAAGACCAGAAAATGACTCAAATGGAGAAAAGTTTCTTCAATGAAAACCAAAGGATAGAGCGGGAGTTGCAATCAAATATTAATAATGTGCAACTAGAGTTTGAAGGTATCAAAATTAAACTCGAGAATGAAATTAAAGAAAAGGATTTAATAGTCCATCAATTACAGAAGAACACTCAAAAGCTCTAGGAGAATCCAAAACTTAATGAGGTAAAGAAAGAAGCAACATAACTGCAAACATTGTTGGTAAACCAACAAACAGTTTTCTATCCAAAATATCAATAGATTCAAGAGAAAATTAAAATAAGTGATCAGTTAGTCACTCAAATTCCTCATTTGAGGATTTATTATGAAGAAACTGATGATAAAGTGTCTAAGTATATAGATTGGCAAGACATAGTGCAAGGGAGAGCGGTCGATCTTCCTCACCTTGAAGAATCAATAAAGGATATTATATTTGGATACTGGGACACGAAAATGAAAAGTGTAGAATTAGCTATCATCAAAACTAAAAACATGTCATTTAACATCTTCGAGTATATAAAAGATTCACGTCTACGAGCTAATCTTATCCAGGAAATTCCAAAAGACACTATGCCTGAAGTCAGCATTTTGAAACAATAGTGGGAAGAAACATCAAGCAGGAAAGCTCTTGACATAGAAAACTTAACAAATGTAAATATGGAAGTTTACTGGTATATGTTTATCAAGCCTCACAGTCAATTGAGAGTGTTGAGGTGTCTTTCCATGCAGTAGTTCAAATTATTCCAGCACTCAATGATGCAATATTTATGGGCTAGATGAGAATGCAACCAATGCATCCCCCCAGCTCAAATATATGATCAAAGCTTGCCAGCTCAATGAAAAATTAGAGAGTGGATCCGAGAAACAGTCTTGAGACTGTTTTAACTATTGAATTTTAATTTCCTAGATTTTAGTTTATAGTTTAAATTAGATTAAGAAGACTTCTTTCACAAGTATTCTATTTTTGTAATATTAATTAGTATTTAAACCCCTTTCATGAATTTAGAAAGGGGTCTAAATTTTTGAGAAGGTGGCTTTTGGAACTTACACTATTGTTTGAACAGAAGTATCTGATTGAAATTCTGAGCCCAGAGGCTATCTTTTCATAACTAAGCTATGATGCAACAGGGACTATTATCTTTGTATTAATCATTTTATGTTTATGAGGTTATAACAAACTTGTTTCTATCTATCTATCTCTTTCGGATAAGCGTTGAAATGATATATATTCTTATTACTATTGATAAAATGTATTGAATGATATGCTGTTAGACAAGTGACTTTGAAAGCTGTTATATGATTAATGTTCTTCATAAACTAAATCAATTACATTGATTTAGTTTCTTTAATATGCTTACATTCATTTCAGTATGCAAATGATCTATATTGTTTCATACTTAGGAAATCTTACTCTATAATCATATAAATCAGTCAATCTCGGGAAGTAGTTAGAATTAGTTTTATTTATGTTATCAGTAGACTAGATCACCCCATTTGTGTTGATTTTTTTTTTTTTTTTTTTAAACTCATTTCTTATACGAGAAACTGGTCCCTATATCCCTAGTCAGACCCACCATTTCAATGGAAAAGGAGTAGCAAGGAGTTGCACTAACCTCCCAACCGGTTGGAATCCCTAATGTTGAGGAAGTCACTCTCCAGCCTTCTTGCCAAATCGTTCGAGATAGGGGATGCTGGGGAACTTGGAAGGTGAGTTAATGCATGAAAGGGGATGACCTGATTTCCCGAGGGGCTATGCATTAGATAAGGGAGGGTCAGGGATGGATTTTTTTTCATAATTAGCATTGCCAGATGGAATCAGATGCACATTGGGAGTGTACCTTGCAACAATGAGCCGGTAACTGTTCACTGAGGGTACAATAGAGCTAGAGCAAGATTGTAGCGTTGGACATTGGACACAAACTTTGACTATGATAGTGGATTCTGGACTTCCTGGGAAGGAATTGAATCCTAATACTACTTTGAGGGTGGAGGTGTGAGCCTCTAGATTCCATTGTTGTGGATGCAAACATCATATCCTTTTATTTTTTAGTTGGGAAGATGTGCATATGTATATATGTGGTTGTTATTGTAAATAGATCAATGAGTTGTGATATAAAGCTCCAGTACGTGGTATGATTGTCATGATGGTTTTTGCTTTTGAGCAGGTTATTCATTGTAAATACTACAATGAGCTAATTTATAAAGCTCCATGGGAAGTATGCTTTCTTTTCAACAATTTTGTTGAGGTATATGTGTGGTTTAACACTGAGGAAGATGTACCCCAAGGGGGAGGGTTCTATAACATCCATGGTGAAAATTCCATGTAATAAAAGTTAATAAAGGAAAAATAATAGCCACAATTGATGGGACACGTATTCCAATCTGAATGTTGGATAAAACATCCTAGTGGGTGTTCATTTCAGTTATTATGGCTAATGGAAAATCGAAAAGGAAATGGAAAAGGAAATTACAAAGGCTTTGGAAAGGCATGAGGCATTAATTAGAATTTATTTATGAAAATAGTGGAAAATAGGAGAAAGGGAAGGTGAAAGGTCACAGGTTGGATATGAGGAGGAAAATGAAGGACAGTAATGGAAAATGAAGAAAATAGAGGCCTCAGTAATAAAAATTCTTCTGAGGATCAGTTGGAAAGATTTTTTCTCACACTTATGGAGCTCTCTCATTATTCCCTCTCTCTCTCTCTCTCTCTCTCTCTCTCTCTTACTCTTGGACACTCAGAGTTTATTGGAGAATTTTGGCATTAGAGAAAGTAAGGAAAGAAAGCAAGAAGAAGGAGGAAGAAAGTTAGGAGGATCAACAATCAAGTAGATATAACATGATTTTTGGAAGGTATCAATTTGCATGTATGTTTTCCTTGCGAGAATTGGCATGCATGGTATTACATGTGGTTATTTTTTGCCTCGACATGGGTTTTGCTAGATGTGACAATTTTTTCAGTCTTGGATAGCCATGGTGTTGTGGAGTTATCGTGTTTTGGTTTAACTGTATTGTCCGATGGATTTAAATATGAGTGAGGTGGATCTCTAAATCATATGACACAAACCCGGTTTATGTGTTGCCTCGGTTTAGGGCCTAGTGATCCGATTTTGGATTGTGGTAAAGCCTGAGAGGTGGTTTGCTCTCCATTCAGGCTTAGGAATCTCGAGTTTGGGATATATGGTAATTCCTAGAGAGTATGTCTTGGTTTAGGGCCTAGTGACCTCTGATTCAGACTGTGAGTTGCAGTACATCTTGAGAGACTAGGATACAGGAAAAATCCTCGCAGTTTAGGTGAAGAGAATCCGGTGATATCCATGCTTGTGTTGGCCTAATGATCAGGTGTAGATCACGAGAAATCCTAATTTATAATTGACGAGGGTGAGGTGGTTTAGCCTCGATATGCCCTAGTGGGTTCTTTTAGTTTGAGTCCTACTTTCATGCTTGGAATATGGCATGGGGGTGATTGGTTGAAGAGAGATTTGGCTTATCCAATCTATGGTCGAGTGGAACGTGGAAACCCCATCTCCGATTGGTGTCTACATTCATTAATAAAGAGATCATTCCTTTGTTATTTGATGTACAGATTCATTTTTTTGTATGTGGATTTTATTGTTGTTGTATCCATGATATTTATGTTGTTATTATGCTAGTTATAAGCATGTATTTTGACAATAGTGACGCATGGTTCTCTCCATGTTTTTATTTGTAAATGAATGCATAATGTATCTATGGTAAAATAGATTGTACTGCAACTAATGATGTAAGGAAGAAATTCTTCTTAGCGATTTTCAGATAAGTATGAGACCCCTATACCAATATTTGTTGTTTACACTCGTAGTTTCAGTGTTTGTGACATGTTTGAAAAAATTCCTGACATGGCTAATAGGGGTCTAGATGAGTTCATGTTGATGGGATTTCTTCTGTATCGTTTTCCTGTTGTTATTTATCATCTATGAACTTTTCATGAAATTTTGGGTAGAGCACTAGGTTATGGGCCTAAAAAAGGTGGCTCAAATATCAGGGACGTTGGCACAAAATTTAGGAATTGGGGCCATGGACGCTGGCATGCAGTGTTATGTGTGTGTCTATAGCCTCCCGGGTGCTGGATTCCAAGCCTTTGAATGCGTCTATGGCTCAAGGAGGTCAAAAGATCAGTGTGACCCAGGGGTAAGAGGGTCGAATTTTTGGGTTACTTCCTAGGGGTGTTGTTGTTGTTGTACAAGGTCTGTAGGTCATGCTTCTATTGGTTCCACTTCCTTAAGGTCACTTAGGAGGTTTAATCTCATTATAGTATCCTCTCCTCACATGTTTACCTCGGTTAGCCGGTTACTTGGGTAGATGTGGAAAGACGTTGTTACATATATCTAGCAAGAAATTTTCAAGTAATGATTATAGATGGATGTACCATAAATTGTTTAGCGAAGTTCAATAGTATTAATCTCACTACATGGAATTATTTATTGGATGGTTTCATGATTACAATATAAATGGTTGGTTTTTAAATAATATTAAGGGTTTGATTTGGATCTTAGGGGGACAATATTTGAGAAAATGAAACACCCAAATAAATGAAGAAAATAATATATATATATATATATATATATATATATATATATATATATATATATATATATATATTAGAGTAATGAGAAATAACTACAAATACATTGTGGTGGAATAAAATGTCCTTTTAAATGAAGTGAAGTGAGGTCTTATTTTCTATATTGATTTCAATTATACAATTATAACACTATAGGGATCTGTGAGGCCAGGCTATATGCCTATTCACCTGGCCCCCACCATTTGCCTCTTTCAATTTTTGGGCCAAGAAGAATTTACTATTTTTAAGGCTGTTGAACTTCTGGAGCGTTTGAGGCCCTAAACGACTGCTTTTTGGCATTTATTTTAATGAATATCATCTCTATTCTAGAATGATATTCATTGTGAAAGTTGTGTCCCTTGGTGGATAGAGCTTTCTAATATGTATCAAAGGTGGAAACGGAGATAGTATGCCAAAGATGTTTCCTTGGGAAGTTGAAACACCACCACCTGCAAATGGGTCTCATAGTTTTGGCGCTTCATCTCCTCAGGGCGGTTTTTGGACAAGCGAGGATTCTCCATTGTTTCTCATTAATAAATAGGCTCTCAAGCCTCATTGTAACTCAGTTCAGAGGACTGTAGCCACCACATCTCTTCTCAGAGATAGCTACCAACACCCTGACTAGTTTTATTTCCATTCTATCTGTAAGCAAATTTCAGTTCTTTGATATTAATGAAATGAAGTGTTATTTCCGCTGCATCTCTGTATTTATGGTTATTTCTGTATTATGTTGCGTTCCCGCATAAATCCGGATTAGTGGTATTAGAGCAGTCTGCTTTTTCTTGATCCTTCTTTGCATGTCCCCAATGAGGTCGGGGTATAAGGAGTTAGGGCTCGATCTGGTGAAACCTTTGTAAGATCAGCCTCGTAAACCTCGACGGACGCCCATGGGGGACGAAAAGAAAGATGAGGGAGTAGGAGATCCTATCAAAATATTGCTCAAGGAGGCCCTTGAAAAACAAAGGAACAACAAGATGATAACTTCTAATGGATTCTTCAGCAACAAACACTGATCATGCAGATTGGACATCCAAAGAAATACCTGAGGGTGCAACTCCTTTTAAGGTACAAGTAAATTTTGACATTCCCATATTTGAGGGTCAAATAGATGCAGATGCCGTAGATAGATGGTTGAATCTATTATAAGGATATTTCTCTGTTCATGACTTTTTAGACCGGGAGAAGATTATTGTTTCACTCCTCAAAGCTACCCCCCATGTTAAGGACTAGTGGGAAACCTACTGTGAGAACAAGGACCAGACAAAACCCTCTCTGTTCTCAGCCGTACCAACTTGGAATTCTTTCCGAGACGCCGTCAAGGAACAGTACTATTCCGTGGGGAGCTATGAGGACACGTACATACAATGGACCATGCTGCGACAACAAAGGGATCAAGATGTGCATGAGCTGACGAATCTGTTCCATACCCTGCGCACAAAGTTGGGTATCAAGGATTCAGAGAAACATTTGGTGCTAAAGTATCGCAGCTATCTACACAGATACATTCAAGAGGAAATGGAGTTCCTCGACATCTCCTCGCTTGGTACGGCATACCGGTATGCTGCCAAGATTGAGCAGAAATTCAAACAGAAGAAGCGAGACTTTGGATATGCGAATCAAAAGCAAGGGAAAGGTGCTTCCAAGCCACAGAACAAAGGACAGAGCCAAGGCATGGCGTCTAAAGACAACCCATCAAAGCCACAAGAAAAGAAAAGCACTGCAAAGCCAAAGAAGGACACGGGAAAGTGGTGTGAATTCCATAAGAGCTCCACTCACAACACAAGTGAGTGTCGGGCCAAGCAGTCGCTAGTGGCCGAGATGAGGGCTTCTGAGTTAGATGCATGCTCCAACTCCGAATCAAAACCTAAAAAGAGGAATGAAAAAGGGAAATATATTATTGATGCGGAGCCCAATGCCACTGTTGCCACTACAAAGATCCAGAAGGAGGAACCGTAAGATCTAGAGGAGGAGGAACGTCTCTTCCACTCCTAGATGTGGGTAAAGGGCTCCCCTGTACAGTTCATTGTCGACAATGGGAGCCAAAAGAACCTCATTTCAGTAGACGCCGTGAAGCGGTTGGGCTTGCCGACCACAGCTCACCCACATCCATACACCATCCGGTGGCTTCACCAAGGACGAGATCTCCGCGTCAGCCAGCAGTGCCGCCTTCCCTATAGCATCAAGCCCTTCACGGATGAGGTATTATGTGATGTTTCTCCTATTGATGTTTCTAATGTATTATTAGGACAACCAAGGTTTTGCAGTTTTTCATGCTGTATAGTTCCCACTCCTGTAACATTATCATATTTAAAGAAGTTGAAGCAGATACCATAGGCACCACCCTCCTACGTCTATTCCCTTTTGTTACCGTAAATACGTAAAGCTCTATTTCCCAAACCAGAATTGCCCCGCAACACTAAGAAGAATGTGGCAAGAATAATATCGGGCCACGACCGTGACAGGTCTTCCATTTACAACAACAAATGGATAAGGTTGTGGAGGAGCATGTGGACACCTTCACCAACCCAACAGGGGTTCTCCAGATCGCTGCCAGGTCAAGCACCGATTGATCTGACACCCAAAGCTGCCACCCAACACCAATCTATCTGCACATATTATGGAGAACATGAACCAAGAGGCGATTCTAAGAGATGTTGTAGAAAGGTCGTTGACGACCAAGTTCATCGCCTCCGTGGGAGCTCGACTTTCGATGCAGACATGAAGTGAGACTCTGTATTGACTATCGGGCGCTGAACAAGATCACTGTCTGGAATAGGTACCCAATCCCACGGATTGATGACCTTCTGGACCAACTCAAAGGTGCAAAATATTTCAGCAAGATTGACCTGAAGTTTGGGTATCACCAGGTACCAATTGAACCCTCAGATGTGTGGAAGATTGCCTTCAAAGCCAAGGAAGGCCTTTTTGAATGGTTATTCATGCCTTTTGGGTTGACGAATGCTCCCGCAACCTTCATGAGGATGATGGAAGACATCTTGCGGCCATTCACCAACTCATTTGTAGTGGTGTACTTGGATGACATTCTGATCTTCATCAAGACTTGGGAAGAGCACCTTCACCACATCCGACAAGTCCTCCAAACACTGCGGCAACACAAGTTGTGTGCCAATTTGGAGAAGTGCACATTTGGCATGACCCAGGTTCAATATCTGGGATACATTATTGATGAAAGGGGGGTGCATGTGGATCCAGCCAAGATCCAAGTCATTCGGGATTGGCCAGCCCCAACCACTATAACAGAGCTTCGCAGCTTCCTGGGTCTTGCTAATTTCTACCGTAGATTCGTGTTGGAATTCTCTCATATCACTTGGCCCTTGAGTCAAGTCACCAAGGGAGGAGCGAGAGAAAAATTCTTTTGGTTGGAACCTCAACAGAAGGCGTTCACAGAATTGAAAAATCACCTTTGTTCTGCCCCAGTGCTCACATTACCAAACTTGCAACAACCATTTGAGATCGAGACAGATGCCTCTGACTATGCTATTGGGGCAGTTCTTACTCAACAGGGACATCCAGTGGCATATCACAGTGAGACATTGTCTGAGACAGTTCGCAAGTATCCCATCTATGACAAAGAAATGTATTCCATTGTGCAAGCCTGTCGACAATGGAAGCATTACATTTTGGGGAAGGAAACAATCATCCACACAGACCACCGGCCCCTGCAGTTCATACAGACACAAGGGAAGTTGCAGAATGATCGCCATCAGAAGTGGTCCACATACCTGCAACAGTTTCATTTGAACATCAAGTACAAGAAGGGTAGCACCAATAATGTTGCAGACTGCCTCAGCCGACCACCGATCGTGGCGCTCACCACCGTGCTCAACTCTTGTGGGCACGAGACTTCTGATTGGCCGCTTCTCTATGAGAGTGACCCAGAATCCGGCCACACTTACAAGGCACTCTTGGGGGGCACGCAAGTTCCAAATTTTCACCTCCAAGATGCACTTTTATGTCACCTGGGACACCTTTGTGTTCCTTCAAGCGAGCGTGCCAAGATGATATGGGAAGCACACTACAATCGAGTCGCTGGGCATTTCGGGGTCAAGAAAATAGTAGCAATACTACACAAGTATTTCTATTGGCCGAAGCTTCGAAAGGATTTCAAGAAGCACATCAGATCCTGCACTTTCAAAAGCGCCAAACCGACCATCAAGAAGCAAGGCCCATATACTCCACTACCTACCCCTAGTCGACCTTGGGAATCCATCTCCAAGGGATTACATGTCAACCCTTCTACTAAGAATGGAAAATGATCGTGTCGTGGTCGCTGACAGATTCTTGAAGTGGCTTATTATACAAACTATAAGAAAGAAGTCAATATCAAAGACATCGTTAAACTCTTCTTCAATGAGCGGGTGCACTGGGATCCCATAGTCTATCATCGATCGAGATAGCAAGTTCCTCAGCACATTTTGGTCCAGCCTCTGGTCAATGTTGGACACAAAGCTCACCAAGTCCACAGCTTTCCATCCCCAAACAGATGGCCAGACAGAGGTCATCAACAGAATGATTGTACACATTCTATGCATGTACAATTCAAAGCATCCACGCACATGGGACGAGAGCCTCCCCTATGCACAACATAGTTATAACAGGGCTCTCCACAGTTCAATTGGCCATAGCCCCTTTCAGGTGGGCTTGGGATTCTAGCCACTATGTCCCATTGACGTAGCCATGCCATTTGCAGCTGCTCTGGCTGATTCAGCTCATGTCCAGTCTGAATTTGACAAAGCAAGTAGCTTCATCGAGCGCATTCAACACATCTGCCAACAGGTTAATGATATATTGGACAGAGCCAATGTGAAGTACAAGTAGCGCCATGATCAACACTGGGTGCCACACAACTTCCAGGTGGGCGACAAAGTATGGCTACATTTGTAGAAGGAGCACCTCACTAGACCCCACCGCAAGCTTCGCCCGCTCCGATATGGGCCGTACACCGTCACCAATGCTGTAGGGAACAATGCCTTCAAGCTTAGTATTCCTCCATTCCTTGGTCTACACCCAGCCTTCAATGTGGATCGCCTTCGTCCTTACTTCCCACCTCTACTGGACACCTCAGACATTGCAGAACAACTCACATCAATAGAGTTAAACCCAGACTGCATGGAACAGGCCACCACATATTGTATCATGGACATGCAAATCAAGAACAATCGCCAACAGAAGATCCAACTGTATCGGGTTGTCAAAGCTGGCCAACTCTTGCACCAAGGAAAGTGGTTCACCAGGGACCAAGTTCAGCAGAAATTTCCTCATCTCATGGCGGAACTTAACGTAATGGGTACCATTGCTTCCTAAGGGGGGAGGAATGATCCAGGTGGATATTGGTGGCCACCCGCCTATTCCACTTGGGCCCCCACCATTGTCTCTTTTAGTTTTTTAGTTTCGGCATAATTTACTATTTTTAGCAATTTTTCGGATCCTGAACTTCTGGAGCCGTTTTGAGGCCATAAACGATGTTTTTTGGGCATCGTGCCTCCAGTGAATTTCCAAAATGATATTCAAGGTGAAATTTGTAGTCCTCGGATATAGCTTTCTAATGATGTATCATGTGCGTCAAACGGAGGTAGTATGCCAAAATTACGTCCCTGGGAAGTTGAAACACCAATTTACCCAAACGGGGCTCATAGTTTTAGTGCTTCATCTCCTAGGGTTAGGTTTTTGGATGTTTAGGATTCTCCATTGTTTCTCAATAATAAATAGGCCCTCGAGCCTCATTGTAACTCGGTTCAGAGGCCCATGGCCGCCACATCTCTTCTCAGAGATATCTACCAGCGCCCTAGCTAGTTTTATTTCCACTCTGTATGTAAGCAAATTTCAGTTCTTTGATATTAATGAAATGAAGTGTTATTTCCGCTGCATCTCTGTATTTATGGTTATATGTTTATTCTGTTGCGTTCCTGCATAAATCCGGATCACATGGGTGGACACCATAGGTAAATACTACTTTTGATTCAGATAAATCATCCCCATTGCAGAAATTTCCCTCATAAGAATATTTTATTAAATATGAGCCTATGAAGAGAAGGATTTTGTGTGGTTTTCCCATAAATGTGATGAATGAATATTTGAGGATAGAGATACCCTGTAATTCTTATGGGTCAACTTTGATAGTGACAGTGTGTGGCCCAGCAAATGGACTTTGATGGCAAGGGTTTTGTGTGGTCGACCCATACCGTGGGATTTTGGGTGACACATAACCATGATGCACAAAGGTCTGAGGGAAAAGTTACCCTACTATGCTTGTGGGCCAACTATGATACTGATAATGTTTGGCCTGCAAATGGACTTCGATGACAAGGGTTTTTTGTGATTGACGAGTAATGTTGGATTTGTGGGTGACCCAGAACCATGATGAATGAGGTTCTGAGGATGGAGATACTCTATAATGATTATGGTCCAACTGTGAAGTTGACAATATTTTTCCTAGCAAATATACCTGGAAATAATTCGCTTGTCGGTCTACCAAGGCATGGTAGAAATATGGTGGTCTATCTTTGTAAATTTGTACTATCCAATGATATGTTGCAAATGCTTCCTCCAAATACTCAAGTTTCACATTTTTTAATCCCATGGCTATGATTTGATGGTCCCACCATGACATTACCTTAGCATTAGGAGGGGTATTTTGTCATATCTAGAAATATGCTTTGAGATAGTAAGTAAAGATAGCCTTGTCACCATAGAAACCAATGGTTGGTTAGAAAAGAATACTACAAATCTCCAACATACGCTATCGTTTTAGAAATACTGAGCCATGAAACAATATTTTCTCTAGCTCCTGTAAGTAGGTAAGAGAGCCATAATGTAAAACATTTTCCCTTCTCCTCAACCAATTTTCCAAAAATGCACAAGAAAAATAATTTTGAATGGTGGCTCTAATTAACATGAAAAAAAGTAGTTGTAATGAATTGGTACCAATTTAGCAAGTTTTACATCTGATTGGTGAAACTGTAACCATTTATTTTCCATATAGATTCCAATGTTTAGAATAATAAGCCAAAATATAACACTGACAGATCTTATTCTTGTTGGAGGAGGCATCGATTTATCAAGTTCCAACTGAGGAGACGTTGATTTATCAAGTTCCAACTAAGGTATCATGTATGAATTTATTTGGTGTGGACCACGTATTCCTCTGCCTTGTCATAGGGCACACTGATCCTCATCAAAGAAGAGGTGTGAGGGTTTCCTCACCATCATTTCTGAGAACAATTGGTCTCTGAGCCACACCCCACCCTTGGGGCTCATCCCCTACTCTATGATGGTGACCTTGATGTGAAGGTTCTTGTTTAGTTTGTAGGCTCATGAGAGCCTAGAGAAGCTTACACTAATTATCACCATGTCAGCATTGGCATGAGTGATCATGTCCATCATGTAGCGTTGGGTCATATCCTCGGAAACGATGGATTCCCTGATGGCCTTGAACTACAAGTCATATTTCTTATCGGTGTACCGTAAGAAGTAATCAAAGGTGTTTCTCGCACCACTACCACCAAGGGTTGCGCAAAGGCCAGGAAAGAGATGGCATGGATATATGAGCATGACAATGATAAGGAACCAAACTTGGAGGACGTCAATTTGCAGTCCTCGAAGATAGAACCCAAAATCAGGCTACGAGTAGATGTAAAGGTTGTTTTAAAAAATGTCATTCATCTTCTTCTCTTCTCCAGTGGTGGCTTATGTTCAAGTGGATGCTATGGATAAAAAAGCTTCAATAGATTTATAATAAGACCTGTTGGATGGCTTTTCCCTATAAATTTTAACTACAAAATTTTGGCTCCGGAAACCTTCTCCGGTGGTGGCTTATGTTCAAGTGGATGCTATGGATCAAAAAGCTTTAATAGATTTATAAGAAGACCTGTTGGATGGCTCTGCCCTATAAATTTTAACTACAAAATTTTGGCTCAGTTTCCGGCCTTCATCCGCACTTGAACCACCACATCTTTGTTGCACATAAATGAACTTCCATAATGCCCTATCGTTGCATGAAAAAAATAGAGAAAAAATCTCCTTCATCCCTTTGGTTTGTCCAAAATGGATCTTTTTTGTTTGGAGTCACAGTAATTGTTTTGTTCAAGGAAATGCAGTTACACTTAGAAAATCAGAATGGATTTTTCCGAAAAGAACTACTGATAATCTCTTTGCTATGAAATGCTTATGATCTTGGCTGGGGGAGTAATTTAATTGAATGTGAGATGGTTTGATCAAGTGCTTAATGAAGTAGAGTGTTTAAATGCATTTGTTGGAAGTTTCAAATCCAGAATTAAATAAGTTTCAATGGGACTTCAGGCCATTCTGATGGAGGACTTGTGCTCTCAACTAGTGGAGAAAACTTAGTATGTCACAATTAAAGTACCCAATGCGGTACGTAGGGGCAATATAAAAAGTGTTCCCAGTCTAATTCTAAGCAGATATGAGAACTTCCACGAGAGACCCTCAAAATCCTAATTTCCATGGATTCATAAATTGATATGATACAATTGATCCAGATCTTGGGGGACCAAGATTTGAGAAACTAAAAAACCTAGAGAAAAGAAGAAAACACAAATAATTTTTTATTAGAGTAATGAGAACTAACTACAAATCCATTGTGGTGGATAGATATGTCATTTTACAAAGTGAAGCCCTTATTTATAGCATTCTTGAATTACAATACCTTGGGTTGTTACCATGGTTGGACACCACTCTTGATTTGGGTTAGGGTCCAACGTTTACAATCATTCAGAGTAATGGCTCTTAATTTTAAAAAAAAAATCATGAGATTTTCCTTAAAAGGAAAGGATTGAACTTATATGAATCTAAGTGAAACTCTCCAAAGTGATAAGCTCTAAAAACCTATTAAAATTACTCAAAAAATGGGCACATTGGTGTAATTTCATAATTATTCTCATTATATGTCAAATATATAAACCCTTTACTCTAATGGATCTTAAAAAATTTATCAATAATCATTCCAAGATATTTGGATAGATGCATAATACTATTCCACTTTCTTGAGGATATTCATTTGTAACTAGGAAGGGTACCACCAAACATTATATCTTACAGGTACCTATATGCACAAAAGAGTGAGATCGGGCATATGGTTCAATAAATTTTAAAGCTAGCATCATTCAACCCAACCAAAGTGATTTCTATACAACAACTATGATGGTTCAAAAAAGTGAAGGTTTGTGACATATGTCTCAATATTATAGACAAATCAAAAAATTAACCATTAAATATAAGTTTCATATTCTTCTCATGGATTAATTATTGGATGAATTCAAATCATAAACTTATTTACCAAGTTGGATCTCCATTCTAGATATCATCAAACCAAAATGAGATAAGAAGATATCCTAAAAAAAACATTTGGAATACATGAATGCCAATATGAGCTTTTGGTGATGCCATTTGGCCTTACTAATACACATTAAACATTTCAAACTTGATGAATTCTATTTTCAAATACTTCCTCAAAAAATGAGTGTAAGTATTTTTTTGATGAGCATTTGCAATATGTTGAGAGGGTATTAAAACTATTGGAATAGAAACAACTATATGAAAATCCTACCAAGTGTGCCTTTGGGGTTCAATACGTTGAATATTTGGAACATATTATATCGCATGAAGGTTTCACATTTACGTTTTCTTTGTATAGTCAATTGTTGCAAATAAATTCCTAGTAAAATGGAAAATATGCAATGGAAAACGCATAGATTAACATAGATATTTTACCCTTGAAACACAAAATGGGAAAATCATAAAATATTTTCCAAAATATTCTTCTTTATAGTATTACAATACAATACAATACTATATATATATATATATATATATATATATAGAGAGAGAGAGAGAGAGAGAGAGAGAGAGAGAGAGAGAGAGAGATATTCCCCTAGGGTTATATCTATTGGCCGAGTCCCTGTTGTTAAAGCACCTTTGCTATTGAGAGGCCACAAGATCATTTCTCCCGACACCCTCAGGCTCAGGCTTCGTGATTGAGTTGGCAGGAAGTGATCGCTTCAGATGGATATTCCTGGTACAAATATTCCATGGACATAGGAGTGACCGATCTGAGGGATTCATCCATAAACCTATAGTCCATTTACCTTGGACTAGAATACAACCATAGTTCCTTAAGCTAAACTACAAAACCATGATCTAAATCCCCATGCACCATAAAAATACTAAGGGAAAAAATTAGAAAAAAACAGATGCAAAAAAACATCCTTTTTTTGGGGGGTCTTGTTATCAACCTCCACACAAGAGGACTTTGTTTCCCCCCTCCCACCCCCATTGAACTCCTTGATTATGGGGGAATTTTCACTTATATACCATCCCATGACCCTCCAAACAAGGGGGGTTGTTGCCCCCTATCACCTTATTACACCCAAGACAACATACAAATGGTGAAGGTAGTAGTGAAACAAATATAACACATACTTAACATTATCCCACTTGTTGTTTTTTTTGACATGAGGGTGACAAGAGTAAATTATTAACAATCCAAGGAAACAATGCCTATTTTTTCTTTACACAAAGATAAATTGTTAGTGCTCATAAATTTCGTTAATGAATTTGCAACATTCTTCAAAATGTCCAACTTCACCAACAACACCTTTTGTTCAACCATATATCTCACAAAATGATACTGAACATCAATATGATTTTCTTAGAATGAAATGTTGGGCTCTTTGCTAGATTGCACACTGACTATAATCATATATCTTCACAACTCACTATACCAACCAAATAGTTGAACACGATATCTGCAACCATACAACTTCCTTACATGCATGAGTGGCTACCATGTATTCAACTTCTTTAGTTGAGTTTGTCACTACAAATTTTCTCTTTCTTATCTAATTAATTACACATAAATTTAGGTTAAATACATACCCGCTTGTATATCTTCTTCGATCCATATCTTTAGTGCAGCTTGCATCAACAAAGCCTTGTATGTACAACATTCTATCCAATCCTAGTATTCCTTTAGATAATAGTACATAACTAGTAATGCCACACAAATACTTGAAATCCATATTTACTGCTATCCAATGCCCCTTCCTTGGTTTTGACATATTCATGATCAACACTCCCACTACATGTGCAAATACCATCCTAGTACAAACCATTACATACATCAAAATTTCAACTTCAATAAAACATGGAACATCAGACATGTCCTCTTCCTCTTCATGTGTGTTGGGACATTGTTTTGTAGATAAATTTATGCCTACTTGAATAGGGACCTTTATTGATTTACATACCTTCATATTAAACATATACAAAATTATCTCAACATATTTCTTCTTATTTAACCAAAGTCTTGTTTTCCCAATCTCTTATAATTTCCATGCCCAAAATGAATTTTGCAGCACCAAGATACTTGATGTTAAATTTAGAGGGAAACTAATTTTTCACTTCCTCGATGATTTCCCTACCATTTCAAATCAACAACATATCATCCATATATAATTCCAAATAAATAATATGATCATTAATTGATTTTTAGATCCACTTTTATCCTTGTGAAGCCAATTCCTAATATATAAGTATTGTTTTTTTTGTACCACATTATTAGTGATTGCTTTAACCCATATATGGATTTTTTCAACGTATATACCAACACTTTTTTTTCCATTAACAACCAAATATTCTAGATTCTTCATGTAGATTACTTCTTCAAGATCACCATGTAGGAATATATCTTCATGTCCATCTCTTCTACTTTAAAATCAAAGGTAGAAACAAAAAATAAAAGAAATGTAATAGAAATTAA
The DNA here is from genome assembly GCA_034641835.2 of Pinus albicaulis. NCBI lineage: Eukaryota > Viridiplantae > Streptophyta > Pinopsida > Pinales > Pinaceae > Pinus > Pinus albicaulis. The sequence goes on from CM076579.1 coordinate 533,191,956, forward strand.
ATTGGGCACCAAGATAAGAAATATCACCAAAGTCAATTCCCTCTACTTGGAAATAAGATTTTGCTACTAACTTTGCTTTGTATTTATCCACTTTTCCTTTTATGTTCAACTTCTTCTTACACCCAAGACAACATACAATGAGTGAAGGTAGTAGTGCAACGAATACAACACATACCTAACATTCTCCTACTTTTTTTTTTCTCCACGCAGGGATCACAAGAGTACATGATTAACAACCTAAAGAAACAATGAATTTACAACATTCTTCAAAATGTCCAACTTCACCAACAACACCTTATTTTGTTCAACCATATCTCTCACAAAGAAATACTGCATATTAATATGATTTTTCTTAGAATGAAATATTGGGTTCTCTGTCAGGTTGCACTCTGACTGTCATAATATATCCTCACAACTCGCTATACCAACCAAATATTTGAACACAATATCTACAACCATACTACTTCCTTACTTTCATGAGTGGCTACCATGTATTCAAATTCTATAGTTGAGTGTGTCGCTATAAATTTCCTCTTGCTTATCCAGCTAATTGCACATAAAAATAGGTTTAATACATACCCACTTGTAGATCTTCTGTGATCCATACCTTTCATTCATTTTGCATCAAAAAAGACTTGTATGTACAACATTATGTCCAATCCTACTCTTCCTTTATATAATAATACATAACTAGAAGTTCCACACAAATACTTTAAATCCCCCTTTACAGCTATCCAATGCCCCATCCTCGATTTTTACATATTCCTGCTCAACACTCCCACTACATGTGAAAATTTCAGTCTAGTACAAACCATTGCATACATCAAACTTTTGACTACACTAGCACATTGAACATCATACATGTCCTCTTCCTCTTCATGTGTCTTAGGACATTTTTTTGTAGATAACTTTATGTCTACATGAATAGGTACCTTTATTGGTTTACATTCCTGCATATTAAACATATGAGAAATTATCTCCACATGTTTCCTCTTATTTAACCAAAGTTTCATGTTTTCTAAATCTCTTATAATTTCCATGCTCAAAATGAATTTTGCAACACCAATATACTTCATATCAAATTTAGAGTACAACTAAGTTTTCACTTCCTATATGATTTCCCTACCATTTCAAATCAACAACATATCATCCACATATAACACCGAATAAATAAGATGATAATTAATTAATTTTAGATCCACTTTGGCCCTTGTGAAGCCAATTCCTGATATATAAGTATCAATTTTTTTATACCACATTCTTAGTGTTTTATTTAACCCATATATGTATTTTTCCAACCTGTATACCAGCTTATTTTTTCCACTTACAACCAAATCTTCTAGCTACTTCATGTAGATTACTTCTTCTAGATCCCCATGTAGAAACATATCTTCATATCCATCTATTCTACTATAAAAATAAAAGGTAGAAACAACAGATAAAAGAAATGTAAAATAAATTAACTTGGCAGAAGGAGAATAAATATCACCAAAGTAAATTCCCTCTACTTGGGAATAAGATTTTTCTACTAACTTAGCTTTATATTTCTCCACTTGTCCTTCTATGTTAAACTTATTCTTACACCAAAGACAACATACATTACGTGAAGGTAGTAGCGCAAAGAATATAACACATACCTAAAATTCTCCCACTTGTTTTTTTTTTCCACACGAGTGTTGTAAGAGTACATGATTAACAATCTAGGGAAACAATGCCCATTTTTTCTCTACACCAAGATAAATTGCTAGTGCTCACATATTTCGTCAATGAATTGAGACATTCTTCAAAATTTCCAACTTCACCAATGACATCTTCTTTTTTTCAACCATATCTCTCACAAAGTGATTTTGAACATTAATATGATTTTTCTTAGATGAAGCGTTGCGTTCTTTACCAAGTTGCACTTTGGTTGTCATAATATATCCTCAGAACTCAATATACTAACCAAATAGTTGAACATAATGTTTGCAACCATACTACTTTTTTACTTGCATGAGTGGCTACCATGCATTCAACTTCTATAGTTGAGTGTGTCACTACAAATTTTATCTTTCTTATCCAACTAATTTCACATAAAAATAGGTTAAATACATACCCACTTGTAGATCTTCTTTGATCCATATCTTTAGAGAGTTTCTATCAAAAAAAAATTATGTGTTAAAATTTTTTTCCAATCCTAGTATTCCTTTGTAGAATAATTCATAACTATTAGTGCCGCACAAATACTTGAAATCCCTCTTTACTGGTATCCAATGCCCCTTCCTTGGTCTTGACATATTCCTGCTCAATGCTCCCACTACATGTGCAAAGTCCAGTCTAGTAAAAACCATTGCATACATCAAACTTCCAACCACACTAGCACATGGAACATTAGACACATCCTCTTCCTCTTCATGTGTCTTGGGACATTGCTTTGTACATAGCTTTATTCGTATAGGAATATGGACCTTTATTGGTTTACATTCCTGCATATTAAACATATGAAAAATTATCTCAACATATTTCCTCTAATTTAATCAAAGTTTCATGTTTACCAAATCTCTTATAATTTCCATGACCAAATGGATTTTGCAGCACCAAGATACTTCATGTCAAATTTAGAGGAAAATTAAGTTTTCACTTCCTGGATGATTTCCGTAAGATTTCAAATCAACAACATATCATCCACATATAACAAAAAATAAATTAGATGATCACTATTTAATTTTAAATACACATAATGATCCACTTTGGTCCTTGTGAAGCCAATTTCTAATATATAAGTATCAAATTTTTTATACCACATACTTAGTGATTGCTTTAACCCATATATGGATTTTCTTCAACCTATATACCAACTGTTTTTTCCCATTAACAACCAAATATTCGAGATGCTTCATGTAGATTAATTCTTCTAGATCCCCATGTAGAAATATATCTTCATATCCATCTATTCTACTTTTAAGTCGAAGGTAGAAACAAAAAATATAATAAATGTAACAGAAGTCAACTTGGTAGCATGAGAAGAAATATCACCAAATTCAATTCCCTCTACTTGGGAATAAAATTTTTCTACTAACTTAACTTTGCATTTCTCCACTTTTCCTTTTATGTTAAACTTCTTCTTACACTCAAGACAACATTCAATGTGCAAAGGTAATACTGCAACGGATATAACACATACCTAAAATTCTCCCACTTGTTGTTTTTTTCCACACAGTGGTCACAAGATTACATGATTAACAATCCAGGGAAACAACGCCCATTTTTTCTCTACACCCAGATAAATTGTTAGTGCTGACATATTTGGTTAATGAATTTGCAACATTATTCAAAATGCCCAACTTGACCAACAACACCTTGTTTTGTTCAAACATATCTATCACAAACTGATACTGAACATTAATATGATTTTTCTTAGAATGAAATTTTGGTTTATTTTCAAAGTTGCACTCTTATTGTGATAATATATCCTCACAACTCGCTATACCAACTAAATAGTTGAACACAATATCTACAACCATCCTACATCCTTACTTGCATGAGTGGCTACCATGTATTCAACTTCTATAGTTGAGTGAGTCACTACAAATTTTCTCTTGCTTATCTAACAAATTTCACATAAAAATAGGTTAAATACATACCCACTTGTATATTTTCTTCGATCCATATATTTAGTGCAGTTTGAATTAACAAACCCTTGTATATACAACAATATGTCCAATCCTAGTCTTCATTTATAGAATAATTCATAACTAGTAGTGTCACACATATACTTTAAATCCCTCTTTATTGCTATATAATGCCCATTCCTTGGTTTTGACATATTCCTGCTCAATGTTCCCACTACATGTGCAAAGTTCAGTCTGGTACAAACCATTGCATGCATCAAAATTCCAACTACACTGGAACATGGAACAACACACATGTCCTCTTCCTCTTCACGTGTCTTGGGACATTTTTTTGTAGATAAATTTATGCCTATAGGAATAGGGGCCTTTATTGGTTTAAATTCCTGCATATTAAACATATATGCAAAATTATTTCAATATATTTCCTCTTATTTAACCATAGTTCCCCATTTTCCCAATCTCTTATAATTTCCATGCCCAAAATGAATTTTGAGCACCAAGATATTTCATGTCAAATTTAGAGGAAAACTAATTTTTCAATTCTTGGATGATTTCCCTACCATTCAAATCAACAATATATCATCCACATATAACACCAAATAAATAAGACAATCACTGATTAATTTTAAATACACATAATGAGCCACTTTGTTCCTTGTGAATACAAGTCCTAATATAGAAGTATCAATTTTTGTATACGACATTCTTAGTGATTTCTTTAACCCATATATGGATTTTTTCAACCTATATACCAACTCTTTTTTTCCGTTAACCACCAACTTTTCTAGTTTCTTCATGTAGATTACTTCTTCTAGATCCCCAAGTAGGTATATATATTCATATCCATCTATTATAATTTAAAATAAAAGGTAGAAATAACAGATAAAATAAATGTAATAGAAGTTAACTTGGTAGAGGAAGAATAAATATCACCAAAGTGAATTCCCTCTACTTGGGAATTAGATTTTTCTACTAACTTAGCTTTGTATTTCTCCACTTTTCATTCTATGTTCAACTTCTTCTTAAATACCCATTTTCTACCAATGGGATTTATTCTACTCGAAGCTCCACTTGATCCCAATCCTCATTTGTTTCGAAGGTTTCCATTTCTTTGACTTCAACCATGGCCTTTTTTCAGATTTTTTGGAATCCTCTCAATTCACTGCCTCCCTAGTAGTTATAGAATCATCATCAATGTTAAACAAAGTAATTTTTGGATTGAAATTAGATGGAGCATACCTTTCTTGCTTCTTTATTTACTAAATCGATCTCCTCAATAGAGTCTCATTCATCATCTTTCAATTCAAACTCTAACTTTTCTAGTTCCTTTTCCCTTGGTAGGAATTCTTATTTGACAACATCTTTAATTTCCATATATAGTACCTATACTATACACAAAATTCTTAGTTTTTTTGTCCAAATCTTATAAGCTTTAAACACATATTTATATCTAATAAAGATACACTTTTAAACTTTCTTATCCAACTTACTCCTATTTTCCTTTGGAACATAATAATCACGTAAAATACCCTAATATTTTTAACAAAGGGTTTCTTACGAGTCCATACTTCATGTGGAGTCTTGTCATCTAATGTTGATGAGGGTGATATATTTACTAGTTAACATGCAATGTCCATTGCCTCTACCCAAAATTCTTGTCCTAATCTGACACCATTGAGCATTGTCCTTGCTTTCCCCATTAACATCATGTTCATCCTTTCTGAAACTCCATTTATGATGAGGTGTATATGGAGTAGTCTTCTTCCTTGCTATATTCCACTTCTTATATAATTCTTCAAATTCATTCCCTTGGAATTTTCTGTCATTATTTTTCCTTACCATCTTAATTTTATTATCTATATAATATTTCACAAGAGCCTTAAACTCTTTGAAATTGTCAAGGACTTCAAATTTATTCTCGAGGAAGTAAATCCATGTATTCCTTGACAAGTCAATATAAATGAGACATAAATTGGATATAAATTTGGAGAATATATAAATTTATGGAGTTTTTCTTGATATATCTTTGAGATTCGAGTTCTTTTGGATCTGCAAATTTTGTCTATAATACTCTAATATGTTTTTTCTATAATTACATGGGTGTGAATAGAATCTTATGTGTCAAGTAGAAATAATATTAACTTTCCTAATACTTGCATATTTTTGGCCTCTTCCCATGAGAAAAAATTGTATACAATGCCACATGTACAAAACTTAAAATATAATTATGAAATTTTTACTTGAGGAAGTTTTGTATGTCTCTCAAAATTCCTAAATATTTCGTAGTATGAAAAATACTAACAAAGAATATATAGCAATAATACCAAGCTAACATATTTAAAATTTATTTTAGGGTTGTTCATAAACCATAACTTCCATAAGGTGTAACTTTGAAAATATAGTGAATTTTTTTATGAAAATTAAACGAGATGTTTCTCATGATTTATTCTTAATATGGTCCAATTTTCACTATCTTAAACCTCCTAGAAATAAAATGTTGCGAAAATGCGAAACTAACCTATTTGAAACTGATTTTAGGAGCATTCAAGAACCTATAATTCCTTAGAGAATATGTATAAAATTATAGCGAACCAAGATATGAAATTTGAACTAGATGTTCATCACGATTTTATCTCAATGTGGTCCAAGTTTCATGGTTTGAAACCTCACAGGAAAAACAGAGGTTATAGAGAAAATGTCAAATTGACATGATTTTCTGGAGCATTGAGGAACCCTAATATCCTTCAATGGATTAGGTATTCAAAAATATTGAAAACCAAGATATAAAATTTTAACTAGATATTTCTTGATATTTCACCTCAATATTCTCTAGGTTTCACCATCTTAAACCATCCATAGAAAATTTATAGTGAAAATTCCACGATGACCTGTTTGAAGCAACAAAACCCTAAGATCATGACCTTCAATACCAAATTTTATGAACCTTACACATTATAAATTATAAGAAACTAATAATTATAGACCTCTTTAGGAGGGGAACCTCATTTTACAATGGATATAATGTACAATATAGTATTTGATGATTGTAAGACTAGGTCTCCTTATTATATTTATAGGAGACAAGGGGTACAATTATCCTAAAATGGGAGCATGAGGAGTTCTAGCCTACTTAAGAATATAAAAATATAAATGTAATCACTACATATATATGGACTAATAAGGGGATTTAGGGTTAATATGGCCCTTATATAGGCTTAAAAAGTGCATTATTTACATTATAGCTTGTCTTTGAGAGGAGTCCATACGCTCACTAGGCTACACAATGCCTTGTCTAGAACACCACTATCTGAAAGAATCTTCCATAGGATGGGTATATAGTATATTAGATTGAAATTCAGTCCCTCACTGCTACTAAGGTTGATAGAGAACATTATCCAAGAGCTAGAGTCATAGAAGTGAAAAGTAATAGAGAACGTAGTAGGATTTTATTAACTAGAGTTACCATGATATATAGCTTTGGATGTCAGGAAATCTTCCAAGGAGATGAGAAAACAACAAATCAAGGACCATGAAGATTAATAAAGGTACATTTTCCCAGGAATGGGAAAATTTTTAACTAGAAGGGGGGGCGTATGATGGGATCTTGAATTGTATATTTCAAGGCCCATCTAAAACCTCTATCACCTTAAAAAAAAAATCATTCCTGATCCCGATTACTATGCATTTTGAAAATGTATGTGTTATTTTTTTATTTTGAGTGTATGCTTAAGAGATTGAACCCTACTAATGATTTGTATAACCTTTTTTAGCCTTATAATATTATTTTTATAGGGTTTTAAAGAAGAAACAAGTTCCTCTAGTAGCCTCCCAGTAGCCTACCATGAAGATAGGGGACATGTTCCCTCAACTGCTAGTATGCACCTATAGGAATGCTAGAAAATAGGACTTATCAACAATTTCGATAAGAGGTGGTTACACAAAAAACCAAAGGGGACCATCTGTAATTATTGTATATATTTTTGGAGGGAAAGTAGACATTCTATTGAGGAGCTTTCCCCCTCAACATTTTGTATAAAATGAGTACTACAACTAATTTATAGAGAGCTTTCTAGAGAAGAAATAAAAATATTTTTTTATTTGTATCTCTACAACTTTTGATTTTTCAGACATATGTAATGTCAAATTTGAATTAATGGAGAAAATTTTTCTTTTGGCAGGAATTTAGTGTTGATCTCATTCAAATTTTCTAGAACCTTAGGGAGAGACCACCCTTAAGAACTTTAGAAGTTGTTTTGTACCTTCTATAATTCATTTCCATGTCAAATTCTTAATATATCAACATTTATTTTGTTGTTCTTAGTTAGTTATATTGAATAAGTGCATTTTTTATATTTCTTATAGATAGTTAGGATATAATTCTTGTTATATTTTGAAGTTGTTATCATAAGCTACATATGAAAGATGTAATATTTTACCAATTTTTATCTTCCGTTCATCACATAGTTGTACTTAGAATTTTTTTGGGAGTTTCCTATAAAACTATTGGTTTTCCTGTAGAATTACAGAGCTTCCTATAAAAAGGGTCTGATATATTTGGTTTTACATAATTTCTCATGGTTTTATGTTATCCATCTGAATGATACCTTGAATAGTCATCTTAGACATGATCTAGTGAATGAGGGGAGGTTAAAGAGAGAAATGTCAAATCTACATGATTACATTACAATACTGCATATTTACATATTATTTTATAATTATTATGTGGTTTGATTTTATTTTTTGTAAAAGTAGAAGTAGGGTTGATTTCCTTGCAAGTGTAGTATAGTTCCTTTTATTGCAAAGTATGATCATCTTCATTCCTTGCAAACTTTATTTTCTTGTACTTCATTTCTTGCAACTTTACTTTCATGTATTTTTCTTTTTGAAAATTTAAGTCTACACTTTAATTCCTGCATTCTCACCTCTTGCAAGGCCAAGCCAAGTTGAGTGACTATTTATTAGTATGACTACCCATTCCACTTGATCAAAAATAACAATTTCTTTTACATGTTAGTGTAAAATTAGATGTAAAAAAAATCATGACTTGAATATATAATGCATGATACCTCTTGTAATATCCCAAATGGGAGAATGTAGTAATAATGAAACACAATATAAAAACTGAAACTAAGTAAAAAATAAATAGAAAGACAACATCAGAATATATAGAGAAGTTGAGCCTTTTTATTATATGGATAGGATTCAGTTACACAATGTACAAAAGATGAGGGAATCTAGCCAAAGAGATGGCCTAGAATGACCCTTAAAAATGCCAAAGTAGGCACTGTGTAACTGAGAGCTGTTGGAAGAAAATACTGTGTTGTCCCTTTAGCAGATAATGAATATATGTCTGCAGGCTGAAAATGGAAATGCAGATCTATAGAAATATAGAGCTCTAATGATGCCACAATTCTAGATTTGGGATCTATGATGGTAACCCATGATAACCCAGAAAGGATTTTCCAGATCTACAACTTTGGAAAATCACCCTCCTAGGGTTTGATCCTTTGACTGTTGGGTTATACAGATATGAATCTAGAACTGATCCAAAGATGGTTACAATATGTTATACAACCAGGTCTAATATTTGAGGGTTGATCCCTCCTTCAGATCTACAAGCTAGGAGCCTGAGATCTTGTCTGCTATTCTTCATCCTTCAAGTTGCAGCAACTGAATATGAAGCTACTACAGAAACTGGACTGTACAAGAGGGAGAGGCTCTATGCCTACTGAATTGTGTTCTAATAATCTCCAGGCTGATGGAAATGGTGATGGAAAGGTGAGGGGATGATCCCTCATAGGATTACTAGCTGAAATACTAGTAACTTCCTTCTCCCTTGGATCTACAAGAATAGACTGCGCAATTCCTGATGGAAATGTTGCTGCTGGGAGATGAATAATAGATGGCCTAATGCCTGATATAGATCTAAATCACTGGAAGGATGATCTTGAAGCTCAAGGTGACAGGATGAATCCTTCACCAGTTCCTCAACTGAAATATTGAAGGACAACCTCCTCCTCTCAAACTGATCTTTAGAAATGTGCAATTTCTGAATATGGATCTTCTGCAGGAAGTAGGAAAAATATGGCACCAATGCCTGATGATGAATGAATTACAATACTCTTTCAAGAGCTACTCAATGAAAGAGGTGGGATTCCTGACCAGGAACACCCAGTGCTAAACAACACTTGCAATCTTAGCTAAACAACCAAAGAAAGCATGGAATGTCAAATGACAATTCCAGATCTAAATAGATCATACACAATAATAATCTCAAACATGCCTTCTATGTTGTCTTCATCTTCATTATATAGTTTTTGAACCTTCTCATGCCTTGGCCCATCTTATAACTGCATTGTACATGTGGACATAGGTCTCCATGTTGACTGCATTGTCTCTTCATGATCTCCATCATGTGTGAATGTAATTATCACCCTCTCCATAATGTGTGCATTAATGCACCACTTCCTCCATCATCTAATCATAAATTCTCTATGATATTACATTTGATTCCTTCCAATATCTTAGTTGACTGCTTCAACCTCTATGATCTTTCTCTTTAATCAAACATGATCTGCACTCCTTTCACATTAAGTAGCTGCTCCACTACTCCATTATGTAGATCTAGATCTACAATATCCACATACACACATCAAAAGTGGATTTTATTTATCTTTTTGTTTTGTGGGTCCCTCCACCCTTTTATTTACTTCATTAATTAAGTTTTTGAAGAACTCTAATTTTCCAAATATCATGTGAAAATTTGGGAATATTACAGTCCTCCCCGACAAAATGTTGCTTGTCCTCAATTAACTACAAAATTGGATGCTACAACAAACATCCTCCCTCCAAATGACATCCTCATGTGGAAGGCATTCCCATCTGTCACAAAGTGTCATGCATGTCCAACTCCAAAGCTTCCTCTCTAGAATGTATAGAATGGCCTCCAACTGAAAAGTTAGATACCCTTCCTCATCAATGAATCTCCAAGTGGCAACCATATGTTGACCAAAGATCTTCTCTACACATGAGATACATAAGATGAAGTGGTTCATTCCAAAAGTGGAAAGTCCCAACTTATGAACTATCTCTCCAACCCATGATACATAGAGTAGATTACATCTATCAATGCCCTCATCATTAGCCCTGTTGGCCATGTATGAATCAAACACCACATCATCATAGTGAAAAACAAGAAGTAGAGACATATGGGAAAACATAAACAATGTCAAACCATATTTTCCTAATAACAACCAACGTAGTAAAGCCTTTTTCTACCATGCTAGATCATCATGAAAAGAAGTAAGAGAGCCATACTCTCTCAAAATTAGCCACCACAACAATGTTTCTTGTTTTCATGCCAAATCAACATCAATGAGAATATGAGAGCCATGCTCTCTCAATAGAAGCCACCGCAACAATGCCTCTTGCTTCCATACCACATCATCATTGTACCAAATGTAGTGGCCATATTCTCTCAAGAGAAGCCACCTTAATAAGGCATCTTGCTACCCCATCACATCATCATTATACCATATACAATGACCATAATCCCCCAACAGAAGCCAATGTTGTAAGGCCTCCTGTTTCCATCCTCCAACAATGTCATGCAATGTATGGGAAGATTTCAGCCCATACTCTCCCAACAGTAACCATAGAAACAAGGATTCTTGTTGCCTACTTACATTATCATGGTGCAAGTCATGGAGCAACAATATAGTGGACATGTGAAATGTATCATCAACATAATACAAACAAGCTCCCTTATGCCACATCGTGTGAGAGTTATGATTTCTCCCAAACCCAAGTACATACATGAACATGAGATACATCCCAACCATAAATACATGTAAATACATGAGACATATCCCAAACAAGAGTAAATGCATGGACATAAGATATATCATGAGATGTCCAAACTCTCTCATAAACAACCAAAGTAGCCATGCCTTTTTCTTGTGCATTCTTCCAGTGATGTGCAAGGCATGAATTAGAAAAATATGACCCGTTGGGTGGTAACCATACTCACCCAATGGCAACCAACGAAACCATGCTTCTTGCTGCCCTGTATCATAGATTTTCAAGTGGTTTGGAAACCCCTTGCTCTACATCATCAACCATTCATCCCAATGAGGATGATGGATCTCATTCTGCAAAAACATGGTATCCTCCCATTGTAGAATACCATCCACCTCAAACTAATGAAGAAATTTGCACTCCATGATATGTTGAAGTGTACCTCCAATGAGATCTCTCCATGAGATCTTCTTCTCATCAATGGCCCTCCAAAACCAATAAGGTTCTAGATCTACTATAGGTAGAAGTTTCTCTTTGAGTTGTGAGATGCTCATTGAGAAAGTGTCATCTCGAAAGGAAAAAATATTCCTCATCTCAAGATGTCTACCATCTATCATATTTTCCTCCATTTCTTCATGAGTGAAGCTGCCATATGATTTCTCCCATAAGGAATGGGTCTTGTTCTTCTCACTGCTGCTCATTAACAACATTGTAGATCTGCAAGGTGATGCATGTGCTATCTCAAATCAAGGCACAATGTTGAACTCATAGCCAACCATTTTAAAGAGGATCATACTCATCCCATATTCTAAAATTATACATTTAAACTCAAAGGGTTGAATGTAGTTCATCAATGACAAACTAGGATGGGTTCTCATCTCCTCCTTGATTAGATCAAGGGTCCTCTACGCAGTGATATGATGCTGCTCCAAATTATCATTGTGTTCTAATCCTCGGTTATGCAATATACGTGATGGCATGTCCCCTTAAGTTTCAATAAGAGGTACTAAAACAATATGAGATGAAAGTGGTTGCATACCTTGGACCAAAAGAGATTTAGAAACATCTTGCAAGGTTACAAGAGTTTCCTCTTCTGGTGCAAAGGTCTCTCCAATTGCTGGTAAGAGTGATGGATTCACTTCTACAAGTGTACCATCGCAGGTATATGTCTCCTCCTCCTCATGCATCTCATCAATCATGCATGAGGCTCCAAATGTCAAGAAATCGAGACCATCTTGAAAAGATGCAAGTGATCCTCCTCTTGATGTAAGCACGTCTACAGCTGGTGGTGGTAGACGCTCCTCCTCTTGAGTGATAATGAGAACATCTTCTCTTGAATCTTCATGCACTATCTCCTTGATGATGGGAGATGTCACTATGTGAGATGTCTCTGGTTTATTTCTACCATATCTACTCTTCAGTCTTTTCATAAAATATGCATAAGAAGACACTTCAATGTGTGACGAGTGATTGAACCACCAATTTATTGCTTCACCATCTAGGTGCAGTGCTGCAAACTCCACAACCTCTCTTTCTGACATAGGATATTTTAGAAAGAAGTTAAATAATTATTCCCTCCAAGCCCTCAATGTGCTTGTGGAAGATCCATCAAATTTAGGCAAGAATAATCTATGCCTCTTTCTTCTATTGTTTCTTCTGGATCTCCTCTCTTCTTTGAGTTGCAGAAACTGTTGGAGATAGATATTATCCTTCAATTATCTAGGTTGTGACTAGTATTCAGACAAATATTCACTTAGGGTCTCATGCCCCAAGTCTTCTACATATTCAGAACAATCCTCTTTCTCATCAAAGAAATTGGATCTAGTCGAATAATGTGAAGTTCTTTGCTTCTCTGGTTTTCTTTGTTGCTGAAAAGAAGTGTTGGGACCTTCTTCATCTTGAAACCTTCTTGAGGTTTCTCTTTTCCTTTCTCTTCTTGTTTCATTGATCTCCTTAGAGAGATCCTTCATATATCTAAAGGAATATGAGGCAAAACTTAACCCCTCCATATTAGATCTCTACTATCTGACTTTTATATGTTTTCAAAATGTCCACAAGATGAGCCAAAGATCGTGCTCTGATACCACTGTAATATCCAAAATGGGAGAATGCAGTAATACTGAAACACAATGTAAGACTTGAAACTAAGTAAACAATAAATCTAAAGACAACATAAAAATATACAGAGAAGTTGAGACTTTTTATTATATGGGGAGGATTTAGTTACATAACGTACAAAAGATGAGGGAATCTATCCAAAGAGATGGCCTAGAATGACTCTGAAAAGATGCCAAAGTAGGCACTACATAGCTGGAGAGCTCCTGGAAGCAAATAATGCATTGTCCCTTTAGCAGATAATGAATATATGACTGCAGGCTGAAAAGGGAAATGCAGATCTATGGAAATCTAGAGCTCTAATGAATCCAAGATTCTAGATCCGGGCTCTATGATGGTAACCCAAGATAACCCAGAAATGATTTTCCAGATCTACAACTTTGGAAAATCACCCTCTTAAGGTTTGATCCTTTGAATGTTGGGTTATACAGATCTGAAGCTAGATCTGATTCAAAGATGGCTACAATATTTTATACAACTAGATCTAAGCTTTGAGGGTTGATCCCTCCTTCAGATCTACAAGCTAGGAGCTTGAGATTTTGTCTCCTCTTCTTCCTCCTTCAAGTTGCAGCAACTGAATATGTAGCTGCTACAAAAATGGTGATGTACAAGAGGGAGAGGCTCTATGCCTACTAAATTGTGCTGCAATAAGCTCTAGGCTGATGGAAATGGTAATGGAAAGGTGAGCAGATGATCCCTCATAGGATTACTAGCTGAAATACTAGTAACTTACTTCTCCCTTGGATCTATAAGAATGGATTGTGCAATTCCTGATAGAAATGGTATTGCTGGGAGATGAATAATAGATGGCCTGATGCCTGATATAGATCTAAAGCACTGGAAGGCTGATCTTGAAGCTCAAGGTGATAGGATGAATCCTTCACCGGTTCCTCAACTGAAATTTTAAAGGACAACCTCCTCCTCTCAAACTTATCTTCAAAAATGTGCAATTTCTGAATATGGATGTTTAGCAGGAAGTAGGAAAAATGTGCCACCAATTCATGATGATGAATTAAGTACAATACTATTTCAAGAGCTACTCAATGAAAGAGGTGGGATTCCTGACCAGGAACACCCAGTGCTAAACAACACTTGAAATCTTAGCTAAACAGACAAATAAAGCATGGAATGTCAAATGACAATTCTAGATCTAAACAAATCATACATCAATAATAATATCAAACATTCCTTCTATGTTGTCTTAATCTTCATTATATAGTTTGTGAACCTTCTCATGCCTTGTCCCACCTTATAACTATGTTGTACATGTGGACATAGGTCTCCATGTTGACTATGCTATCTCTTCATGATCTCCATCATGTGTGGATGTAATGATCACCCTCTCCATCATGTGTGCATTAATGCACCACTTCCTCCATCATCTCATCATAAATTCTCTATGATCTTACATTTTATTCCTTCCAATATCTTAGTTGACTGATTCAACCTCTATGATATTTCTCATTAATGAGACATGATCTCCACTCCTTTCACATTAAGTAGTTGCTCCACTACTCCATTATGTAGATCTAGATCTGAAATATCCACATACACACATAAAAAGTGGATTTTATTTATATTTGGGGTTTGTGGTCCCTCCACCCTTTTATTTCCTTACTTAATTAAGTTTATTAGGAACTCTAATATTCCAAATATCATTTGAAAATTTGGGAATATTACACCTCTTAATTTTGTATACACCTTGGGTTAACATATTAAAATTGATACCTCTAGGAATAAAGTATATTACTAGCCTACATTGGGGCCATCATTTACCAAGGCCACCTCACTATGCACCCAAGGCCAATGCTATTTTTTATTATGGTAGAATTATGTCCCTATGTATGTGTAGTCATTTATTAATACATACTACCACTCCCATCAATCAAGAAAATCATGGCCAAATGTGTGGACTAGTGATCTACACCTAATTTGGCCACCAAGTATTTTCCATGAGTCATGCATGGATTAGACATATTGCTAAATGGTTTTGACACTATTTCTCTCATCAAAGGTACCCTTTTGAAGAAGGACACCCATATAATACCTGTTGTCACTGTGACAAACACCCTACAAAAGTTTCCTATTTGAATTTTGGACCCTACTATAGATCATGCGATTTGTTGTTTCATAATCATTTAATGGTTGATCAATGTTTTTCTAAGCACTCAAGTCATCTTCACATATTCTAAGTTTCAATTTCACTTTCTCATACATGCTCAGTCCTAGAAGAATTCACAACTGCACTTCTTTCAATGTAATCTTACATATTAGGAAATTATGCAACCCCAAAAAGTAAGTCTTGCACAATCACTATTGGCAGTGACTGCTCAATACATTAGTACAATAATTTGCACAACCTATGTCAACAATCAATGCGCACTCTTCATTTCCAACCTCCCTCTCACTTTGGTTGCAATTATACTTCTATTTTAGTGATTTTTCTCAATAGTCGCTTTTATGCACCTTTTCCTTCACAAGTGTTGATTTCACTTTCATCGTTATCGTTTTTTATTGCTTGCACTTTAAGAAGTGTTTTTATCACTTTATCTTCACTTTGGTATGTGTCACTTTTAATTTCTCTATCTTTTGCAAGTGTAATTTTCACTTTTTCTTGTTGTCACAAGTGTCACCTTTGGTAAGAGAAGTGTTTTCATTCACTGAAGGGAGAAAGTTGTACACTCTTGAAGGGTAGCCTTGATGCAATATCTTGTATTATTATGTTCTATCTATCATAGGGATATGCATTATACTCATTCCCAAGTCTTGAGACTTTTTTCATTAGTGTCGTCACTTGTGTCACAAAGCCTATCTCAAATGTCGCACTTGGAGGTAAATTTTGTTATGTTGTCGTTTCAATTATGACATGTTGATTTTGGGTGTTCAATCCTTCATTATAAATTTTCTGATCATATATAGTGTGTGATCATGTGGAAGTCATGTTTTGGTCCCATATCTCGTCTCTTGGGTCCCACAATTAGTCATTTTCTAAAGATGATCATTCTCCAATCAACCTCTCTCTAGTCTACCTCCCTAAAATGCGCATTGCACTTTCTTAGGCCTCAGTCAACATGTAATAACTTTAGGAGATATACATTACGCATTCACTACCTCCAAGGACTATGTAGTGCATAATCAAAATGCACATTCAAGCTCTTTCCCTTAGAAGCTACACAACCTTCTTCTCCACTTAGTATCTCTCTACGCACTGTACAATTTCAATGAGCAATATAGCCTCTCTGTCTCACTGAGTTTCCCATCTGCACAGTCAATGGAATTCTAGGACTTTTATCTTTCCAATCCCAGTGATCAAGCCATTCCTATCTGCCTCTCTGACTTGTTCAACTGCACAATCCTCAGTCACTCGCCTCCCATAAGTATGCATTTCGCAATCACAATCAACAAGCCTTCATCACTATATCACTAACTTGCCTAATTGTGCAATATTGTGCCTCATTGTCTCCAAAAACTATGCACTGTGTAGTTTCAGTGAGAAATCCCTCAATGTTTTCTCTTTAACTCCCTTAAATACGCAATAGTTCTTCTCTAACACCTAAATACTATGCACTGCACAACCACAGTCACAAAACCATCACTCATGCCTCTCGGAATTGTGCACTGCATAATCCTTGAGCCTTATCCTCTATCCTGTACTCAGTCCTGGGTATAATCAGTGAATTTCATAAAGAGATTTAGACTAGGAGATTCCCAGACTGGTGTCATCTTATCATGGGTGAATTCCATCTGCTGTATCTTGATATGACAAGATGGTGTTAAGGGAGGATACTTAGGAGATCATGTAGAAAGAAACCTATAAAGTTGGAACCATGAAAAGATCATTAAGCATGAAGGTGAAGGGACACAAGATCACGACATAATATTAAATATAAATATCACATAAAGTGCCCATCTCAATCAACCTCTTGGAGGATGAATATGAAGCACATGCAAGATCGTACATGAAGATATCAAGTCAAAGCAACAAGAAGAAGAACTTGGCATTGCCACATCATCATGAAGTTCCTTGTCATCATTTCCAAAGTATGGCTTCTACAAGTGTCATCATAATGCCACATGTGTCAATGGGTCTTGCCACATGATGTGGAGTGTAATTATGTATTTCCAAAAATTACAAAAATGTAAATGTGTGGAAGTCCAAGGGTCACATGTGGAATAGGAAAATTCACATGTATACTAAAGAGTCACTAGGAAAATTCCAAGATTCTTGTATAAGTTCAAGAGTCGCTTAGAAGTCCAAGAGTCATTGGGGAATCTCAAGAGTCATGGGGATATGAAAGGCCATTCCTCTTGTTATAAATACACCCTCATGACTCGAGAAAATGGATTTTGGAAGCTTAGTCTTGGGAGAGCTAGCCTTGGATTCTCTAGCTTGGAATACAAAAGAAGATCATTACTTGGAGAAGAAATAAGTGACTTAATGTTCCACTATTGGAGCTAGTGCCTCACCATAGCAACTGTGTACTTGGATTTTTCACTTAATAATCAGAATATCATTGATCTAACACATTTTCATGCATGTATAATGAATACTATAAGACTATCATTTGGATGTTTGTGGCATATTTTATGTTAATATGTAATAAATAAACTAAACTACTTTAATGGCTTTGGTTCTCATCTTGTTGAATGTGTGTTGTACTTGCTTTAATGATCCTTGTGTCTATGTGAATTGTTTCTCTAGATAATTAAAAAATCGTTCCTTGCTCTCATGTGCCTCTCTTAGGATAGTACTATTACTTTCCTTCTAGAGACTCACTCTTTATTTCCCCTCTTGTCGAAGCCTCCTTTTACACATTGCAATTGGTGTTTCACAATGTCAACTTACTTGCTACTTTTAAATTTTATGTGCATACTCTCTTATGTTATCCATTGAAACCAAGGAGAACCTTTGAATTATGGTATTCAAGCCGATATTCTGGATGGGGCTCCTACTCCAAACAATGTGAGGTCTAATTGGGAATTTACATTAGGGAGACCCCCTTGGTTGAAGTATTTCCAGCATCATCAATAGTTGGTGCTAGAACAAGGGTCAGATGACAAGTTGTTCCTTTTGAGACTGTTTTGAATCTCTTATCTTAAATGGATCATTCACAAATCCTTATCTTGAGATGCTTTTCCAAGTAGCTTGATCTTACTATCCCCCTAGAAATTGTTCATAACTTGTCTTAATTGAAGTTTGATGGTGAGGCTGGACTAAATATCCTTGAACATATGTTTCAATTTTCTTATTTTTGTCTTTATAATGGAATACATTGTAAGGATTTCATAGCTAGACTATTCACCCTCACACTTGAAGTTCGAGTCAATAAATAGTGATATACATTACCAACTGATTCTATCCATTCATTTGAGCAACCTGTTAAGGAGCTTCTTAAAGCATTTGATAGGTATGATTATAAAGATGTATATAAAAGGAAAAATCAACTTAGAATGAAATTTAATGAAACATTAGATTATTTTATTGACTGTTTTCTTCATTTATGTTATGAGATTTCAGAATAATATGTGATTGGGATTTCATATCTGAAACGTTTCAGTGTTTGGTTCAAATCTCTTTGGAGAAATTTATATTAGAATCCCCAAATGATTATGATCTTCCAACTTATGTTGATCACGGGACAACCAAAATATGTGAGGAGGAACCTAATATTCCTTTTGTTCCTTCTCCTCCTCATTTCCCATTACCAATTTGGGTCCCTCCTTGCAATGATGTTGAAGTTGGGAAATATGGAAATCAATTTGTTGTTTTGTCTCTTCCACCTTCAGCTACTCTCCATGATCTAGATCCTATTGAGGAGAACTTGGAGTGGTTTAGTAATTTCATGAAGCCTAGAGTGACAGTTTATCCCTTGGTTTTTCAAGATCATTTCAATGTACATTAGCATAATCTTGAATCTTAACCAATTGAAAACATTATTACCTCCAGGGATACCCTAAAAACTATACCATTTATATCTCATGATTCCTTGTCTCATGATTCGCTTGATCAACCTACTTCAAACTCTCTAGATTTTCAACCTTTTGTTTCAAGCAATAATCAAGCATAAGGTAGTTTCACTTCAAATGTAGAGGAGCAAAGTGTTGAAGATATGTCCTATCTTTCTTCTATCTTTCAAGATGATCTCACATTTATAGCTGATCACCGATATTGTAATATTGATAACCTAGCAAATGATTCCAAATCCTTCATTCCAGTTGAGACTTTAAACAACCATCACCTTAAAATCCATGTTTCCACCAATACATGTGGTGGTGAGTGCTCAATTACATCAAATTATATATTTTTTTCCTTCAAAAGGACATATATTTTCAAGGTATCAATCTAGAATCTGTTTCTCATACTTTACAATATTCATATATGGGATGGGATACTATTTCAATTCAAAATAATCCTGAAATTCCTTTGATACATGAATCTTCAGATGACAAACTTGAAGAGGAAAGTTGTCAGGGTTTTGAATCTTTGGTATATCCTGTTGAAGAAAAGAAAAGACAATTTGAATGTCACATTGGTATGCCTTTCTTTAACCAATATGCTAATGATAATTATGTTGATTTGTTTTTCTTACAAAATCAATCCGATTTAACTACAATTGGTGTTTCTCATCTTGAGTCTTTTCATATTTCCTCACCTTTAGCATACTATTCGTTGTACCCAGAAATTTTTGATAAGTTTGTTATCCCAATAGTTCCTCTAAGTCCTTTATATCTTTATCCATATAGTTTTGATTAAAATCAGGTACATGGTGGTGTGACCCAACAATCAGAGGATGAAAAGGTTGATTCCATCATTCATGATCTATTCAACTGTAAATATTCCATAAACCAAGATGAAGGTGTTAAAACTCTAAATGATCAAGGGAGTTTTCTTATTGATACATCTAAATGTTATATCCATTAAGAGTCTTATATGCCTAATATTAAGTCTAATCAAACCATTGACACTAATAGTGTTTTCATTGATACATATGATGATAGTAGTGCATATATACCTGTTTATTTTTCTAAGCCAACCAAATTAAATGATCCGTCATCTGAAAGTTCAGAGACATTTTAAGAAGTTGAGGTACTTCATCCCCTGCTAATGGTTATGTCACGTTCTCGTAATCCTGCTGAGATATTTGAAATAAGTTGGATAATTTTTTTCATGAATAACTCTTTTCTTAACATTCATCCATTGGGTGTGAGTTCATTCGTGAAGGACTTTCAACATTTTCAAGCTAATTTTCCTAACCCTCAAGATAAAATTTCTGACTAGATAAAGGACTCTTGCTTGATTATTTTTTCATCATGTAGATCCCTTGTATTCGAACAAGGGTTTCATCGAACATATTTCATGGATACTTACAACCTTAAAGCATGCCACTTTGATCATCAATAAAAAGGTCATTTTAGGTTGAAGGATTTATCCCTGTCAATTTTTTTTGGATCAATCATCTTCTTATATGTTTTTTCATATGTCATCAAGTTACTCATTTTTCTGGCACAATTTCTCTCTTTTAGTAATAATAAATTCTTGAGTCATTCGACATACCAAAACCCTCACGTTGATACTAGTACTAGATTTGGTTTGACACATGTTTCCAAATTTTTTTACAGCTTGGTATCCTAATTGGTTTCCTAAATTTACAATGTTAATGGTTGTTTTTAAAGCCCTAAGTTTTCATATTACTGGTATTGCATGTAATCATATGCAATGGGAACCGATAGAGAATAGAGTGTTGAAATTTGCAACAAGAAACAAAAATTGGCATCCAGAAACAAAATCCAAAAAATGGCACCCAGAAATGGTTACCATGTGAGAGTTTTGATTTAATTATCCCTTAACTAAATTGAAAATAAATTGTAATTTCATCTCATAACAACTTGTATCAGTTAACTAAGTGAGATAGACTTAGTTAGCTCAATAATTTCAAGTTGATGGTCTATGGTGAGGCATGTAGAGTGATTCTATTATTTTCAGGGTTTAGTTGCAGTTAATGCACCAGTGTGGTGTGAGTGTAATCAGTTAACTCAAATTAATTGAGTTAAAATCAATTTAACTAGTTATAACTGAGTGATGAGTTAGTGAGAGGTCTAGTGAACTAAATTATATTAATTCAAAAGTAGTGATCAATTAGATAACTGATGATTTGCTATTAATAGCTGCATGCATGTTAGTTTTGATGATGACCTAGTTGAAATAGAGGTTAAAGGGAAGTTAACTATCAGTTGTATTATTATCAAATTGCTCGAGCGAAATTATAAAGTCAAACGAAGGCTCATGATGGATTGCGCAGTCAAGGAAGGTTGATTATACTATTTAATAGGGATTAATTTCCTAGGGATTGCGTGAGAAAGGCTAGGCTAAGCAGAGGCTAAGAATTGGTTAAGCGTTGGCCAGTTTTTCCTGAGAATTGCTAGTCAGTTTTGAGTAGGATCAGGGTGAGATGATCGGTGGAGTGAAATATTTTCTCGGTGTGAGAAAGAATTGAATTGTTTCATGATTCTTTGACTATGTAAAATATATGATAGAGGGGTTTTGAGCAGGTGATTTCCCCAGATACATCTTGTGTTGTGTAATTTATAATTTCCTTTCTCTTACTTACATGTGATTGAGCGATTGTGTTTTATATTATGCAAATATAGTAGAAGGATTCAATATCTTGTTTTAGTACATTACATGATTGGATTGAATCCATTGGTATAGAATTTCTATACATAATTTCTACATGGTATCAGAGCTGTGTTAGAGATTTTCCATATGGTATCAGAGCGCCATAAATCACAATAGAAGAGAATAAATTGAGCTTGTCTTGAGAAGTTTCAAATTTGTAGATTTATTCTTCATGGTCTAGAAACAGATCAAGATTTCTTTCAATGGCTTAAGACTCAAATATGCACTCAAGGGAAATTTGAATTATCTTGCGTGGAAGGATAGAATAGAGGCAATGTTGGAGGACAATGGGTTGAAGGAATTCATAGATACTGATATTCCCAAGACCACAGCAACAGATGCCCAAATTCTAGATGCATGGAAGAAGAAGGTAGAAAATGCGAGAAGGATCTTATTATAGGGAGTTCAAGATAATATTGTCTCAACTATCCATGGGAAGGCGATTCCACATTCTATGTGGAAGGTTTTGACAATTTTGTTTCAAAATAGCAACAACTAAAGGAAGTTGGCACTGAAAGATAAGCACAGAAAGATCAAGAAGGAGGAGGGTGAGGCGGTACTGACATATTTGGCGAAGTTCACTCAATTTCGATATGAGTTTGGAAGTGTTGGTGTGACCGTAGTCGATGATGAATTGGTGAGCCTAGCACTTCTAGGCCTTCCCAAGAGCTAGCATAGTTACTAGGACTCTATGAATGGGAGGGAGAAGTTACCAGACTGGGAGCATTTGTTGTTCGACTTGGTAATAGAAGATATAAGGTAGAGCACCAGAGACGGGACCTCCAGCACCAACAAAGAATAATATTGTGCATTGGTTGGAAAATGAAATAAATCCAAGGGAAAAAAATACCAAGACGAAGAGGGAAAGAGAGACTTGTCCAAGATTGTTGGTTTTCACTGTCACTAGCATGGGCAATATGCTTTGAATTATCCACAGAATAAGGCAAGCAAGAAGGATCTCGCATTTGCAGTGGGTGAAGCATTGGCTTCACAGTTAGAGCTTGATTTTATTCTCATTGCATGCATGGTCAACACTGTAATGGGATGCATGTGGTATCTAGACAGATGTGCCTTGTTCCACATGACGGGGAATATAGATCTCTTCGGTGACTTGAAGGAGAAGGTCCTCTAAAAAGACATAGAGTTTGGATATGATGAGAAGTATAGCACAACCGACATAGGTAAAGTTACCTTTTAGAGGGATTCTAGCTCCCCTCTTAGACTAGCAGATGTTTTGTATGTTCCAGGCCTAAGGAATTATCTTGTCTCCATAGTGGTATTGGAAGATCGTGGTTATGAGGTGTTGTTTAGAAAAGGAAAGGTGTTCCTTAAACACATAGCCACGAGATAGGTGAATCATATTGGTTCAAGAGTCAAAAAACTATATGCTCTCGAGGTTGAGGATGGATGCAAATATTTGAGGAGAAAATCACTAGTTAATGACTTGGTGGTTGAAAGGGAAAAATTATCTCTCAACATGCAATCTCAGAAGAAGTATTAGAAGTTTATGGAGAAGCAGAGAGGAGACCAAGTGGAAGAGTCCACTCAAGTAGAGACCTCTAGGAGGGGGAAATTTTGAGCCAGAAGGGAAAAGGGAGTACATGCAACTATACCTTTAGGTGTGAGGGGGGGCGATGTGAAGAATTAATCCCAAGAAGAAATTTGGGCAGATTCCATTGATATGGTGTGTCTCATGGATCAAAACTAGTTATGAGGAGCCCACAGTATATCAGTAGTAGGAAGGATCAGTTAGATTGATGTAGTTAGATGTCACGAAGACAAAAATCAGAGTGACAGATGTCAGATATTGAAGCGCAGATCAGAGTTGGTAGCAGCGTAGAGTGCATGGATGCATATTCCAACATTAGCGCAAAGAGTCTAGTAGAAATGTGCAGTAGGATCCAGCAGTCATAAGACTCCAATGACAGATGCATTATACTGATTCTGTTGTTTGGAGGTTATTCAGTTTTAGGGGAGTTGCATGTGCGAACAACACTAGAGAAGTGTTGCATGCAAAAACATTCCAAAAGTATCAGATCAGGACAAATTGATTCCTTTCTTGTTGAGAGGGAGTGTTGAAATTTGAAACAAGAAACAATGAAATTTTCATGCATAAACAAAATCCAGAAAATGGCACCCATAAATGGCTACCATGTGAGGGTTTTGATTTAATTATCCCTTAATTAAATTTAAAGTAAATTCTAATTTCATCTCATAACAACTTGTATCAGTTAACTAAGTGAGATGGACTTGGTTAGATCAATAATTTCTAGTTGAGGGTCTATGATGAGGCATTTAAAGTTATTATATTATTTCAAAGGGTTGAGTTGTAGTTAATGCACTAGTGTGGTGTGAGTGTAGTCAATTAACTCAAATTAATTGAGTTAAAATTAGTTTAACTAGTTCTAATTGAGTGATGAGCTAGTGAGAGGTCTTGTGAACTAAATTAGATTAATTCACAAGTAGTGATCAATCAGAGAACTAATGTTTCACTATTAATATCTGCATGCATGTTAGTTAAGATGATGACCTACATGAGACAGAGGTTAAAGGGAAGTTAACTATCAGTTGTATTATTAGAAAATTTCTCAAGCGCAATTATAAAGTCACAGGAAGGCTCATGATGGATTGCACAGTCAAGGAAGGTTGATTATACTATTTAATAGGGATTAATTTCTTATGGATTATGTGAGAAAGGTTGGGCTAAGAAGGGACTGAGAATTGGCTAAGTATCGATCAATTTTTCCTGAGAATTGCTAGTTAGTTTTGAGCAGGATCAGGGTGAGACAATCGGTAGAGTGTAGGATCTTCTCGATGTGAGAAAGAATTGTATTGTTTCATGATTATTTGACTATGTACATGATATTATAGAGGGGTTTTGAGTAGGTGCTTTCCCCATATACACCTTGTGTTGTGTGATTGATAATTTCCTTTCTCTTAATTGCATGTGATTGAGAAATCATGTTTTATTTTCCAAAAATATAGTAGAAGGATTCAGTATCTTGTTTTAGTACATTACATGATTGTATTGAATCCATTGGTGTAGAGTTTCTATATATAATTTCTACATCGATAATCTTATATGTTAATCAACCAATATGATCATGACACTAGTTTTTATAAATGCCTTTCATGTCTTTCAATTATCATCTCCCCACTGAAGTGTCTGATGATAGTTGTTTTACATCGTTTGATCCTGTTAAGTCCATTGACATCTATAATTCATCATTTCACAATTCAAATTCTTGTCAGGTAGTTGAGGAAATTCAATGGCATATGATGGTTATGTCAGGTCCTCATCATCTTGAGAAGATTTATTTGCAAGATTAGATCCATTTCCCTTAGAAGATTCTCTTTGTGATTCGAATGCGTTAATTAAAAATTCATTTTCTCATAAGTCTCAGGGTTTTCAAATTGGTTGTTTTGAATATAGAGATCTAATCGCATAATGGTTATATAAATATTTCTTGGTAAGCATCGTAGTTAATAACAAGTTTCAATATTTTTTGATGCTTTCTAGAACTAAAAATAGGGATGAAGGAACATTTATAAGAAGCTTTCTAGGTTTTGTTTGTCATTGTTCTAAGAGAAAAGATAAAGTTCCAAGCTGGTTAAAACGAGTCGGTATGGCACATCTTCCTACTGATAAGAAATACCTTCAGTTCATTAAGAAATATTTTCAAGTTGTTATATTTACTTTTTCACATTTCTCTATATGTTTTTTAATTTCTCGCATCTTTGTGTTTGTAGGTTGGGAGCAACTATGGTGGCTACATTGGAAATTCCATTACACTTATCCTTGACCTTCTACCCCATTAGGTTAGGAGTAGGCCTATGTGAATTTTAGCTCTCTAGTTACATTGCATGGTCCTCCATTTTACCCTCATTTAGTCCTTTCATTTGGTTTGTTTACTTTGTTTTTATCCATGCCACTTTTAAGTTAAGGTTTACTTCTTCTCTGTTTTTGTTTTTTTTTTTCCTGTTATGCCTAGTATTTTATTTCTTTATTTATTTTAATAAGACTTCGCATAAAAATGCTTTATTGGTTCAAAAGGAAATGCGGAAAAAATTGAAAAGGGAAATTGTGATTACGATAAACTCTTGTCTTATATGTCTTCCTGATCTTCTTTGTTTGGTTTACAGATCTTATAAGGTCAGTGATGTTTGAATTAAAAATATGATTCATTCGAATAGAAAGCCTTAAGCAAAAAAATGATGATTGCGTCCATTTTAGGATCCTCATTCCTTGACTTGGTATGGTAATTTAATGGTGTTTTATTTCCAGTCTAATCAAGTAGAGAAGGGAAAGGGGAAAATCGATCATAAGCATATCAATTTCAGATTTATATATAACTACCTCTGAAGGAAAAACCTCTATTTCTCTTAATAATATAGGATCCCTCTTCCACCTTGGAAATATAAAAACCAATAAAATTCCAATGAGCATCAAATTATAAATTAAAAAAAGGTGAAAGAATAGAAATGATTCCTACAGAGGGAAGTGAAGTAAGAAACATCATCAGGGTACTGACCATGCTCGTTGGGAATGAAGAAATGCTTGTTTTCCTATAGTGACTCTACCAGGGTACTGAATAGGCTCACTAGAAGTGGATCGACACTAGAATTTCAAACTAAGAATCTGATTATCTTAAAATCATAGTTACATATTACCCTTCTCTTCGATTGAAACAATTGTGATATGGAAAGCTTTGTGAATGTGTTAAATTGAGAAAGGGAATAGAGGAGACTATATATATAACCAAGACAAATGAGGAATCCAAGGACATTCACATGATGAATCAATACTTCATGAGGGACTAATATTTGTGCTCAAAGGTGGACCTAAGAAAAGAAGTTGGAGTTCTTCCATTGTGTCGTCAAGTGTTTTCGCTACAATAACCACCCTTCAAAATTTTGACTACACTTGAATTTTGGAGCCTAATGTGGATCTTGCAATCTATCATTTCATAATCACTTCATGTTCAATAGATGATTTTCCAAGCACTCAAGTCTTTGTCATAGATTCTAAGTGTCAAATTCGCTTGCTCATACATTCTCAATCTGCAAAGAATTCACAAGTTCACTTCTTTGGATGCAAAGATTATATAGGCATTGCACAACCCTTGAAAGTAAGTCTTGCACATTCATTATTGAAAATGAATGTGAAATACATCAATAAAATAAGCTATGCAACATATGTCAACAATTAGTGCACACTCTCCATTGACATCCTCCATCTCTCTTTGGTTTCATTTGTACTTCTATTTCAGTGAGTTTTTCCAACTTCGCTTTTACACACATTTTCCTTCGCAAGTGTCACTTTCACTTTCTTGACTACCATTTTTTCTTTCTTTCACTTTAAAAAGTGTCTTTTTCTCTTTATATTCACTCTGGAATGTGTCACTTTCACTATCTCTAGCTTTTTCAAGTGTCATTTCATTTTTTCTTGTTGTCTCAAGTGTCACCTTTGGTAAGGGGAGCGTCACATCTAGTGAAAGGGAGTCATTTGTACACTCTTGAAGAGAATCCTTGATGCGGTATCTTGTACTATTTTGTTCTATCTATCATATGGATATGCATTATACTCATTCACAAGTCTTCATAATTGTTTCATTAGTGTTGTCACTTGTGTCACAAAGTGTATCTCAAGTGTCTCACTTTGAGGTAGTTGTTGTTTTGTTTTTTTTGTGATGAGGAAATGTTTATTTTGGGTGTTAAATTCTTGATTGTCAATTGGTTGAACAAATATAAGTGTGTGATCATGTTCAAGTCATGTTCTGGTCCCATCTCTTTCCTCTTGGGTCCCAAACTTAGTAATTTTTGGAAGATTATCCTTCCCCAATAAACCTCCCTCCGGTTTGCCTCCATGAACTGCACATTGTGTAATCTCGGACCTTAGTAGACCAATATTTACTCTTGGAACTAATCACTGCATGGTCACTTCCTCCAATTACTACGCAATGCGCCATTATAGTGATCAATAAACCTCATTCCCTTGGAAACTACACAACTTTCTTCTCCAATAAATCTCTCTCTTTACATTGTGAATTTTCAGTCAGCTTTTTTGCCTCTCTATCTCACTGTGTTGAACAACTGTGTAGGAATTGGCCTTCCAGTACCATGCATTTTTTAATCATAGTGAGAAATCCCTTCTTGTCTTCCTCTTTTACATGCTCAACTACAAAATCCTCAGTGAATGGCCTCCCAAAACTGTGCATTTTTCAATCATAGTGAGAAATACTTCATCCCTATCTCACTGACTTTCCCAATTACGAATTCATGTGCCTTACTATCCCCCAGAACTATGAAAAACACATTTTCAGTGAGAAATCCCTCAATGTTGTCTCTTTAACTCCCTCAGCTATGTAATCTTCCTTCTCTAACCCCAAAATAGTGTGCATTGCGTAGTAACAACCACCAAAACATCACTCCTTCCTCCCGGAATTGCACATTTCACAATCCCTGAGCCTTCTCCTTTATCCTACACTCAGTCCAGGATCCAATAAGTGAATTTCATAAAGAGAGGTAGACTAGGAGATTCTCAAACTGATGTCATCTTGCCATGGGTGAATTCCATCTGCAAGCACTAGATCTTGATATCATAGGATGATGCTCAAGGAGGATGCTTAGGAGATCATGTAGAAAGAAACCTATGAAGATGGAACCATGAAGATACCATCAAGAAATAATATGAAGGGATATAAGATCACGACAAAATATTAAATATCAATATCACATAAAGAATCCAAATCAATCAGCCTCTCGGAGGATGAAGATGAAGCACATGAAATATCATTCATGAAGATATCAAGTCAAAGTAGCATAAAGAGTAGCTTGGAAATGCCACATCATCATGAAGTTCCTTATCATAATTTCCAAGTTATGGCTTGTACAAGTGTCATGATAATGGCATATGAGTCGATGTGTGTTTCCACATGATGTGGAGTGTAATTATGTATTTACAAAAATGACAAAAATGTAAATTTTTGGAATTCCAAGAGTCACATGTGGAATAAGAAAATTCACATGTAGACTAAAGAGTCACTAGGAAAAGTCCAAGAGTCTTGTAGAAGTTCAAGAGTCACTTGGAAGTCCAAGAGTCATGGGGGAAGCTCAAGAGTCATGGGGATATGAAAGTTCATTCCTCTTGTTATAAATACACCCTCATAACTCAAGAAAATGTCTTTTGGAGGCTTAGCCTTGAGAGAGATAGCCTTGGCTTCTCTATCTTGGAATAAGAGAGAAGACCATTCCTTGGAGAAGCAAGCAGTGATTTAATGTTCCACTATTGGAGCTAGTGCCTCACCATTGTAACTATGTACTTGGATCTTAAATTCACTTAATAATCAGAAGCTCATCGAGCCAACACATTTTCATGCATGTATTATGAATATTGTAAGACTATTCTTTGGATGTTTTTGGTATATGTTATGCTCATATATACTAAAGAAACTAAAATACTTCATTTACTTTGGTGATAATATTGCTAAATCAGTGTTGTACTTACTTTAATGATCATTGTGTCTATGTGATCTAATTTTATAGATAATTAACAAAAATTTCCTTGCTATCGTGTGTCTCTCTTAGGATAGTACTATTACTTTCCTTCTAGAGAATCACTATTTACTTCCCCTCTCATGGAAGCCTCCTTTTACACTTTTCAATTGGTGTTTCACGGTGTCAAATTTCTTGTTGATTTGAAAGGTTATGTGCATAATTTATTGTGTTTTCCATGTAAACAAAGGAAAATAGTTGATTTATGGAGATCAAGTTGATACTTCAAATGGGGCTCCTACTCCAAATGGTTTCAGGTGTAATTGAGACTTCACATCAGGGAGACTCTCTTGGTTGGCATATTTCTAGCACTGTCAACGCTACTGTAGAAAATAGTTTTTTCCCTATCTTGAATTTTCTTATTTGGTGTCTCATGTTTACTAGGAGGCCCACACTCCATTTAAACACTATCATCCCTAGAAATCCTACTGTAATATTCAGTTTTGTCTTTGAGGCCAAGTGAGGGCTAGTCAAACCCACTAGTCGGGTGGTAGTGAATAGGATAGTTCAAAAAGTAATATCCATCACATATTTTCTTGGTATCTTTCTTTTATTCTTTCAAGCCTATGGTCAATAATAATGGATCACGTAGTTGTCCACTATCTCCTCTCTCCCTCCATTCCTCTTGTTATGACCATTACGTCCCCCTACCTCAACAGTATAGTAACGAAGTAAATATATTACATATAGAGAGCAAGGATTTGATCTTACACTTAAAACCATTGGTTGAAGAGATCCGTCATAGCACTTAATATTTATAGTAGGACCAATTTCCCCTTCATGTTATGAGTTTGGAAGAAATTTAAGAGCCTACAACCACATAGTGCATATATAGTCAACTCATGTTAAAGAGAAGTCATATCATTTGATTCATGTTCTCTTTCCTTCCATTCAATCATGGTGGATGATAGACCTACAATGATAAAGGAAAATGTTATGATATCCATCTTGCATTTTGTTGTAGTCTTACAACAACAACCCCCCATTTTTCTAGATAAATAGTATAGAAAGAACAATGGGGACCCTTTTAAATAATTCTTAGGATTAAATTAATTTTAGAAATAAAAATTATAATTTGAACCTATTAGATTGAGTTTTGTCTTTTCATAAAAAACATAAGAAAATCATGAAAAAATGCTCCAAGGAACCCATAAAGGACTAAAAGTACAACAAGCAGGAAATAAATCACCGAAAACCGAAACACCGATATGCAAAATGCTGAAACGCCAATGTGTGAAGTTGCGAAGTACGTTATATAATGGATAGAAATATTGAAATATGTCGTACGACATATGTTGATATCTCATTCCATCATTCAAGATGAAAACCATCACAATATCGCATTGTCACATGTCGCGCATTGATGTGAAACATCAAAATTCACTAATCATGAAAAGGCCGATTTAGGATTCCAATAAGATAACAACTGTCAAATTCATACGAAGACCATGCTATCAATTTAATGATAATTCAGGTTATTTATGATCTTGATGTTTGTAATCGATTTTATAATTATTTCAGATTTAATACCCAGGATTCCCATTATGCATGAGTTATGGTGATACGACAGTTAATATCGTTTGATGTGATCTCAGCTTACGCTCTCTGGTTTTTTCTTTCAATAGGGTAATTCCAGAAACTTAGGCATAAAGGATGTTGAGATTGATTAAAGCACGACGGAACTCTGCCACCCTACCTCAATTAGTTGTTCAGCAAGAAGAAGATCACGAGATGGCTCCTCTAGTCTTAGACACAACATGCAACCCAGAAATTGGTTCCTCAAGCTGGGAAGGGATTTATAAGTTGTTTTAGAATGATAATCCACAAGTAATTTTGAATAGAAAAGCTATAGCTGATGATTTTGCATCCTCAGATTCAGACTCATGGTTCGATGCAACTAACTCTTTTCTACACAAAATTGTTGCATGTCCTAAAACGCTGCCATACACTGACTTAGTAAGATGGGTGTTAGATCATGTGGACATCCGAGATAGAATTTTTTTTACCAAAATCAGAACAGTAATTGGTTCTCTCAGGCCTATAGATTTGAAGGAAATGTATAAATTTCCCGAGCCCCAGAAAAGATATGGCAATTATTTTGTCCATGAATTTATGCGAGAGAATGAACACCCTGCAAATGTGATTAAGGATTGGAGAAATGATCCTAATTGACATAAACACAATGATAAGGGTATGTACTCAGTCGTTTCCCTTAAAAGCCCATTCTCGCAAATTTTTTCAATGATGTGTCATCTTTTCGGTTTCAAATACAAATCCACTTTAATAATACTACAACCCCGATAGAAGTAGCCCTGACTACTCATTGGTGATTGGGCCATTATGTATGATAATTTGATTATATGTATCATTGTCTATAGAGAAAATCATAATCTTCCATCTAATACATTTACTCCTTTTTATATGAGTTCATTTATCCTAGACGTTGTTTATTTTTCTACCAAATTCCCTTCATTAGGATGGAAATGGACCAGAGAAGTCAAAACCCCCATATTTGTACATTTATAATTCCTGTAGGAATAAAAATACCATTCCCATATGTTTAAAATATGAAATGATGTAATTCTCCTAGTTTTTCAAATCATTTTGGAAAGGAAATTCTCAAGAGTCACCCATGAAGCCAATAGAAGTCTCAGGACTATAAGAAGATGGTTTGGTGAAGAATTTTTCACATATATCTGATTTTTTGGAGTCATGCTTGCCCTCAGATACTACCCTTATATATACCAAATAAATTATTGGCCAAGGAGATTGCTTATCAGACCATAGGTAATGGGTTGGCTATATTTCTGAAAGAGGCCAAAATGACAATTTGGCCAATTTTTCCTATCACATGTGGGTCATATACTCTCGAAAATTTCAAGCATGCCTGTCTTGAAATTGATCAATTAAAAAAATTTAGTTTCCCAATTCTACCCAAAATAAGTTATGATGCATATGGTGTTGGTAAAGAAATAACGAACTGCTAAGTCATGAACTGTGCAAGCTAGTTCTCAATTCTGATTATGCTTGAATCAATTCCATAATTGTTTGACAAGCTCAAAATAGAAACTGTGGAAATTTAGTCCATAATAACCATACAATTCAAACATTAATGCACAGACTAGGATGTTGCACTCCTATACGAAAATTTCAGAGTCATCCACAGACTAGTGGCCAGACATAGTAGCATGAAGAAGGGAGCATATATTAATGTGTTGTTGTCAGCCTTCAACAGAGGCTATCTCCAAACAGTAAATGAAACAGAGGGAACCATACCTGTGAACCAAGAGCAAAGAAAGAGATAAGCATCAGAGGCAAGATGCAGAACTTATAATACAAAAGTAATAGACAATTCAGATATATTTTACTGCAAAGCGGGCCGATTTAGAAATACTTCACAGACATAAATTATCAGAGGGTGTATGTAATGAAAGAAATGTTGTGAAGATACTAGTTAAGATTTGAGCTGATACCCAGATATGCAATACCACCATGCATAGGCTTACCAATCTAAGAATCCATACATGATAATAGCATTTTAAAAGCACCCTCCCAAAGCAACTAATATAGCAGAAGTATGGTTAGCTGAATAATGGAACAGAATATCATGCATGAGCCATATTTAAAGCGCTTGACTGATCCGAGTATGGGCATCAACTAGGATGAATCCTTACCAGAAATCAGTGAGCCACTTGCATTCCAAAACATGATACAGGAAAGATGGATGAGATGAAATGATATATTAAATAACATATAAAAGAGAGTTACAGACTGTGAAATACCAAAGACTAGAATCCTCTTTGACAGAAAGAACTCCTCCTCGTTGAGACCCTATGGGCTCTGAGCCTTCATACAAGAGTTTTACAAACTGTATACAAAAAGCCTTTCACTGCATAATTTTCTGATAAAAATCTGGAACCCTTACAATGCGTTTCTTCATGGTTTTTATAGGGGAAAACCCAGAAACAGTAAAAGAGGTAGGTGGTGAACATTTAATTTTCGTAATTAAATCAAAATGGTGGAAACATTTGCACCCATACTACTAAATGACTGTGCTGTGCTGTTTGTACTGTGTGGCCTGCTAACTAAAATAAATTCACTGGGTAGAAATCTCTCCCGGGACACGGTAAGGCAGTAAAATCGCACAAATATCCGTCCTTTCCTGGGAAGAAAACTCTGTCGAAATAAAAACCTTGAGGACACTGTTTTCTATGTATAAATCTTCCAAATGATGTGCAGGATCTTCAATTTGGTACTCTGCTTCAAAAAACTAGGACAAGGCCCTCAAAATCTTCATCTACCTGCCTTTAATTCTCTTCTGAACACTGGTATTCTTCATCTGCCCCATTAATATCTCCATCCGTGAAATCAGTGACTTGAATGTCCCTGCAGGGTTTGAAAATTTTGAACCCTGCCTCTTAAATTGGAGTCTTGTCGATTTGGCTTCCGGGGACTTTTTCATAATTCTACTTTGAACATGGTCCTTTGACGTGTGCTCGGCTCTTGTAATGGATGCGGAAATTTATGATAATTCTCCACCGTTGTGAACCTGCAAAACCCACGAACATGTTAAATAAAACCATGCATGGAAGGGTGAACACAATGAGGATCATGATGAGACCACGCGGCATGGTGGAGCGGTCGTGAAATGCAGAACAATGGTGGGAAATGCAGCGTGACGGAGGGAGGTGACAATGGAGAGGGTTGGAGAAAAGCAATCACGATCGTGGAAATACATGAGAAATGAAGAAATGAACCAATATAAGTCTGGGTGGCGGAGAACACGTGGGGAAAGACTAAGGGATAGGTGGTACGACACCGAGACAGCAGGAACAGATGACGTGGAGCACTGACTTGATCACCGACTGGTCATGCGAATGATCTGGGCCATACGATCTCGAAACGAGATAAACGGTTAAGAATGCGTCAGAGGGCGGTGGAATGGTGGGCCAAGGGCACTATTTCCCCATGCTAACCCGCGAGCAACTTGGATGAATGATCACCACCGGATGGGATGTTGTAGATCGGACGGCTTACGCGCATATCGCGCCACGTCCCCTGCTGAACTATAATGCGCGATGGGGTAGTGGTTTTGGAACAGTGATGGAGCCACGTGTCGTGCAACTTATGGCATCGCTACGATTTGAGGAATACCCCCTGCCCTGGATAAGCGGTGCGATAAATACTACCGGTTTTATAAAGCGTTTTTTAGCGCAGGGACCACCGGGACAGATGGGTTGCGGACCGTCGATTTTATGATTTGATCGGATGGCTTGGAATACGCCGATGCACTTTCGATCGCTTTCATCCTAACGCATGGTTAACGTTCTTCGTCATGCGGAAAAGAAAACAGAGGGGTTTAGGGCCAAAGGGATGAACTTCAGATAATTTTAAATGCGGGTTTCAAACTTGAGCAACGTAATTTGGAGGCAGAGAGAGGTCACTGTATAGGTAAAAAACTAATTCCTTTAGGCCTCCCATGATAGGAATTAAAAGGACCATGTCTAATGGCCAAAAATTTTAATGGGGGGCTGATATGATCACAGAAGAATTCTCATTTGCTAGACTACCTTTTCCACAGATACTTAACAAATTCCAATTCCTTCAGTTCGTATTCAAGTGCTAGAAGCAGAACAAATTCAAAATCCAAGCTTCCTCAAGCTCAAATTCACACAAAGTAACAAATTCTAATTCTAGTTCCTCTAATTTAGGTAATAATTACCAAAGGGTAGAATCAGAAATCGTAGATGTTCCACAATAAGAGAGAATTAATCAAGACTGGGAAAGTTTTGAAAAAGCATTATCTGATACTAATACTCTTGTTGATCAGAATGCTATTTTGTTAGAAAATATTCCCACTCGTGTAGGTGAATCAAGCATTCAACAATTGTTCTCTAACATAAATTATTTTGAAGATCAAAGGGAAATTTGAGAAATATCATTCACTGCAGAGGTTTCTGAAATTTCTATTCAACAAAATCAGACACCAAAGATCAATGGTACAGAGGAAAGACAAGAAGAAACAACAGCCGAAGACATGGAGATTATCCTTGATTTTCCAATAACATAAATAATTTTGAAGATTGAGGAAATAAATCCTTTGGATGTATTTTACTGTCCAGAGCATAAATTTGTTGTATCCAGGTCAAAGAAGAAGCGAAAGATTTAAGATTCTCTAGAAATGCCTATGGACACAACATCAATGCAAGTTCTCTCGAAAGGAACTTAGTCAACTCCAGGAAAAGAACTTAGCTGATTATCTTAGTTTGCAGGTGCTTATGCGGACGCAAATGTTCATAAGGCAGTAGAGATTAAGTCATTAATCATGGAGAAAGACCAAAAAATTACTCAAATGGAGCAAATTTTCTTCAATGAAAAACAAAAGATAGAGCAGGAGTTGCAATCAAATATTAATAGTCTCCAACTAGAGTTTGAAGGTCTCAAACTCAAACTCGAGAATGAAATTAAAGAAAAGGATTTAATAGTCCATCAATTATAGTAGAATATTCAAAAGTTCCATGAGAATATAGAACTTAATGAGGTAAAGAAATAAGTGATCAATTAGTCACTCAAATTTCTGATTTGAGGATTTATTAAGAAGAAACTAATGAGAAAGTGTCTAAGTATATAGATTGGCAAGGCACAGTTCAAGGGAGAGCGACCAATCTTCCTCACCTTGAAGACTCAAAAAAGGATATAATATTTGGAGACTGGGACATGAAAATGAAAAGTGCAGAATTAGCTATAATGAGAGCTAAAAACATGTCATTTAACATCTCTGAGTATACAAAAGATTCTCTTCTACAAGCTAATATTATCCAGGAAATTCCAAAAGACGTTATTCCTGAAGTCAGCATTTTGAAACAATATTGGCAATAAACGTCAAGTAGGAAAGCTCTTGACATAGAAAACTTAACAAAGGTAAATATGGAAGTTTACTTGTATATGTCGATCAAGCCTCATAGTCAATTAGGAGTGCTGAGGTGTCTTTCCAACGCAACAATTCAACTTCTTCCAACACTCAATGATGCAATATTCATGGTCCGTATGAGAATGCAGCCAATGCATCCCCCCCATCTTGAATATATGATCAAAGCTTGCGAGCTCAAGGAACAGTTAGAGAGTGGATCCAAGAAATAACCTTGAGACTATTATAACTCCTGCATTTTGATTTCCTAGATTTTAGTTTATAGTTTAGATTAGATTAAGCAGAATTCTTTCACAAGACTTATATTTTTGTAATATTAATTAGTATTTAAACTTTTTTCATGCATTTAGAAAGGGGTCCAAATTTTTAAGAAGGTGGCTTTTGGAACTTACACTATTGTTTGAACAGAAGTATCTAATTGAAAGTCTGAGACCAGAGGCTATCTTTTCAGGACTAAGCTATGATGCAATGGGTACTATTATCTGTGTATTAATCATTTTATATTTCTAATATTATATCAAACTTGTTTCTACCTATCTGTCTCATTCTGATAAGAATTGAAATGATATATATTCTTATTACTATTCATAAAATGTACTGAATGATATGTTGTTAGACAAGTGACTTTGAAATCTACTATAAGATTAATGTTCTTCATCAACTAAATCAATTACATTGATTTAGTTTCTTTAATGTGCTTACATTCATTTTAGTATGCAAATGATCTATATTGTTTCATACTTATGAAATATTACTCTATAATCATATAAATCAATCAATCCCAGGAAGTAGTTAGAATTAGTTTTATTTATGTTATCAGTAGAATAGATCACCCCATTTGTGTTGATTTTATTCCATTGTTTTACATACTCATTTTTATATGGGAAACTGGTCCCTATATCCCCAGTCAGACCCACCATTTCAACGGAAAAGGAGTAGCAAGGAGTTGCACTAACCTCCCGACCGGGTGGAATCCCTAGTGTTGAGGAAGTCACTCTCCATCCTTCAGCTTTTTTGGCACTAGAAGGAGGGAATATGACTATGTATGGCATATAAAGCTGAAGCTCAATTGAAAATCCAACATAAGAGTCAAACTCCCTCCAAAGTTTCTACGACTTCTAGATCTCGTTCATTATCTCCTAGTCATAAGCCTTAAGCTGTAGAACAATTTCTTACATCTCCAGAAACATTACCTCGTACACCTTCTTCAGTACACATTTTTGAATCTCCTAAAGTTCAATATTTGATTGAACTATTAGAACAAATATCTATATCTCCATATAAGACAACCAAGCCAGAAATATCTGAAGAAAGTATTACATCTAAGTTTCAAAGTACTGGTGTGTTAACACGATCACAACATGAAAAACTTGGGATGAATCCTTTCGAGTCTCATATTTTATCTCATCGTAAGAAAGCAACTACATCAACATCTCAATCAGGTATTAGTGAGATCGCATCATCTTCATTTCCATTTACTTCCACCATCTCCTCTAATCAACCCATTTCTTTTCATCAACCCATTTATACTTAAATGATAAGTGTTTTTGTAAGTAGTACTAGTCCAGTAGTAAGTTCTTATCCATCCATATATGCTTCTAGACCCACTAGCTCATCTTCACAAGCACCAAATCAAACAATGGCCAACCTACCATGGGTTAATCTGGGAGATGTGCAAATGAAAAATTTACATCCTCTCCCGGATCTTCCAGAAAATGGTTACTAAAATATAATCCTAACGATGGTCTTCCTGCTGAATAACATCTCAATAATTTTATGTTGGATACGAGTCTCCATGGTATGCAACATGAATATATTATAGTAAGGTTGTTTCCTTATACTTTTCAAGGATCTGCAGGATCCTAGTATTTTTCCTCCCTTCCGGTTCAAGAGGAGATTGGAATACTTTTCAAGACTTATTTCTTGCTAAATATGGCGATGATAGGAAAATTGCATCCTTAATCAATGATATTTCTAATTTAAAAGCTAGTTCAAATGAAAATATAAAAGATTTCAACTCCAGGTTTAACAAGTTATTGAATAAAATTCCAATTGCCTCTCGACTAGGATTGGATGTACAAATAGAGTGGTACATATCTTCTCTTCCTTCTAATATAGAAATTTTTGTAGATAGATTCAATAAGCCTACTCTTATAGAAAATATGAATGAAGCCTTGTCTGTAGAAAGAAGAATCATAGATTTAGAAAATAAGATTGAGTTAGAAGACAAAAAATCTAAAAAAGTAACATTCAAAGATGATCAAAAGAAGAAAACTCCCAAAGATCCTTTCGATCTCGAGGGATTGGAAAAGGTCCTGAAAACCATTTCTAATAAAATGGTTGAAACAAAAAAACAAGTTGCTGAGATTTCTACTAAAAAAGCCTTTAGATCATTTAGAAAAAATCAGTCGTCTGTATCACAGCCTCCCAATATTATTTCTAATGCTAAATCTGAAGAATAAGAGGAAGAAGAAACTACAACTTCTACCGATGAATCTCAAGATGAATAATTAGCTGAATTACATGGATTATGGGACTTTGTCTTACATTCCTCTGATGAAGAGATAGAGTCTAAAGCAATGCCTATTAGCGCTAGAAGTAAGGCTTTTATAGAACCAAATCAATCAATTCAGAAACAGAAGGTCCCAAATTATATTTCTAAAGACAAACCTATTAATAAAAAACCACTAGTCAAACCATATCATCAAGTTATTACTGAATCTTAGCTGATTATATGCACCCAATACTCAATCTAAAAATTTGGCAGTATCTGATACTATTGAATACAACATTGTTGAGGATATGAAGAATATTAAATCTAATATTTCTCTTCACAAAGTTAGCAAATTAAAGCAACAACATAATATCTTATTGAAATATCTTAATGCAGTTACTACATATCCTCTTCCTTCAACTATTATTTCTAAAGTTGCTAATGGGATAGGGAAGCCTCCAATTGACAATTCAAACAATGTAAATGCTTCAGATGCTATTTTGATTGGTGATTGATCTAATTATCATACCCCTTTGTTCCTCTTAACTTATGAAATATACAATAGAAATTTTCATAACTGTTTGATTGATTCTGGAGCAACATCCTATATAATTCCATATTCAATTTGTGAGAAGTTAAATATCGCACCCCAGAAATCATTAGTTATCATAGTTCAATTGGATAGAAAAAAAGTTAAGGTCTCAAGAGAAATCAACTCGGTAAGTATTCGATTGTCATCAAATCCAAAATTCGCTCAAATTATCGATATACTAATTTCCAACGTCCCTGAATTCTACGGTTTAGTTCTTAGCAGAGACTAGTCTGAAAAGTTACATGGAAATTTTGCAACAGACTAGTCTCACATGTGGTTTCCATATAATGGAAAATCCAACCAAATTAGAGTTGATCACGAAAAGCATATGAAATACTTAGTTACAGATCTTGGAGAAGAAAATAAACCCATAACATTCAATAATAATATTTT
This sequence comes from Pinus albicaulis, assembly GCA_034641835.2. Lineage (NCBI taxonomy): Eukaryota > Viridiplantae > Streptophyta > Pinopsida > Pinales > Pinaceae > Pinus > Pinus albicaulis. Next base: position 533,232,117 of record CM076579.1, read on the forward strand.
GGGTAATTATTCTATGGATTAATTTTTGTGTAATTTTAATGCTAAAATTTTACCTTCTTGCTCAATTCTGTTAATTCACAAATAAAATTTTTTTCCCAAAATGATTTGACCAAATGCTTAAATTTTTAAGAAGAAACAATAATCCATTCCCCGTTTTGGAAACTTTTCTTTGATGGATCAAGATCCAATGATGGTGCAGGAGCAGGATGTGTACTTGTTGGTACAAAAGGTGAAAAAACTATGCTAGCTTGTAGAATTGAGTTTGAATGTACCAACAATATTGTTGAATATGAAGCTTTAGTTCAAGGTCTTTGCAAAGAAATAAGTCTTGATATACAATATATTCATGTATTTGGAGATTCAGAAATTTTCGTAAGAAAAGTATGAAACACTATTCACTATCTCTCAATTCACTTGAAACATTATCAATCTCTGGTTCAAGAACTCACATCTAAATTTTTAGCATTCAATATCTCTCCTATTCCTAGATCACAAAATGCCAATGTTGATCTTTTGGCTAACGTTGCATCCAAGCTAATTCCACCTGAATATTTTATTCCTAATAGATTCTCTATCAAATTTATTTTTCATCCATCTGTGCCAGATAACGTTACTAGTTGGCGAGTCTTCAATGACGATAGTGACATTTTAAGTTTTCTTACTTTTGAAAAATCATATGATGATAAAATTCTAGATGAATATGAACATGATAATCAAATTAAGCAACAAGCTGATAAGAATCTTTTACCAAAGTCTGTGGTAAAACTTGAAGATTTATACGATTTAAAAGACAGATTCAAAAAAATCAACAATTGCAAACTACAAAGTTCTACTTTGAAGTCTGAACTAGTTAATTTAGGATATCATAAAGAACATCAAGATATAAATATAGGGCTTACCCTTTCATCTGAAGAAAGAAATGCATTCATTTCCTTATTGAGAAAGTACAAAGATATTTTCGAATGGAATTATGAAAATATTAAAACCTACAGCCCATATATAATTCAACATATTATTCCTATGGTACTTGGTGTTCAACCCATCCAACAAAAGCTCAGGAGGATACATCCAAATTTGGGAACTCAAATAAAAAATGAGTTAAACAAAATTTTGAAAGCCAAAATTACTTTTCCTGTTAGACATTCAAAATAGGTTTCTAATCTAGTACCTGTAAGAAAAAAGAATGGTGATATCCGAATTTGTATTGACTTTAGAAATATGAACAAAGCATGTCGAAAGGATAATTTTCCTTTACCATCAATGGAACTAGTTTTACAGTCAGTAGCATTTTTAGAATTAATGTCTTTTTTAGATGGATTTTCAGGATATAACCAAATTTTAGTTCATCCAGAGGATCGTTTAAAAACTACATTCAGAACAAAGTGGGGAACCTATGCATACCAAAAGATGCCATTTGTGTTAATGAATGCAGGATAAAATTTTCAAAGGGCCATGGATATTGCCTTTAAAGAATTGATAAATCAAAAAATGGTCGTTTATCTTGATGATATGACCATATATTCAAAGAAGAGAAGCAATCATTTGCATGACTTAAAGCAGATTTTTGAAAGATGCAGAATATTTGGTATTTCTCTTAATCCAAAGAAGTCAATTTTTGTTTTAAGTGAAGATAAACTTCTTGGTTTTATCGTCTCAAAAAATGGAATTTGTATTGATCCCAACAGGATTAAAATAATTTCAGAAATTCCATTACCACATAACAAAAAATAGATGCAATCCTTTTTAGATAGATAAAATTCGTAAAACGATTCATTCCATATTTTTCACATATTGTCCTTCCATTGCAAAAGATGATAAAGAAATATGCATTGTTTAAATGGGCAAAGCAGAAAAAGGAAGCATTTCAAATTATTAAACAACAAATCACCGATGCTCCCTCTCTCTCAACTCCAAATTTTACCAATGATTTAATTATATATACTTTTGATTTTGTTCTATCATATGTCGCGGTATTAACTCAGCTAGATGATAAATTGCCTTTTTTAGTTTTAATTTTCAAGGAGATAAATTGAACTATACAGTAGTCGAAAAATAAGCAAGGAAAATTTTAGGGGCTAAAATCCGTAGGTGGGCTAATTTTCCATGTTTTTTCCAAAAGAATTATTCGCCAATTTCCATTTTTTATAAAAATGATTCGCCCAAATTTTACAATATAAAATTATTTTATGCTAAAAATCGCCAAAATTATATAGAGAGTATATATAAAATCATTATAAATTTGAAAAGTTTTATAAATACATCAATAAACATTTTATCGTTTACATATTAGGGACTAGTGAGATTCACCAATTTTTTAAACTTCAGGATAATTTTCTATCCTTAAATATTTCCCTGAAAACAAGCGTTTGCAGTTTATAAAGCGGTGAAATATTTTTGCCCTTTTCTTCTGAAAGCTCATGTCAAAGTAATCGTTCCTTTCTCATTAGTCATAAAAGTACTTATATAGAAGGAAATAGGAGAAAAGAGAGCCAATTGGGTTACTACCATGCAATAATACGAATTAGAAATTAAACCTGCTAAAATTGTCAGAGGACAGGGGTTTTGTAGATTGATTACGGGAATGAATGATACATCACTTAATGAGGTAACTGCTACTGTTGAACAGTTCACCAAGGTACTCAATATTAATATGTTAATTTAATATTTTATCTAAATAATGGTTATGCTCCACCTAATTTAGATTCCAAAAGAAAATTAGCATTAAGATTGAAGGCTAATAAATATCAATTATTCAATGATGTGTTGTTTAGAAAAAATTACTATTTCGTTTTACTCAGATGTCTTGAGAAAACTAAAATACTTAATGTGCTTCAGGAACTTCATGGCGGTCCAGCATGTGGACATTTTGGTGGAGATACCACGGCCCATGAAATTTACATGCAGGTTATTATTGGCCAACATTATTCAAAGATGCACATAGCTATGTCAGAAATTGCAAAACTTGTTAAACTATGGTAGGAAGACAAAGAAAAGCCTCAATGCCACTTCAACCAGTTAATATGGAACAACCTTTCGAACAATGGGGACTTGATATAATAGGTGAGATCGTTCATCATTCTTCTAAAAAACATAAATATATATTGACTACTACATATTATTTTACGAAGTGGGTAGAAGCAATACCTTTGAGGACAACCAACTCTAAAAATATTATTGATTTCATTGATCAATTTACCAACTCTGAAAATATTATTGATTTCATTGATCAATTTATCATCACAAGGTTTGGTGTCCCTTATGCTTTAATATTTGAAAATGCATCTTATTTTTCTGGTAATTACATGCTAGGATTTTCTTTGAAAAGAGGGTTTAAATTGAAATATTCTGCAAATTATTATCCTCAAGCAAATGGTTTGGCAGAGTACGCAAATAAAAACCTCATAAGAATAATTGAACACACCATTGATAAAAACCAGAAAATTTGGCACAAAGCTTTGACTTTTACATTATGAGCAGATATGATAACTAAAAAATATTCAACAGGAACTTCTCTTTTTTGATTGGTATATGGGAAGGAAGCAGTTTTACCTTTAAATGTAGTTATCCTGTCAACGGCCCTAGTACAATTTATTAACGAACAACCTTTTTATTCATTACAATCAAGATTGTCTCAAACAATTAAAATAAAAGAAGAAAGAGAAAAGGCTAAAATGGTACATAATCATCATCAACAAAGTTCATTTAATTCAAATGCAATTAAAACTAAACAATTTGAAATTGGAGATTTGGTTCTGAAATGGGATAAAGTGCACGAAGACAAAGGAAAACATACAAAATTTCAAAAACCTTGGTTTGGTCCTTTTCAAATAAGAAAAAAAATAGGTCCATCAACTTTTATTTTACAAAATTTACAAGGGAAGAAGGAAACTCTTCCTGTTAATGGACTTATCCTCAATAATACTTTTCTTGAAAGAACGAGAAGTTCTTTTGTAAAATATGTACATACTTTGATTCAACATAAAACATATTTTGTAACTTTACACAAAACGTGAAACACCTCATCATTTTCTCGAACATGAAAGTGTTAATCTTCAAAGATATAAAATTAGGAAATTAACCATTCAATTGAAATCTCTATTTCATTAGAAAATTTGATTCAAAATAGCCAAATTAGAAAGAAGAATTTTCTAACCCATGTAAATTGAAAGATTATTTTGACATGAATCAAGTTCGAAAATTTATTTTTACGAGTAAAGGATTTTGTTGAAGTATTAGCATCTTTTACTTAAATGGTCATCCAAAAGATCGTAAGGAGAAAAATGATAACCTCCCCATTAATTCGTGTTAGATTTTTTTTAAAGTGTAATTCAAAAATATAAAAACTTTAAACTTGAGAGGTCTCATTATGAGTTGAATCATGTTCATAGGAAACTAGTAAACTTGACATTATCAAACTGGATACCAAACCAGGATAATGATTTTAAAGTGAAAAAACAAAAAATAAAAATAAAAATAAATAATTACATTACCTTTGGAAATATCTATTACGTTATGAATGGGATACTGGATCATTTTCATTAAATAGTAACCTTGTCGGCTATGAATGCCTGCTGGAAGCAACGACTCTACTAGTGACTAATAAGTTCATCAAACAAGCTAAAATTTAATTGAATTCCTACTTTTCAACTTATTACAATTTGATTCATTTAGAGAAAAAAATCATTTGCAAAAGAAAGAATTTTGTTTCAAAGTAAAACCAAGCTATTTGGATTGAACTTTACCTATATTAAAAATAGATTTCAATCATTTATAATTTCCTCAAATACTGTCTTTTAAGTATTAGTATTTATCAGATATTATAGATTCATCCAGTGTATCGCCAATTCTTGTAGTATTATAACATCCCCCCCCTTTTTTCTAGGTAAATAGCATAGAAAGAACAATGGGGACCCTTTTAAATTATTCTTAGGATTAAATTAATCTTAGAAATAAAACTTAAAATTTGAACCTATTAGATTAAGTTTTGTTTTTTTCATTAAAAAAAAAAAAAAAAAACCATGAAAAAGCGCTCCAAGGAACCCATAAAGAACTAAAAGTACAACAAGTGGGAAATAAATCGTCGAAAACCGAAACACCGATATGAAAAATACCGAAACACCGATATGTGAAATTCTGAAACACCGATGTCTGAAGTTGCGAAGTACGTTATATAACGAATAACGATATCACAATCTATCATATGACATATTTCGATATCGCATTCCGTCATTCAACAGGAAAGCCATCGCAATATCGCATTGTCACATATTGCGCATTGCTGTGAAATGCCAAAATTCGCTAATCATGAAAAGGAAGATTTACGAATCCCAATAAGTTAACAACTATCAAATTCACAAGAAGCACATGCTATCAATTTAATGATAATTAAGGTGTTTTATGATCTCGAGGTTTGTAAATGATTTTATGATTATTTCATATTTAATACCGAGGATTCCCATTATGCATGAGTTAAGGTGATACGACAATTAATAGCATTTGACGTGATCTCAACTTACACTATGGTTTTGTCTTTCAACAGGGTAATTCTAGAAACTTAGGCATAAAAGGATGTCGAGACTAATTAAATCACGAAGGAAGTCTACCACCCTACCTCAGGTAGTTGTTGAACAAGAAGAACATCACGAGATGGCTCCTCTAGTCTCAGACACAACATTAACCCATAAATTGGTTCTTCAAGCTGGGAAGGGATTTATAAGTTGTTTGAGAATGGGAATCCACAAGTAATTTTGAACAAAAAAGTTATAGTTGATGAGTCTGCATCCTCAGGTTCAGACTCATGGTCTGATGCAACTAACTCTTTTCTACACAGAATTGTTGCACATCCTAAAATGCTGCCATACACTGACTTAGTAAGATGGGTGTTAGATCATGTGGACATCTGAGATAGAAAATTTGTTACCAAAATCAAAACATTCATTGGTTCTCTCAGGCCTGCAGATTTGAAGGAAATGTATAGATTTCCGGAGCCCCAGAAAATATATGACAATTATTTTGTCCAAGAATTTATGCGAGAGAATGAGCACCCTGCAAATGTGACTAAAGATTGGACAAATGATCCTAATCGACATAAACACGACGATAAGGGTATGTACTAAGTATTTTCTCTTAAAATCCCATTCTCACAAATTTATGTAATGATGTGTCATTTTTTTGGGTCTTCAAATACAACCAAGTTTAAGGAAGATTGGACACCCCTGATAGAAGCAGCCTCTAACGGCTATATTCTTGATTGGGCTAATATTATGTCTTATAATTTGATTAGATGTATCACTGTCTGTAGAGAAAATTGTAATCTTCCATCCAATACAGTTACTCTTTTTTATATGAGTTCATTTATCCTATATGTTGTTTTTTTTTCTACCGAATTCTCGTCATTAGGATGGAAATGGACCAGAGAAGTCAAAACCCCCATTTTGTATAGTTAGAATCCCTGTGAGAATAAAAATATCACTCCCATATGTTCAAAATATGCGATGATGTAATGCTCCCAATTTTTCAAATCATTTTCGAAAGGAAAATCTCAAGAGTCACCCATGAAGCCAATAGAAGTCTCGGGTCTATAGGAAGATGGTTTGGTGAAGATTTTTTCACATACATCCGAGTTTTTGGAAATCATGATTTCCCTCACTCATACCCTTATATATACCAGATAAATTATTGGTCAAGGATATTTCTTATCAGACTATAGGTAATGGGTAGACTAAATTTCTGAAAGAGGAAAAAAAGACAATTTGGTCAACTTTTCCTATCACATGTGGGCCATATACTCCCAAAAATTTCAAGCATGACTGTCTTGAAATTGATCGATTAAAACCCTTCAATTTCCAAATTCTACCCAACAAAAGTTATGATTCATATGGTGTTGTGAAAGAAATAACGAATCAAGTTAAGTTGTGGGAATTTCCAAGTGAGTCTAATAAATTTGACGATGTGTTTGAATCAATTCCAGAATTCTCAAGGGTTCTTCAAATCGAAACTGTGAAATTCAATCCAAAATAAATAATACAATTCAAACAATATCGTGAATAGAGGAATTCTCATTTTCCAAACTGCATGTTCCACAGGCCAATACCAGAACAAATTCTAGTTCCTCCAGTTCAGATTCAGGTGCTAGAAGCTAAACAAATTTAAAATCCAATTCCTCAAGTTCAAATTCAAGTGCCAGAAGAAGAACAAATTACGATTCTGATTCCTCCAGTTCAAGTACAATTACAAGTGGTAGAATTAGAAATCGTAGATGCTCCACAAGAAGAGAGATTTAATCAAGACTGGGAAAGTTTTGAAAAAACATTATCTGATACTAATACTCTTGCTGATCAGAATGCTATTTTGTTGGAAATTATTCCCACTGAATATTCTCTAAGAAAATCAATTCATGTAGGTGAATCAAGTGTTCAACAAGTGTCCTCTAATATAAATGATTCTGAAGGTCGAAGTAAAATTCGAGAATTCTCATTCACTGCAGAGGTTTCCGAAATTACTATTCAACAAATCAAACACCAAAGATCAATGGTACAAAGGAAAGACAAGAAGAAACATCAGTCGAAGACATGGAGATTACCCCTCTTTTCCAACAACAGAAATAATTTTGAAGATTGAGTAAATACCTTCTTTGAATGTATTTTATAGTCCAAATCATAAATTTGTTGTATCCAGGTCAAATAAGAAGCAAAATATTGAAGATTCTATAGAAATACCTATGGACACAACATCAATGCCAGGTCTCTGGAAAGGAACTCTGTCAAATCTAGGAAAATAACTTAGCTGATTATCTTAGTTTACAGGTTCTTATGCAGACGCAAATATTCATAAGGAAATAGAGATTGGGTCATTAATCATGGAGAAAGATCAGAAAATGACTCAAATGAAGAAAAGTTTCTTCAATGAAAAACAAAGGATAGAGCAGGAGTTGCAATCAAATATTAATAGTCTGCAACTAGAGTTTGAAGTTCTCAAACTCAAACTAGAGAATGAAATTAAAGAAAAGGATTTAATAGTCCATCAATTATAGCAGAACATTCAAAAGCTCTAGGAGAATCCAAAACTTAATGAGGTAGAGAAAGAAGTAGGAGAACTGGAAACATTGCTGGTAAACCAACAAATGGTTTTCTATCCAAAATACCACAGATTCAAGAGAAAATTAAAAGTGTCTAAGTATATATATTTGCAAGACACAGTGCAAGGGAGAGCGGCCAACATTCCTCGCCTTGAATAATCAATGAAGGATATAATATTTGGAGACTGGGACATGAAAATGAAAAGTGAAGAATTAGCTATCATCAGAGCTAAAAACATGTGATTTAACATCTTCGAGTATATAAAATATTCTCTTCCACAAGCTAATCTTAGCCAGGAAATTCCAAAAGACACTATGCTTGAAATTAGCCTTTTGAAACAATATTGGCAAGAAACATCAAGCAGGAAAGACACTGACATAGAAAACTTAACAAAGGTAAATATGGAAGTTTACTAGTATATTTTGATCAAGCCTCATAGTCAATTGGGAGTGCTGAGGTATCTTTCCAACGCAGCAGTTCAAATTTTTCCAACACTCTGTTAGAGTCCTATAATTTACAGTATCACAAGTTGACTAGATATTTCTTCCTTACAGATTTTCATATTGTATATATATTTTTCAATATTCAAAGCATTTCCAAATAATAGAAAAATAAACAAAAAGAAGAAGAAAAAGAGGGTGTAAAAAAGGAAAATAAAACCCCACAAGAAATGAATAGTTCTGAAAGTGTTGCAAATAAAAATGCCACTACTCTTTAGAAAGGTTTGTTCAGTCATACAACTTAAACATGATTGTACAGCTTTTGAATTTTTTGCTGATAGGTTAGAAAATGAAGATTTTCCAAACTGTTTAATATTAGCTTATCAGTAGATAGGTAGAAAATGAAATTGCTTCAATAGTTCAATCTGGACCAGTGGGAGAAATAAGGGATAGAGGTTAGGTTAGAATTTCAAAATAAAAATGTTTCATGGTCTACAAGTCCAAACGCACCCTACAAAAGAAGAAAAAATTCTAGATTTGAAGTTTGGGTAGGTAAAGAGGATAAGGAGAAAAAATGAAAGGAAAAATGTAAAGTTTATTCTACAATGTACAACCTAAAAATTGCAATTTTTTTTCCTATGATGGAAGAAGATCAAAATAGAGGGTGTTTACACTCAAAATGTGGAAAAAGGGTTATGTCTTAAAAGTTTGGATCCCGAAATTATTTGGGCATAAATTATGTCTGAATTTTATCCTAAGTCCTGAAGATATTAATTCCCTTATTCCTAAAATCCCCAAACACTCATTTCCATTTTATCCTAAGCCAACACTCATTCATTTACCGACCCCACCATCACATCACATGTCCCATATGCGCTAATTGTTCCCCACCTTATCTGCCATATCTTCACCTCACTCTCCATCTAATGGTATTTAAACACCTTCCCCTCCCCCCCCCCAGCCTCCCATTTTTAACAACTAGAGGGGAGGGAGGGGGGGGGGGTCAAAAATGAGGTGTCTGTACCACCAGGTGCATACATGCCGCACCCACAATACTTCACACCCCCACCCCCCCCCCCCCCCCCCCTTCCGATACCACTCACCACTCTCACCACCCTCCGAAAAGAAGTTTCCGATATTGACTAAACTGTTGCTCCTTTTACTGTTATCTGCACTGTTGGTGCCACGTCCACTCCCGCCTATCCACTTCACCCAATCACATCAAATCCCACCAAGAAGTCGTTGTGCCATAATTGGCCAGACTGTTATCCAATGGGCCCTCACCTAATCAAAGGGTCACCCGGTCACAGTTTAAAGCTCAAATTCGGCATAATAGTAGAGTTTAATTTTTTGTTACTGTCAATTTGCCGCAGGTTTCAAATTCACAGGAAATTTATAGAGAAACACATTTGAAGAAGATACTTTATTCATCAAAGAGAAATTATCAGTTCTATGTAGTTCAATAGTGGGGTTCTCGTTCAACTCTTCTCATAGTCCCTTTTAATTTTTCCCTTCCCTAATCTCATTCTATAACATATCCCTCTCTTTTTTCGCTTATCATTTCATCCCTTTCTTCATTACACATAGAATAATAAGCTACAAAAGAAAAACATGCCTCCTAAGAAATAATAGGAGCCTCTTAACCCTATGGTATACCCTCAGGTGGACTTAGATCATACAGCCCTGCAGACCGAGATTACAAAATCCATGAGACAGAGTCAGACTTCGATTTATTTGATGTCTACTTCTGGCTCGAGGACAAATATATCGATGAAGTTGATGACATTGGCCTATGGGACACTAAATTACCTTACTACATCTTCCCCAAAACCATAGCTGCCCAAAGTTCAATCGAAAATTCCAATCCTGCTATGACATTAATCAGAGAACCATAGTCACCCCAATAAGAGAAATCATGCTCACCATAAATACCCAATCCATCCAGCAAATGATGCAGGCCCCCACACCTTAAAAAACAGTCCCTTTCTCTTATGAAGCCCTTAGGGAATTTTATCAGATTATTGACTTTTCCAGTAGAGCCAAAACTTTGCATCTTTTCATGGCAACTGATGCCCCAATTCCTACCAAAAATCCACCCTATCCTTCATCTATCTTTCCTGATAGGACCCAACACATTGTCACTGTTTTATCTTATTTAATGGGGTGTCACACTGATCAGTGGGTAGATGAAGCTATGATAGGATTTTTGTCCATTATTTCCTCAGATGCTAAACCCATATTCATGTTTAACTATGCCCAATTTCTTGTTGATGCTATACATGACCAATTTTTAAAGTTTAATGTAGAGGAGGTTTTCAAATACACCTCTGCATTGGTGTATATTTTTGTTTATTTCAAGTCCTACAGGTTTCAATTTTAGATGACCAAGGTAAATGAAGATGTTGAGCCTCAATCTGTCATCTTCTGGACCACCTTGCTATTAAAGGATTAGAATAATTATACATATAAAGATTTTGTGGATTTATTTGTGCACCCTACCATAAGCACACTCAGCAGTGCAGCAAAGCCAAGGATAAGTGAAGAAATTAGGAAAACCATGCAGCTAACAGAGCAAGGAAAGACAACATATTGGTACTTGTACCAAAATTACACAGAGATCCGAGTCTATGGGTGTGAACTAGCTCCCTGAAAATTTCCAAAGTTCCTCTCCATGAGGGTCTTTGCACTTAAGTATATAAGGAAAATGATACATGTAGATGAGCTCCACTATGTTTCTGCAAATAAGAAGTCTCAGTTCAAGATCAAGACACAAATTTTGCCTTTCATCTGTAACAACAGAGCATCAGGAGAGGAGGTAGATAAGATACTGAAGGGGATGGGCCTCAGCCACAGTTTGACTTGGTCTTATGACCATACAGGGATTATCTCCAAGAAAAGAGTGGAAAACAAATCCACATCCTATGTCCAAACACAAAAACCTGCAATTGAGCAGTATGCCAATCAAGCAGAATGGGTGACCAACACCCTACAAGAAGATGAAGAACAAGTGATCTCCACCTCAGGAATCTAGACCTCAACACCACAATAAAGGAAGAGTGCAGAAGAAAAACAAGACAAGGGGAAAGAGCAGGAGAAAGAGATTGGAAGCAAGAGGCCAAGAGAGGATCAGTCACCTTTGATGACTGATACCTCTAGCAAAGAATTCAAATTGAAATATAGGAAGATGACCAGAATTCATATGGATATTGATCAAGGAGGTGAATCATAGCATCAGATAGTGATTCACATTGTAAATATCCCTAGGTCATCTCCAGTGGGTGGTCAAACAATGGCCTCCCCTACATCTTCAGCCACAATGTCTCTGCAGCATACCTCAAGTTCACAAAGTAGGCTACTGTCTGCCTTTGACACTGAAAAAGGGAGGATGCATATGGAATTTCTAGAAGCCTTGGTCCCACGGCCTCAAGGAGAAGGAGATTATAAGAAGGCATCATTCGAGTTCAGTACCAAGGACATCCATCCTATTGACCAAATGGAATTACAAAAGAAGATCGGAGAGATGGTGGCCTATACCTTGACAAGTAATTCTATGAGCTTGTCAAAACTTTAGCTATCCTTATCCAATACCCAATCACAGCTCAAGATGGAGAAAATCTCTGCTATGGCTAAAGACTCAAGGATAAAGTCTTTAGAAGATTTAATAGTGAAGATTGGGTATGGCCCAACCAATGTTCAAGTTGTGGAGGAGATATTGAAGAAAAAGAATGTTGACATAGCAACCCTCAGGAAACAACTCAAGATGTATGCAATAGAAGACACATTGGCTAAAGGAATTGAGGAAGATGACTCACAAAAGGAAGAATTAATGAAGCTATTTATGGAGCAGTCTGCCCAAATCAAGAAAATGGAGACTGAGAAGGAGAGGTTATTAAAGGAGAAAGAAGAAGCAACTCGAGTGGCACTCATCAAACTAGAAGTTGTCCCCATTTCATCAATTCCATCAGATGTACCAGCAACTGCTAGGGCATCCAGTGGGACGGATCAGCTGTCCAACGCCATGGAAAGTATGACCCCACAGTCACAAGAGATAAATAAATTACAGGAATAGATAGGCATCCTGAGGGATCAAAAGGATATATCTAAAATTTCCCATGGGACAGCCAAAAATCAGATTGAGAGGTTGGAGAAAGTAGAGAAGGAATTTTCAGCCAGCAACATTATGGGCCAGATGAAGCTGATAATTTGGGGCAGTATCATAGAGACAGTGGATGAAATCTGGCACTCCATCCACATCATCTTTGAACAAAAAGAGTTGATTGAAAAATGCACAGTGGCTATTGAAAAATAAAATCAAGAATTGGGAAATATTCCAATCACAAGCCCTAAAATCATAAAGTTCTTGAACTCCAAAACCAATTATGAGCTTCAAGAGCGGGACACGAAAGACATAATAACGACCATGCACTACAAGGAAAAGACCCTCTAGTGGATGTTTTTGAGGAACCCCTTATAAAAATACCCCAGACATCCTTTTGTAGTGGAGGTTACTAGAGGAGGTTGGTGGGTGGAGGTTTTTGCAGATGTTTTTCATCCGATGTGCTTATCATCCTAAACTACACCGATGCATTCAACAAGAGAAAGCACCAGCGCATAAAAAACATTGGCACACTGGGACACCATGTGCTTCGTACAAACCTACCCAATGCGTCTTATTACTGTAGTGCATTGGTGCTTTACAAATATTCCGCACCGATGCAACCTGAAACCCCATGCCAAAACTGAAACCGCCCAGTGCAGTCTTAAGAAACTGCATCGGTGCGCCTATAAAACCCTGTGCACTGGAACATGGTTAAGTAACAAAATAAATACAGCCAAAAAACCACATTTATCACTTTTCAGTGCTCCAAAGCTCTCAAGCACCGGTGCAACTTTTCCTTGTCTGAGGCACCCTGACATCGGTGCTCCCATTGCACCCATTGCACGCACTAGTGTTGTGCATTGCCCACTATCTCCTTTTTGAATTTTACAAAACAATGGGAAAATTTAGTTTTGCAAATTATACAGCCAATATGCCTCCTTGATAGCAAAATTTACATGTATTTTTCTTGTTTTTCCATAATTAAGCCTTTTAGCGGATTATAATTGTAAATTAGCTTAAAATTAACCTTTTTTTTAATTTCCTACGCAGTGCGCTTGAGCCGTTCGGCTCACACTGGTTCACGGTGCTGCTTGTAAATTTATAGGCTGAACTCAAATTGGTGCTAACGGTATCCACAACGGTTCTGGGGCAGTATCGAAAGGCACACCGTGATATTTTAAAATTTTAAAAAAGTATGGTGCAGTCGGCTACCCTGCAGCACCGTTGACCCTATGGAATAGCGGCAATGTGGTGTGTTAACTGAAATATCCGCCCCGGGGTGGGTAATTTTGTCAGCACACCGCATTTCGTCATTTTGACATAGTCAACGGTGTGGCATGGTAAAAAAATGCACCGTTGACTATGTATTGATGTCAGGATGTCAGTGCGCTGACCAAACTATACGCCAAAAGGGAAGTGCGCTGAAATTTGCAGGTGCACTGCCTCTGGCGCACTGCAAATTTTCTAGTGCACCTCCTCTAGTGCGCGACAAAAAAAGACGCACTGTGAATGGTGCATGCCTATTTTTTGTGGCGCACAGACTATATATATATATATATATATATATATATATATATATATATATATATATATATATATATATATATATATATTCCTAAATACATGTCTCATTTAATAAAAAAATTGTATTTAATATGTCAATCATTGAGAGACATGAAAAGAGAGGAGAGAGGAACAACAACAACAATAGGCAGACCAGTATGGCATGGTTCGCCTATGGGAGGCACAAGAGAGGGAGAGAGATGCGTACCCTCGCCCTATTATAATAGCTACCCAGGGGCTCCTAAGGCAGTTAGGCCTCCTCAAGTTCTATGAGGAGGCTACTTCCCTAAAGGGCCATGGTTTGTTTTTGTGACATCTTATCCGCAGGTGGAATGCCCATCTATAGGCTTTCTGGGCTGGTCCTATCCAGTGGTATGCGCCCATTGAGGAGGACATCTATTTCATTATAGGGCTATTGAGGAGAGGGGTGGATTTTCCCTCATTCCCAGAGGTTCAAGTTGGCTATGCAACAGGGAGTTAGTTGGTGTACTCCCAAAGGTACATTAGCACATATATATTGTCTCCTTCAAATTTTTAGGTCTCTGGAGGTAAGTTACATATTGTTGCATTTGATAGTGAGGAGGTGAGGTGCCTTTCACTTCTTATTTCAATAATTTCACACAACACCAGCAAGGGGAAACATATTGGTTGTTCGCTTTTATATTATGTTGATTCTTTAGTACAGGAGCCTGGACTTGTCAGGTGATCTGCCATTTTTTTGCGATAGTTCTGTACAACCTTAGATAGATTTCATGCTCATGCAGAAGGGAGGGTCAACTTCCCTTTTGCTTTAGAGCTTTTTTGTTTATTTTTTGAGAGGTTTCAGAGACGAGGCCTACTTTTTTTCGGCAGCCTCATAGGTCGATGTTGGATGCACGGATGCACATGTGGGGACAAATGATTCCTAAGAGGGGTGATACTGAGTTTTCTATGAGGATACTGCATGATGCACTGGACTTGCTAGCCAATGTTGACGAGAATCCCTTCGTTATGGTCCCTTGTCCTTATGCTGGTTTGGATTGGCGAGGGTGTGCTAACATCCTCTTCACAGATGATGAGCCACTGATTGATAGAGGTAATATTACTGTTTTATTTAAATTTATTCTAACATGTTCTTAACTTTGAGTTGTTGAGTTCGGAATCTCCACAGTGAGCATTTTTGCGTCTACGTTTCGGGTCTAGAACAAGACCCATCATCAGGACAAATCTTGTTGAAAAGAGAGGAGGTTAGTTTAATTAATTTAACTAAAACAGAAACTTTAATTAATTTAATTTATTTAGTTTATTATAAAATATTGATTATTTTATGGTTGGTCGGCCTTCATCATGCACTCTTTTGTATATATATGATATCTAACCTCCTCTATTTTCAACAGGATTTGTCCTAATGATGGGTCTTGTTCTAGACCTGAAACGTAGATGCAAAAATGCTCATTGTGGAGATTCCGAATTCAACAACTCAAAACTCACACCACAGAAATCTGAAATCTATAAATGTTCTTAACTTGTTTTTATTAAATTGTGTAATGAAATTGTCTAATTATTGTTGTGTACTTGTATATATTTTGTAGACATTAGGTATTTTGATGACGAGGACATGTTAGTGCCACCAAATGATCCAGGTGTGGATCTTGATGACGATCATGATATGGCAGATGTCGAGGATCATGAGGTCGGTATAGACAGACCTGCTCCTGCTGGTGCACCAATATTGCCTTTTGCTAGGCACAGTAGGCTTGATAGTAGATTGAGGATGGAGTTGGGCGACCAACTCTGTGCATTGTTTGTTGAGGCGGGAGTCAGACCTACTACTATGAGAGACATACAGGTTGATGGTAGGCTGGTACATATGTGGAGAGGCATGCCGCATGACATGTACAACCTAATGCGGCATGTCGTAGGAGCTACGACCTTAGTTATGCGGCTAAGGAAGTCCCTTGCACGTTATAGGCATGGCCGAGACACCGCATGTGATCGATAGTTCGTGAGCAGCGACGAATCATCTGATGATCACGATCAGGGGAGTTATCATCGCTCACCTCGCATCACGCCAGATGAGCAACCTCCACTAGCATCGACTAATTGTCGTCATGGGGAGAAGGTTGGACCATCGGCCACATCGAGTCAGCAGCTTGTAGCATCCATCAATAGTCATGATCATGAGCAGGCTGGACCATCGACCATGTCGATACCTCACGATGAGAACCTGACAGTTGATCCTGATCAACATGAGGCACCAGTACCAGATCAGCAGACACGTGATGATCAGCATGTATCTATGCTTGTCGAGGCTGCACCATTGACTAAGCATGCCTCGACTAGTACTGTTATTGATGATGTACCACCAGATGATATATGACATTTATATTACTGTTGTATATTTTTGACATTACATATATATGTATATATATATATATATATATATATATATATATATATGGTCTATCTGTTTTATGTTCATGTTGTAGTTGTACTTAATGTACATGTTGGTGATCATCATGATGTGTATATTTTTAGGTCATGTTAGATATGTTCATTTAATGTGCAGATTGGTATGTATGAGATGTATATTTGATGTTTTTGTTGTGATGATGTTATACAATGCTAATTGTGTTTTGTTAGATGATCATGATCACAACGATGTTAGTGAATTTGAATGTGTTTTTTAGTCGAATATGATGTTTGTATGATGGTTATCACGATCGTGATGTTTATTAATTAGTTTAATTTTTTGTGATCATGATATTGTAAAATCGTAATTCTAATTCTAATTGTATATAAATTTCTAAAATTGTGAATTTTAATTTTAATTGTAATTGTATGTAAATTATTTGTAAAATTTTAATTGTAATTGTAATATTTAATTTATTGTGAAATGATTGTAATTTTAATTTTAATTGTAATTGTATATATGTCAAATTGTAATTGTATGTAAAATTCTAAAATTGTAATTGTATATAAAATTCTAAAATTGTAATTGTAATGGTATATATGTAAATTTGTAAATTTGTAATTGTAATTGTAAATTTTATGTAAAATTCTAATGTTGTAATTGTAATTATATGTAAAATTCTAAAATTGTAATTGTAATTGTAATTGTACGTGAAATTGTAAAATTGTAATTGTAATTGTATGTAAAATATTTGTAAAATTTTAATTGTATTACTGTTAAATGATTGTAATTGTAATTGTATGTAAAATTCTAAAATTGTAATTGCAATTGTATGTGAAATTGTAGAATTGTAATTGTAATTGTATTTGTGATTGTAATTATAATTGTAATTATTTGTAAAATATTTGTAAAATTTTAATTGTATTAATGTGAAAATTTTAATTGTATTAATGTGAAATGATTTTATTAAAATTTTTAAAATTGTAAATTTGTAAAATTTTAAATAATTGTAAAATAATAAATCTAGAATAATATGATTTTTTTGTAACATAATAAAGTTTAGAAAATAATGCAAATAAATTCATGTACTTTAAAATTATCATTATTTTTATTATGATCTTACATACAAAAAAAAAAAAAAAAACTTTATACAGTACACCATTGTTTTTGAGATCAACATAATTGAAAATTATGAAGTGAAATATTCATTTTAACATTAACACTGCAAATTACCAATTAATTCAAAATACATATTATAATGTTTCGAAAAACCCATCTTAAAAAAGTATAAATATTGATGAAATAACACATGTAGTATAAATAAATTGCATATTTTGAGTATGTTTCGCGATGCAAGAAATTTCTTAACATATAGGTTATAAACTAAAAATCTAAAAGCTACCCATTAGAGACAACGAAACAATGTAATGCCCCATAATTTTTTCAATTTTTTTTATAATGTATTTTGGGAGATACAGAATTTTGATTTCACTGAATCACAATGACCCTCATAAATTGTTTGCACCCATTTTATTACAAAATTAATTAAAATTAGTAAATATTTATGAAATTCCATAAAATTTATATTTCCTGAAAGTAGATTCAATTCTGAAAATTCTTGTCTTGGTTCCAACAATTAATTCAGAATGTTTCATGGAGTTTAATCAGTCCAAAGTTGCAGAAACGTATTCAAAGCTTGGATCTGCGTAACTGGTGACGCGTTAGTTCGGCCGAACTTTTATAAAAAGTTCGACTGAACTATTTTTTGTGCAAATGGGCCGTTAAGTCTCATGCCTTAATAGTTCGACCAAACTTTTTTTCAAAGTTCGGCCGAACTTCTGCCTACTTTTTCGTTGGTCGGAAAATTTTGCGAAGCCACTCCAAAAAAACATTTCGCGGCAATATAAATTGCCACAAAATCATTCATAATTTTCACACATTTTACACATTTGGTCTGATTTTACAAAGGTCTTGGTTTGGGTTTAAAGAATTTTCTTGGATATTTGAGTTTAAGGACATTTCTTGGAGGCAGTCTGATTTTGCAAAGAATCGTTTTGGGTTTAAGGACTTTTCTTGGAAGACATTTCTTGGAGGCGGTCTGATTTTGCTAAGAATCGTTTTGGGTATAAGGAATTTTCTTTAACGTACATTCAAAGGACATTTCTTAGAGGTATGTGATACATTTTTTGGATGTTTTTTGTTCTTCATTTTTTTTGAAAGCATAGATTTGCGCTTAATTTCGAATTCTTGGAGGCGGTCTAATTTTGCAAAGAATTGTTTTGGGTTTAAATACTTTTATTGGAGGACATTTCTTGGAGGCGGTCTGATTTTGCAAAGAATTGTTTTGGGTTTAATGAATTTTCTTGGATGTACATTCAAAGAAAATTTCTTGGAGGTATGTAATGAATTTTTTTGGATATTTTTGTTCTTCATTTTTTTTGAAAGTATGGATTTGGGCTTAATTTTGAAAAGACATTTTCTGGAAGTATTTTTTGAAGTATTTTTTAAAGTGGCGTTTTTTTTTAAAGTTGGAGGCATTTTTTGAAGTGACATTTTTTTAGAGTACATGTTTTGAGTTGAAGTAAATATTTTGAGCTTCGTTTCATTTTTATAAGACATTTTTTTCTCAGATTTTTTAAAGTAAGTGTTTTGGATTGGAGTATGTAATTTTTGCAAAAATTTTAAAATGATTTTTTTTTTTTAATCAAATATTTTGTGATGCTTTTTCTAATTGAGTTATTGTCTAAATTTTTGAAGGAAATTTTTTGAACTTTATACTCTATTATCATGGGAAATCAAAGGAATTGTGCAAGAAAATATGATTGAAAAAGAGACCTTGAGGAACATAGAGAAGAGACGAGACAATCTCGCAAAATAATGATAAAAGCACTTTCAAATATTGAAGGGGAAAATCAACCTCAACTAGAAATTGAAGCAAGTATGTAAATGTAAATATTATGATCTATTGATATATTTAAAATTTTCCTAGTGTAAAATGTGAAGCTTAATTTTTATTTGATGAACTAATTCAAGAAAAATATTTTGCAATGTAAACAGAGAGAAATATTCCTCAAAACATTGATGATGAGATACAAAATTTTGAAAGAGAAAGTGAAAGATATATTGAACCAATGATTGAAGATGGTGAAAATATTGAAAGAAATTCAAGTGAAGAAATTGAATCACAAGGTATATATATATATATATATATATATTGAACACATGCATGTATTATTGAAATTATATGCATATATTTAGTAATTTAGTTATTTATTGAATATGTAAACTTATTATGTACTATTTATTCGAATATGTACAAATGAAATTAGTGTCGATGATGAGATATTAGAAAATGTTGACAGCCACACATATGGAGATAATAAACCTAACCATTATATACGATATCATGTTAACCGCATTTTTGAAACGTATTTCATAAAGGAGAAGGTGACAATTCAAGCTCAAATGTTGAAAGGTCTCCTATCATTAAGGAAATTAAAAAAATCTATCACACTACTAGGTATTCAAAAATCAACCAAAGGATAAAAAAATGAAGGAAAATGTGATACAAAATATAAGTAGTGCTATAAATTCAATTAGGAGATCTAGACAGAAAAATGT
Organism: Pinus albicaulis; assembly: GCA_034641835.2. Lineage (NCBI taxonomy): Eukaryota > Viridiplantae > Streptophyta > Pinopsida > Pinales > Pinaceae > Pinus > Pinus albicaulis. The sequence goes on from CM076579.1 coordinate 533,252,310, forward strand.
TTCAATTATACGTAGAGGAATACATATGGCAATGGTTTCATCAAGTACTAAAGAGAATCGTTTGGTAACATCTATGGCACGAGCATTAGGAACCTCGCGAAAAAATTTGCACAAACATCGGAAATTTCGGCTGCAAGTAGATGTAAATGATGAAATCGCTTGTTGGAGAGCTATTTGTAGGCAACCATACAAACATAGACTTGGAGAAAATGTTAAAAAAATAATATATGAATATTGGAAGAACAATTCGCGTGCTTCGCCAACTGCAAGGCATGTGATGCGAAGAAGAATAGCATGAAATCAGTACGAAGAACATGAAAAATATTTCTTGGAAACCACTTAGATAGAGTTATTCAACAAGTTCAAAGAAGAGAATCGTCAAATTCATGTTTCAATCAGTGCTTTTGTTCAACAAAAACCATGGTATGTAAAACCTATCACCGTACGCGACACTTGTTGTTGCCGTTATCATGTGGAATTTGAGTTATATTATGACACATTCCTTGATTTCGGTAGAACAGTATGGAAGGATTCACCTCCTCCTTCCACTATCCGTGAATTCATATCTCAAATTCTATGTGAAAGAGAAAGCGATGAACTATTTTACAAAAATAAATGTGTTGGTGGTAAAAAATGCGATGATTGTGGAAATTTGACTAAATTTCAAAACAAATATCATATTGATATAAATGATCAATCATTGTCCAACATGAAAGTGAAATGGAAGAGATATGAATATATCCATACATCAATTCAAGGTGCAAATAGTGTTAAAAGAATTGAATTACGAGAAGACGAAATTTTTGTGATAGACTTTTTGATAAAGTTTGAGGCAGAAAATTACAAATACACCAAGCATTCCCATAGAGCTCGATGGCAAGACTCACAATTCAAAAAATCTCGTGAATTTTTTCCACCAGGGACCATTTTGTCAGTGATTGATTTTGCAGAAAACTACACATTTGTTCCACAAAAAGAAATTCAAAGTGAATATTATCATTCTGACCAAGTCTCAATGCTCGTCCATACTCTATATAGAAATGCTGAACAAAACTTCAATCATATAGAAAGCACGAGTGAAAATCTACATATCATTAAAGAATATCACTTTTATATCAGTGACGATCGTACACATGATACATATTTTGTACAAAATTGTTTTGGAAAAATTTATGATTCCTTGAAAAATCATGGAATAAAATTCAATGAACATTGGATATGGTCAGATGGATGTGCAGATCAATTCAAATATGCACGATCATTGTTTTGGTTGTGCTTTCTTCATAAGAAAACCTTCATTAAAAATTGTTGGAATTTCTTTAGACTGGCCATGGAAAAGGAGAACATGACGGTGCAGGGGCATGCATAAAACGAGCACTTCGAAGATATCAAATGAACCCCTCTGCAAGTCAACTTTTGGACACGAAAGAAGTTGTTCAATGGTGCATCGTTTCTCTAAGCCATGAGACTAACCCATCAAGGGAAGTGCGAAGGTACATTCAATTTAATTTTTATTGGAAATCTAATTTTATCGTGCAATGATTATCTTTGATTGTATTTTGATATCATATTTACATTCTTCTTTGAATTTTCCATATAAAGGTTTTTCTGGCATATTTGGATCGAAGACGTAGATAGATCAATTGGAAATGACATTGAAACAATAAAAGGGACTCGAAAATTGAATTCAATTAAAACAAAGTCATCCATAAATGTGTTTGCATTGGATAAAAGAAAATATTCTTGTTTTTGTCATGTTTGCATAGACAACACAAAATCCAATGACGTTTGTGAAAAAAAAATGTATGTAAACGATTGGAAACATACAGAGCTAAATACAAAGGGAAAATTTTTTGTTGCAATGTTTGAAGAAATGCAATCAGAAGAAACTACAATATCATTCGATGGTGATTGAGTTTCTGATCTTGTTAGAGAAGGTAACATTTGAATTGCTTTCTAATGATTTAAAGATTTAGAAATAAATTTAAATATGTATAATTTTGTTAAGTTTGTTTTATTGTGTAGGATATTTTTTTGCTATAATTGCACCTATTGACAACGATGAAAACGTGAAGTATTATTTGATGCATTGCACTAAACTAAAAATGAAATTATTATAAAACTATAATGATCACGGATTTCAATATGAAAGAGGATCTAATATACCGAAAGGTTATTTTTTCAGACAAACTAATCAAAGTGGGGATTTTGTTTACTTTGAAGACTATGAACCTGATTTCATAAGCTGTCAATATAGTCACTTGGTGTGTGCAGCAAGAATAAAGTTGATAGAGGTTCAATCAAAGAAAAAATCAAAATTTAAGAAATGGAAAATGTCAAAATCTGATCATGAATGGATTATTGAAGATGACATTCCATTGGAATTTTTTTTATTGAACTGCCCAACAATTTATTCTTTTTGGATTAAATATGTTTTAGAACTTCCAATACTCAACTAAAAATTGAGTTTCTTATGTTATTTGTGCAAGTGTTTGCACATGTACAAATTGTTTTGGTACTTGCACGTGCTCTGACTCACATCTCTATTCTTGATTGAAAATCTAGTAAAAAATTGTCTTTCCAATGGTCGGATATGTTCAATGTGCATTGATGAAAAATGTTACATGTATTGGATATATATATTCAATGTGCATTGATGAAAAATGATCTAGTACAAAATTTGTCTGTCTAATGGTTGGATATGTTCTATGTTCTAGAATGCAATTAATTGAATGTCATCAATTTACCAATTTGTAAATCAACAAGGCTACCTATTTGAGTGCATTAATGACATTGACCCGAATTCAACAAACATATATGTACTTCTTATATTTCCAATCAAAATTAAAGGGATTTACATATATCTACTTCTTTACTTTTTTTTCAATTAGAGCTCAATTGATATGGTTAGTTGCATTGAAAAGCTATGTTCTTCCTATTGGAAAAATTTTCCCTCAAACAAGAGTATGTAGAGATCAAAAGCAATCTTAAGATGCCAAATGTACTTCAACCATCGAAAACTTGAGTTTTAAAAACTTTTTTATTAAATCAAAACAATTATTCACATGGGAGTCTTCCATCTAGGCCAAATGTAGATTGAAACCATTCAAAACTTAGATAAAAATATTTAACATTTAACATTAAATCAAAATTAAAGGGATAATGTACAACTTATTTACTCTTTTTGATTAAAAACTAATGTATAACTAGCCAACACCAGAGGGGGTTTGAATCAAAAAAACAAAAAAGGGGTTGCCCATAACCGGGAAACCGGCCCAGAAGATGTTGCCCAATATCGGGAAACCAGTAGACATAGAGTGTTCAGAAGCACAGTGATTGCAAAACATGACAAAAGTTCAAAAAATCTAAAGAGGACCTAACATCACGCTATCTATCGATGTGTGTAGGAGGATTCTCCTCCATAATTGGAAAAATGTAGTCCTCCGGATTATCATCTACTCCCTTGGAGTGCTGGGAGGAACTCTCTGAAGCAGAAGAGGAGCCAGAGTCGTCTTTGAGCTTTTTCTCCACACAGGCCAAAGTTCCGCTGCTTACGCCATCGTTGCTGGAGCTCGTCAAGCCAGATTTGACTGGAAGAGCTACCAACTTCCTGGTGTCTTGGGGCTAATGGGTTGGGATGGTGGACTTTCTCCGCCGCTTCTTGGAACCAAAGGCACCTTCATCTTGTGGCTCCTCCTGAAAAAAGACAAAAATGGTCATCGTAATTTGAGGTCTGACCATGGCGCTGGTGAAGTGAAATTGTGCAACACTACTTGCCGGAGGGGGGTGGTTGCCTGTGTCATGGATTGAAAGAGGCGGGCGAGAGCCAGCACTCCTGCCCCCTCCACCCCTACCCCCACCTCCCTTTCTGCAATGCATCTGATGTTTACGCATGGGAGTCTTCCATAGGCCAAATGTATATTGAAACCATCCAAAACTTAGATAAAAAATTTTAACATTATATCAAAACATTTAAAACATTTCACATTAAATCAAAATTAAAGGGATTTACATATAACTATTTCTTTACTCTTTTTTATTATATCACAACATTACTTCACATGATTAATGTACTTCAACCATCCAAAACTTGGGTTTTAAAAACTTTTTTATTATATCACAACATTAATTGACATTCCATCCAATTGTAGTTCAACTATCCAATAAAAACATTTAATATTATATCACATGTGCCAAATGTAGATTGAAACAATCCAAAACTTAAGTTTTAAAAACTTTTTGATTATATGTCGTGCAACATTACTTCACATGCCATGCCAATTATAGTTCAACTATCCAATAAAAAAATTTAACATTATATCACATGTGCCAAATGTAGATTGAAACCATCCAAAACTTAAATTTTAAAAACTTTTTGATCATATATCGTGCAACATTACTTCACATGCCATGCCAATTATAGTTCAACTATCCAATAAAAACATTTAACATTATATCACATGCCAAATGTAGATTGAAACCATCCAAAATTATAGATCACAACATTACTTCACATGCACGTATTTCTTCACATGCCATACCAATTGTAGTTCTTGACTATCCAATAAAAACATTAAACATCTAACATTAAATATCACATGCCAAATGTAGATTGAAACCATCCAAAACTTAACTTTTAATTTAGCAAAAAATTATAGATCACAATAGTACTTCACATGCCAAATGTACTTCAAGCATCCAAAGCTTAAATTTTAAAAACAAAACAAATTATAACACATCATTACATAACATGCCAAATGTAGTTCAGAAGAAAAACAAAAATTAAATTTTAAAAACAAAACAAGTTATAACACATCATTACATAACATGCCAAATGTAGTTCAGAAGAAAAACATTAATTTATAGATAACAACATTACTAGTAGTTCAATTATCCAAAACTTAAAAGTTTTAAAAACAAACAAATTATATAACAACATTACTTCACATTCACATGCCAAAAGTACTAAAACCATCCAAAACTTAACTTTTTGGAACAAAACAAATTATATTAACACTGTAATAAAATATGTCCAAAAATTGTAGATCTCATAAAATATGCCCAAAAATTATAGATCTCACAAGTATCAAACTGTATCAAGTTATATATATATATATATATGACAGTGCATCTAGATAATATATAAAAAAGTAAATTTAAGACTATCTAAATCTTGAAATCAAATCTACAAATCATGTCCATCAAATAGAGATGGATGTAGCATCTTTCCTATTAGGGTCTCAATCCGCGCACTATCATGTGAAGCATGGGAAACCTGTGCACAATGCACATGTACTTGAACATTAAAATTTGATGTTTTAAAAATGAGTGAGAATATATATAGAACTTCATGTAAATAAATAAAAAATAAAAAATCATGCAATACCTCATGAGGTTCCCTCTCCATTTGTTCACCTGCTACAAGTTCCTCCCCCATGGGAACATCTGCAATGGTAAACTGTACAATATACATGTGTAGTTAAATAAATAAATAAATATATTAAAAAATTTCAAATGAAAATGCACGTGTACATATATAAACTTATTTTTAATAATATTAAAAAAAAAGTTAGACAACTTGTTCAAATGGTTGAAATGGTGTGGATGTTCCTATCTCCGTCGCTAGAGTCTGTGGATTAAAGAAATCTTCTATAGGAACCTAAAATTCAAAATTTTAAAAATATAAAATAACTCAAGATCAAGATCTCAATTTATTAAATAAACAACAATTTATAAATTATAACTAAATTAAAAAAAACATATATATATATATATATATATATAAGTGAAAAATTGAATACTTCTGCAAGTGAATTTGGGACATCTCCTAAGAGAGGCTCCAAATGAAAATCTCCAAGAACCTAAAATTCAAAAAATTTAAAATAACTCAAGATATAGATATATATATCTCAATTTTTAATGGAATTTTTTGAGGTGGAATATATATATATATATATATATATATATAACTTAAACATAAATTTTAAAAGTGAAAAATTGTCCATACTTGTTGTGGATGTGGCACATCTCCTAAGGAAGTAGAAGGTACATCTCCCAAGGAAGAAGAAGGTACCGCCATCCCAAAAACATCGGACGGAATCGGAATCTGTTAAAACATTTTATCATTATATATACATACATGTACATGTGTGCACAATTATTTATTTTAAAATATCACTTAAAAAACACTAACATTTGCCAACATATCTTGATGGTGAGACCCATTTGCATTGTTTGAACCAGAGGTCCCGAACGTGATATTAACATTTTCGTCATGATAAAAATAAATGTATACATGTACATACACATGTATTTATTACAAATTGTACACATGTATATGTATGTTAAAATAATTTCAAACTCTAAGGTCATTAACACATACCGTTCCCGTGCCCTCTTCCTCATGAAGAATTAGGTCTTGAAAACCATTGCAAATTTTTTTTGCATATATTCAAAGATCTTCAACATTCATGTTGTCAATCTCTTCATCTGTACAATACACAAAATTGGCACGTGCATTTTCACGTGCTTTTTGTCGATTTAGACAAACATCGACTGCACCCAATCCGCTGTAAACATTATCGATCATGACATCCCTTGCTTCTCGACTTATTTGAGAAGTCGCATCCATCTCTAACCGCAAATTTTCGATTCAAAAATGTCGACTCACCAATGGCGGCTCAGGGCGAGGCAACTCCACATCTCGCTTAGCGCCCTTACGGTCATACAATCGACCTTTCCCCGGACCAAAAAATTTTGACGGAAGGTAATTGTAGTTGGGTTTCATATCCAAAAAAAATTCTACGTAAAAAAATTGTGCAAAATAAACAGGAACCTCGTCATTCCATGGGAGCCTTCCATAGGCCGCAAGGTGCCTATCATACAAATAGTGAGCTATATTTGGGTGCTTGAAATATTTCACCTTCAACATTTTTCTTTTTGGCCCTTCCTTGAAATTAAATATTGACTTCGCCATATCTTTTGTAACTTGTTGTTTTACATCCTCCCATTTATCGGGACCCATTACTGTTTCCTTTCTCTTTTTCATCACTTCTACAAATGTATCAGTCGTTGGCCCAAGATTTTTATACACATTTACAATTTCACCCAATGAATGTGTAACTATTTCGAGGCTTTGTTGACTCTCAGCAGGTAGAGTCAAAGCCACGAGATCTCTCCGCAATTTTGAATGAAGTTGTTGACACCTTTGTAAGGTGCATTGTGCCATGTTTCTTTCCCATAGTATATTAGAAATTTCGCCCAGATAGGTTGTGGTGGGTAGACAACCTTCTTCTTGAATGTAGCATTATGCCCTGCGTCTATTTTGACCAATATTTGGAACATTATGAGTCTCTGCATCAATATATATAAATTTTTGTATATTAGAAAAAACAAATGTAAACAAATTTGTACAAATTCAATGAAAAAAATATTGAAATTGATGGAAACCTCGACGTGGTTGGTTAGCATCTTCTCCACCCTGAAACTGTTGAGACCCAGAACGACCTTGCTGAGAACCATACCCAGAATGACCCTGCTGAGAACCATCACCACCAACCATTGATTGGCCTCTGGGAGAATAAATATCACCCCCTTCACGCAACCTACTACCACTCATTGATGGCCCTCTAAGGGGATTTAAACCACCACCAACCTCTCGAGAGGATTGAGAAGCTTCATAAAAAAATACAAATTTATAATTAATTGAAAAATACATGCATACATATAAATACACGTGTACATATTCATTGATTAAATTGTGTTAAAACCATACCACCACTGGGTGAAACATGGGCATCCATGGCTGGAGACCCTTCTCTTCTTATTAGCTCCTAAAAAATAAAAAATGAAACTTATTAACAAATAATTTAACTCACAAGTCGATAAAAAATCAATTCCATATGTGGAGATTTAAGATTATATTTAAATTTACCATGAACAGCTCTCAATCCCGATCCTTGATCCTCTCCTCTCATAGAGATATGGGATTCTGTTGATCTTCGTTGTTCATCCTCCATGATATATATATCTACGGTGGAAATTTACAATTAATTTTTTAAATAACTAATTTAAATTAAATTCAAGATAAAGTTCAGAAGGTTAATTTTTTTAATTTAGTGTAAACAAATTATGTAAAACACAACTTTCAAAGCACTAGCTGATGTGTGAAACTCAATTTAAGAAAAATAAAAAGGTTATAAAAATGATAAGTTCACCAAATTGTTTTTTACATGGTGGGAGCACACTTGGTATAAAATTGAAAAAAACACATTGTCATTAAAAAATAAGTGAAACTCCATTTAAACAAAATTTGTTGAAGTCCCCACATTTTAATTTCATAAAGATTTGAAGTTCACCACTTGTTGCAAATGTGAAGTTCACCAAGTTGCGCTTTACATGGTGTGGTGGGAGCACACTTGGAATATAATTGAAAAAAGCACATGGTCATTAAAAAAGACACATTTATAAGTACACAACACACACATATCCAAGATATGTTACAATGTCCATCAATTGTGAAGTTCACCAAGTTGCACTTTACATGGTGTGGTGGGAGCACACTTGGTATATAATTGAAAAAAACACATGGTCATTAAAAAAGACACATTTATAAGTACACAACACACATATCCAAGATATGTTACAATGTCCATCAATAAATTTTGAAGGAGATCGTCTCACCGCTAATTCATCTTTGAGAGATGAATCTTGAATTTTTGAAGAAGATCGTCTCAAAACTAATTCATCTTTGAGAGATGAATATTGAATTTTTGAAGAAGAGTGTCTCAAAAATAATTCATCTTTGAGAGATGAATCTTGCATTGGCATTGCCCCGTATAATTCTAATTCATCTATTAATTCATCTTTGATAGATGAATCCTGAATTTGCATTGCCTCACGCAATAAATCAGCAGACATCTTATTCACATTTGTACAATGCCTTATACTAAAAAAATGAAATTTTCTAACTATATTTTTTGCTATTACATGCAGTTCTTTTAGCCTCTCCTTCTTAATTTGGTATACGCCATTCATCTAGTTGCACACAAGTTCAGAATTGGTGAAAACTACAATTCCATTTGATCCATACTCCATTATTGTTCGCAAGCCTTCTATCAATCCAATATAATATGTCTCGTTGTTTGTTGTTCTTCCCGGTATATTCATTTTCCTTTGGACGACTTTGCTAGTCACAATATTGGAAAGCACATATGTAATCAATGCATTCCTTGGATTGGGATAGAAAGAAAATTCTATGCATAATTTCCATTTTTAAACCATATTTAATGGTTTTCTTATCCCTAAAAAAACAAATTCAATAAAAATATATATATTAAATTGACATCTATTGCAAATGCATGGAAGAAATGAAAAACTTATATTTAGATCTATTCCAGAGATTGACTGTAGGGACATTTACTAGATATGTCACCTTTCATAAAAGATGAGATCCAGAGGCTACCTGGCCCTTTATAGACTCTGCCTATAGAACTAACATGGATATGAAAATGAAAAACTTCTAATTAGATCTATTCTAGAGATTGAATGTAGGGGCATTTACTGTTAGGTTAAAACCTATGTTTTGTACCAAATCACTTTTGGTTTCAACGGGAAAATTTTATGGCTAATTTGTTTTTTACATGTTGAATATAAAAGGATTTTTCTCTCTCATTGTTTGAGACCATGGATATGAAAATAAAAAACTATATACTTTTAAAACCTATGTTTTGTATCAAATTAATTTTTGTTTTTAAATACAATATACATGTTGATTGTAGGGGCATTTAGATCTATTCCAGAGATTGACTGTAGGGGCATTTACTAGATATGTCACCTTTCATAAAAGATGAGATCCAGAGGCTACCTGGCCCTTTACAGACTCTGCCAATAGAACTACCATGGATATGAAAATGAAAAACTTCTAATTAGATCTATTCTAAATATTGAATGTAGGGGAATTTATTACATTAGGTTAAAACCTATGTTTTGTATCATATCACTTTTGGTTTCACTTTTATGGCTAATTTGTGTTTTACATGTTGAATGTAAAAGGTTATTTCTTTCTCATTGTTTGAGTCCATGGATATGAAAATGAAAAACTATATACTTGGTTAAACCTATGTTTTGTATCAAATTACTTTTTGTTTCTAAATACTATATACATGTTGATTGCAGGGGCATTTAGATCTATTCTAGAGATTGACTATAGGGGCATTTACTAGATATGTCACCTTTAATAAAAGATGAGATCTAGAGGCTACCTGGCCCTTTACAGACTCTGCCTATAGAACTTGTAGAAGTTAAGACATTTACATTGACAACATATAGAGATTCAACTAGGCTTGTGAAAAGTACAATTGGACAATGTATAATTCTACTTAGAAGAGTCTTTGGTTTAATGGTTAAGCAAGAAAGAGTCATTACTTTCTCTATCTAGAGTAGAAGTGGAATACATAGTAGTTACTTCTTTTTGAGTGTTTTGGATGAAATGGGCTCTACAAGATATTAAGGTAAATTTATTTTTGAGTGAGTAGAAGTGGAATACATAGTAGTTACTTATTTTTGGGTGTTTTGGATGAAATGGGATCTACAATATATTAAAGTAAGGTAAATTTATTTTTGAATGTTTTAGATGAATTGGGCTCTACAAGATATTAAGGTAAATCTATATATCTATTACGTGTTTCAACAGAAGTATAATAATAATTTGAAAAATAAAATATTCTACTTCCTTCAATAACTATTTACATGTCATCATAAAGTACCACTTCCTCACACAACAAGTCTTTGAGAAAATAGTGAAGATAGAATACATACCCACAAACCCTCTTGTTAGAGAAGCATTTGAATATGTGAGAAATAAATTAGGAATAGCTCTTGTAAATTATCTTGTTAGAGAACCATTTTAACATGTGAAAAACAAATTAGGGATAGTTCTTGTAAATTATTGTCACTTATTTGACTTCAAAAAAAGAGCCTATGAAATTGAGTGCAATATCTATGTGGGAGAGTACACAATATCTAAGGGGGAGAATACAATATATTTGACTTCAAAAGAAGAGCCTATGAAATTGAGTGCAATATCTATGTGGGAGAGTACACAATATCTAAGGGGGAGAATAGATATAAGGAAGGAATAAAAAGAGTAACTAAAAGCATATGGTTGTGTCAATAATTTGAAGTAGTCAAGAAAGATAACAAAGGACCATCAAAATTGAGTGCAATATCTATGTGGGAGAGTACACAATATCTAAGGGGGAGAATACAATATAAGGAAGGAATAAAAAGAGTAACAAGAAGCATATGATTGTGTCAATAATTTGAAGTAGTCAAGAAAGATAACAAAGTAGTCAAGAAAGATAACAAAGTACCATCATCAAATTCAAATTTAAAGATAAAGTAGTCTTCTTCATGAAGACGAAGCATTAACTAGGTTCATCATTTAAAGTGTTAATTTTTTAATGAAAAAAATTATGAATAATATGGAATGAATCATTGTACATTATGATCAATCTTGTATTTAAATGACATTTGATTTATGAATAAAAAATAAAATGGGATCATATCTTCATATATATATGTGTGTAAGAGAGAAATAAAAATCAAAGGTAATTCCACCAAGCCTAAAGGAGCATGTCCTGATACATTAAATTATGTCCTAATACATTAAATTATGTTTGGTTTCTAGAAGCATTAATCATGAAGACTCATGAGATCCACATTTCGACCATGTTATTTGCAAGTTAAAGGAGCATGTCCTAATACATTATTATGTTTGGTTTCTATAAGCATTAATCATGAAGAGTCATGAGATCCACATTTCCATCATGCTATTTGCAAGTTCTATATGAAGATATGTAGTCTAATAACTAATTAGCAAGTTGTGATGTCCTAATACATTACTATGTTTGGTTTCCATCATACTATTTGCAAGTTCTATATGAAGATATGTAGTCTAATAACTATACAGTATAGCCCATGTAACATATAACGGCCTTTGAAAGTATGAGCAAAGAGTCAAAAAATAGAGAGGCCTCCCAACAGAGTTCCACATGTTCATCAAGGTAAGCAACATAATATCGGAAGTGAAACAGTGACACCACTGAACATATGTGAATTTAGAATGATTTCAACTCTTTTTTCAAAGGAGAAAAAACCCAGTTTCATATATTGATAATAGTTCATATACAAAATCCTCTTGATATACCCATAACAGGTTATCAAGTATAAAAGATCAGATTCTGCCTCATACAGAAACACATCCGAAAAAGACAATATGTAGTCACATTACAGTAGTAGATCATTCTAGTTCAATCGTTCTTCTTGTAAAACAAAGTTCCCTTCACCCTCATATGCCTAATTATGGTTGTTTAGCTACAGTCTATCCACACCATGAGCGATTACAAATAATAGTAAACATTGCACATTCTAGCGTTGAGGAATTGAAAGAATTCTCAGTAACGACATAAGCTTGACAGTGGTGGTAAAATTCCATACATAGGTGGAGAATTAGCTAGAGCGGATGAAATTGCTGGATCCACAGGAACAGTAACAACTGCAGCAACCGAATGCATATCATACTACCAAAAATTCAACATACACCTTTCAGAAAAAGGTAATGAAATTTAAAGCATAATTATGGCCGTTTAGCTACAGTCTATCCACACCATGACTGATTACAAAAAAATACTAAAGGTTGCACATTCCACCGTTTAGGAATCAAGAGAAGACTCAGTAACGACATAAGCTTAGCAGGGGTGGTAAACTTCCATGCACAGGTGGAGAATTAGCTAGAGCGGATGAAATTAATGGATCCATAGGATCAGTAAGAATTTTTTCACAATGATTATTAGCTAATCAACATTTCTGGGGATGGTTTGTTAGCCTGTTGATTGAATCTGGGCAGACCAAGGATGATCTCAAGCTACCTACTGATGACCAGCTAGTGGCACAAATCAAGGGAAAGACCATTGTAACAGATCATTACTAAAATACCATTCTTATATTAATCGATCAGAGATCAGGGCCTTCCTTATCCATCAAAAAACACAAAAACAACTATACACTGAGACAATGTTCCATAGCTAAAAAATTTTAATTATACTTAGTCTACAATCATAAAACAAAGAAGTTGCACAAGAGAAAAAAAACATGGCTTATATATTGTGCTAAAAAAGTTTAATTATACTTAGTCTGCAATCATAAAACAGAGAAGTTGCACGAGAGAAAAAAAACATGGCTTATCTACTGTGCTAAAAACGTTTAATTATACTTAGTCTACAATCATAAAATAGAGAAGTTGCACAAGAGAAAAAAACATGGCTTATATATTGTGCCATCCAGAGCCAAATAAACCCAGAATTACATTTCAAATTTCTAAACTTCCATGCATAGGTGGAGAATCAGCAACAAAAATAGCTACTTACCTGGCGGTTCGCTTGACGTTGCCATAGATGATTACCAACAGAACGGAAGCAGCCCCAAACCAGCAGTAGCGCCACAAAAATTCAACGAACAGAGCGCAACAATTCAACGAACAGAGAAAAAAGATAAAAACGTGGCGAAAAGCAGGCAAAGAAACATGAACGTGGAAAAAAAAATAAACTTCACGGAGGCGATATATCTATACACTAGTACATTTATGGAAATTTCGACTTTTGACCAAAATGTCAGAAATTTCCCCAAGTTTTTTCAATCCCACCCAGCTTGAAATCGCTATCTCTGGCGATACAGAGAAAAGTGTCGCAATACCAACACTTAGACAAAGTGTTGCAATTGCAACGTTTACAGAGCGTCGCAATTGCGACACTATATGCCTAGCGTCAGCTATTCATGGCCGTGCTTCCAAATGTCGCAATTGTGACACAATGCCTAGATGTCGCAGTGCGGCGTTTGGAAACATCGTCATATCCGCGACTCTTTATGTCTGTGACACAATGTCTAAGTGTCGTAATTATGACATTTAGAGCGATCCATCGCAATAGTGACGCTCTAGCCTCCGTTAGCATAACGACACTTATATGCAATAAACGACAGTTATATGCCTTTGCAAAAATGGTCGGCTTACAGAGCAGAGCGAGGAGTAGTTAATGGAGGCACCTTTGCGATTACGCATAATTTGGAGAGAAAATAGTAATAATGAGAGAGGCTCCTTTAATTGCGTCTTTGATTTGTGAAGGTATGGATTGTCCAGCCTGCAATTCTATGCTGTCGAGAAAGACTCGCAATCCTCTGGAAACAAGACTGTTGTGATCAAGATGCCTGGCGAAGAAACAGACATCGAGTTCACGACTGTTGATGAACACATCGTAGTCCGGCGAAGAAGGCACCGAGGAGGGAATTCTCAGTGAATGAGGGATGTTTAAATATTAATTTCAACTACCCTGTCCTCTAGCCGCTTTCTAAATCTGTTTGAATGGTTCTGTCAAACAGCCGCTTTCTAAAACTGATGAACAGTCAATTTTGGTTTTGAAATCACAGTCCCTGCACACTTAAAAACAGAGCGTTGTATTGTTTTGGAAACAGAGCAATTTAATAGTAAACACGGGAGATTTTAATTCAGAAGAACGTGGTCCCCCAGACCACAGACCAAATCAGCCATCCACGTGGAAGCAGGCGATTCGATCGCATTATTTTTTGGCCCGTCTGCATTATGGAATTCCGGACCTGAAACATTATAGGGCGGAATTAATTTGATTTTCGCAAAGCCAAAAAACGGACCAGAATTTTTATATGGTGTATTCTATGAAGTTTTCGCGTCACAAATTAGGGTGACATCAGCAAGCTATTTTGGAACGCGAATTTGTGATTGAAATCGGGTTTATTTTTTTTGAAGTCTGGACGTATGATATAGTTTTATTAATATTTTGTTATAAGTTTTGTTTCACCGCCCGATAGTTATTTAAACCATTGGCTCATATATAACATATGTGCAAATATTTCACTTTGGGCATTTGTAATGTGGGCCCCGAATACTTTAAATAGGTACATATACATTAGACAGTTTAAAAGTTTTGAGGATTGCACCCCGGTGCAATTGTTTGTTTATAAGATTATATGATACATGTGAGATAAAGGTTTATTATTTATCATATATAAATAAATTTTATCAATATTGGACATTTACACTTTTATGAGGTGATGTTATAAGTAAATTCATAAATATCTCTTTTTAATCCTCATTTTACTCCATGAATATGTTTGGAAATGAAATTTCAATAGATTAATTTTATCCTAACCTATGTATCATCAATATTGTACATTTACATTCTTAATGATGAGGTGATGTTATAGGTAAATCCATGAATATATCCTTTTAATCTTCATTTTACTCCATGAATATGTTTGGAAATGAAATTTCAATAGATTAATTTTCTTGCTATTATATGTTTTACGAAGATATGGTAAGGAATTCTCTCTTGTTCTTCTTAGAAATAATTATATATAATTTATTTATTTTCAAAATAGATTAAAAAATTATATGAGAAAAATTATTAATTCATCAATATGTGTGTGTGTGTGTTGTGATGACTATTCATAGTTTAACTTAATGGTTCATTATATAATCATGTGACCATCACCAATGATATATCTTAAAAAGCAATTGAAAAGCCATGTGTACAAAATCGATGTATACTCTAGAGAGTGGTTCTCATATCACTATGTAAATTGTTGTATGCTACTTCAACAAAATTATAAGATAAACTTTAATACACATCATATATGCACCATAACAATTGGTGTAGGGTAAAACCCACATGCCACACCTTTGTACTCGATCCAATTTTCTCTGTCAACTCTTCTAGCTGTGGGAGTTTCCTCCAAGGATCGTAATACCCCCAAGGCCTGTTATCACCCTAGTAATTCTCAGGTTGTGGGATAGGGATTTTGTAGTTAAGAACACCAGGGGTAACCAAGAACCGCTTTGGGAATTCAAGATCTAGCCTTCTTGAACTCCAGAGAGGGATCTCTCCGTATGATTTAGCTTTGTTTTAGTAACATATATTAGGCTAGCTATGATTGTGTATTTGGGTTTGATTTTAAAAGATTGGTGGGAATAAAGAGATTTCAAGGTAAACTAGAAGGATCTACCAGAATATTGGGCAATGGATTCAACTCTCTAGGCAAGCAGAACTAAGAAATAAGGCTCAGAGATGCAAATGTGCTAAGGGCAAGATAGGTGACCTTCTAAGGCTATGTATAGGCTTGATTTGATGGAGTGGATGGAATCTGAGCAAAAGGGCACTTAAGAATCCTTAAGCTACAGATAAGAAGATTGAAGAAGGGGATCTAACTGGGAACCATAGAACTTCCCATAAGGTTTTACGAACAGGCTATTACTGGCCTACCATCTTTAAGGATGCCAAAAAATTCGTGCAGGCCTGTGATAGCTGCCAAAGGGCAGGACGCCCTGGGCAGTCTGATGAAATGCCTTTGAACCCTCAACTAGTGATTGAACCATTTGAATGTTGGGCACTTGATTTTTTTGGCCCTATTAGTCCTCCCTCAAACCAAAAAACATACATCCTAGTTGCAACCGAATATGTCACTAAGTGGGTCGAAGCAGAGGCACTTTCAAAAGCTATAGAGGACTCTGTAGTACAGTTTCTTTTCCAAATATTTGTGCGCTATGGTCTCCCAAGGGACATAATCACAGATGGAGGACCACAATTTGTAGGTAATAAATTAGCCGAAACATTGCAAAACTACCACATTCAGCACAAGATTACAACTCCATATCACCCACAGGCCAATGGCCAAGTAGAGAGCACGAACAAAGTAGAAAACATTAAAATGCCAACAAGTTTCGAAACAGGGAGCTTATTATCACTAACCCTGTTTAATTTTTCCTTAGTTGATCATTATAGACTAGAAAAACATAATATGAATGAATGTAAACTTTAAAGAAATACACTGAAAACAAGGAAAGAAATGAGACTTATCTTGTCACCATGAGAATCCTTAGCTATGATGTCTCTGATCTCTTTCCAGTCTGCTGCTTTCACTAATTGACTCACCAACTTCAATATAACCGGCAAATAAGACTATAGTTGTCTTGAGAACTATAGTTGTCTTGAGAAATTTTATTCACACTGAATACTTCGAATTGTGAAGTATTTATACAAAAAAAAATTTACAAAATATCTTAGGAATTGAGATAATGTTTTAATCAAAAATAGGAAAGAAAACTTAAAAAGAGGGACAGCTGCAAAACAGTTTGCAAGCTGTTACCTTTTTACAAGAAAAAATAGAACTGATTATTCTAATTTGAACTGATTGTTGTTGTGCACTTTAGCCCTATATTTTTACCATTTGAGGTAACAGTAAAAAATGAATTTCCAAGTGAATTTCCTGTTTTTTATCCATTAAATTCACAGCAGATCTGTGAATTCTTGCCACTTTTTTGCAGAGGGGATCTTCATAGTCTTCAATTTTTTGTAACTTTCATCTGCCTCTGTATACTTGGAAAAGTTAGGCTTGATAGTGAACATATGCTGATCTCATTATCTAAAAAGAACAGATTTTCAAAATACTGAAGAAGTATTTTGCCTGTTGGTGATCCTTGAGGCAGTTGTTGTCTGGCTTGCTCTTTTGCATGATTTCTGATTTTTAGATCATAATCTTTCTGAGGCATTAACTTGTCATTCAATGCGTGAATATCAGGCAAACCTGCTTCTGACAATGTTTTGTATTTGGCTAAAAATCTTGAGATGGATAAATTCATGTCTTTACACCGGTCCTCTAGATTAATCATTATGTTTCTTTTGTTCAGGACCTTTTTTATTTGAAGAATGGTTTCTGTTCTATCAACAATTTTCAATTCTTCCAACTCTTCCCTGGTTTTACTGTTTAAAAAAGCTATGAGTTGGATTTCTTGGGCTGGTTTTTTGTCAATTTCCCTCTTAGTCTTGTCGATCTCTGCACTAGCAACTTGAAGTAACTCCCTCTGTTCATAAATTATCCGAATTGAAGGCCATTGAGAATGAATGCCATCAATAATTTTGGTCCATAAATGATTTTTTATAAAGGCCACTTGATCTATAAGATTTACTTGTGCTTGCAGAATCTTTACCTGTTCTTGTAGTCGATCAACCCTTTGCTCATGTCCTCTAGAAGTAGTCAAGGCATCATTTTTGGATTTTTCCAAATTTTTAATAGTGCCTCTCAAACTAAGAATCTCTTTATCTTGGTCTTGTGGTGTGGTCCTCTGTGAGGATGAAGAAGAAGAGGCAGAGATTAGAGAAGTAATTGGCACTGCAGTTGGCAGTACTCCGTTCGGTGCCAAGTGTTCTGCCAAAGTAGATGGTATAGCAGTGTTTACAGTGGGGATCACTGTAGGAATGACCATTGGTTGTGCTTTTCTTATTTCTTCATTCTCTTTCATTAGAGCTTCTATTTGACTTTCCATTGTTTTTATCTGACCTGTCATTTGATGTACAAGCTGCTTTAAATCATCATTCTCTGTTTTTTGCTATAGAATTTCTTTTTCTTGAGAGTTTTCACTCTGAGGCAACTTCAACTATTTTCTAAGAGCAGCTATATCCTCATTTTTCTGTTTAATTAAGACTTTTTCCCCTTCAATGTTGGTTGGGTCACCCCCTGCTTCAATCACTATATCTTCTAGTGCTTTTATTCTTAAATTATTAGCATACAGTGAGGCTTTGTCCAACCTCATTTGATTTTGGAGGTTGAGCACTGTTTTCTCAAGCCTAATTGATTTCATAGTTTTACTGACAATTTTGGAATATAGCATTTCATTATTGCTCCTATGAAATTCAATTTGATCTAATTCATGAATGGCATCTGCATCCAGTTCAAGATCTGTTTTGGAATAATCTGCCACTGATTTTGGCTCAACCACTGTAGGCTTCAAGAATGACATTACCAATTTATTGGATGAATAATCAAATGTTGAAAGAAGCCTGTCTTTGTTTCCAGGCTTTTCCTTAAGAAATCTAGAATGAGCTTGATTCTTGAGCTCTTCATTCTTCTCTTTAATCTGTCTGAATCTGATCTGAATCTCTGACTCTGTATTGTCAGTTTTCTGAGAAGGAGGCAAATCGACAGTAGCCCGGTTTTCCTTCATGACTGTATCTTTTTGTTGTGTTCTAATTTTTACATTTTGAAGCTCTTTTAATGCTTGAGTGACTATTCTTGTTGCTTCATCATTTATATCAATATTTACAACCTTATCCTTTTCTTCTTCTGTTGACTTGCTTCTTTTACTATAAGGAGTTCTGAATTTTATGTCCTCAATAGTCTCAGCTATGAAACTATCTCCTTCTCTGTCTCTTTTATGTACATGATCGGTATCTTTGCTTGTAGAATCCACCTGTGTCTGTTCAATCTGTTTTTCTTTGCCACTGTCTACCTGTATTACCTGTACTGCTTATGAATCATCATCAGATAGGGTGTTTGGTTCCCATTCAATTTTATTTACATATCTTTCAATATGGGGCTTAGGATCATGCAAGTAAACAGGAAACTTACATTTTACCCTTATTGCACTCAAAATACCTTGTGGGTCATACTTCCATGTAAAACTACATGGGAACTTATACTCTTTAAGTTTGACATTTGTCTCATTGGCAGCTTCTCTGTTATTCACAATGAATGGCCCAATTTGATTTTTCAGCTTAAATTGGGTCTTTTTCTTGAAAGCTATGAAGTGGATTTCATCTACATTCAATAGTTGTCTTAGATATTCTAAAGCAAATATTCTTGTAGTAACAAATCTGGGTAACTTATATGGGGCCAGGGATGAGCCATACACTCTGATTTCTGTATGATTTTTATATAAATACCAATCTCAAATTTTGTAGCTCTCTGATAACTGCAGAATTCTTCTTGTCTCATCATTGATCCTAGGGATCTCCTCTTTTTCCAAGAGATACATAGCAGGGGCTATAAATGAGTCATTGAAATCTGTAAAACTATACTCTTTGTTCCATTTCCTTAGAATAGATGACCAAAATACTATTGATAGAACTTTTCCTTCTGCATCCACTTTCTGACATTCAATTGGAAACTTATCTGTTTGATAATATAGGAAGAGGTGGAGTAGATAAGAGGAGTATCTGAAAACTCCTTCTTCTGATAATCTAGATAACTGATAATGCATACTTTCAGCAATAAATCTAGAAAAATTGAACTGAATGGATGGTGATTGACCAGGGCTTAGAGTTGACAGAAAACCTAGGATAGCCACATCAGTGAATTCATCACTAGCGTATCCTAGTATGAAGGAGAGCATTGAGACAATCTGTCTAGTTTCATCTGGGAAATCAACGGTGTCGAAAGGAGGATTTAACTTAGGAATATCAACTTGATTTGGACAAAAAGTCTGGTATATTTTGAATCTAGTATGGAACTCCAAGTCAAGATATAGTTGGGTTAAATCTTCTATTGATAGGGAAGCATAATTGGGGTCATGATTCATTTGCGGCATGGAATTTATCGACTCTTCGGTGATGTAAAACAGGATATATTTTTCTTTGTTTACAATACATCTTTGTTCTGGCATATAATAGGCTTGGCATAATCTGATAAAGTCAGGAACAGAATGAGTGAGAGGGACAATATATCTAGGCAGATTGGATTCCCAAATTGGAATATCTTTGTCACCCTTTTCCACTGATTTGCCATAGCACCAATTATAGACATCAAGCGGGTTAAATTCTACATTAGGGTCTAGTATTCTACAGTCCAGATCAACTAAAGGGCTCTTCTCTGGAGAAATGACTGGAGGCTGGACTGGTCTGACCACTTCTGTAGAATCAGCTGTGAGTGCAGGAGTTGGTTTGTCGATTTTGAAGAAGGACATAAGCTTAGGAATCTTTGCAGAAGACTTCTTTTGAGATTTTGGGCCTCCATTCTTGGCGGTTACCTATTTCTTGGTCATTTTTAATAATGAACAAAGCAAGCTTAAACGGTTTGCTAAGTTCCTTTACAAGAAACAGGGGTTTCTTGGCGAATTTCTACTGAAAATGGGGTTTCTGAGCAGGTTTTTAGGAAATACAAGGAATTTAAAGCTTAGAACATGTATTTAAAATCGATTTCAACAGCAAAACAGACCAGGGTATGGAAAAAACTGCGAGAAAGGGCAATTAGGGATTCCAGGGAAATTTTGACAGAGTTTTCCCTGAAAAATGGACACTTTTTTGCAGTAACTTTGGTAATTATTTGAAATCGACAGGAATTTTGAAATCTCAGAGGGAAACTTCAAATAAAATTACCTGGAGAACCAGTGGAATTCGGTTGTAGACGTTGCAGAGGTGCTCAGTCTTCAATTTTTTGAAAATGGCTTCGCAAAGGACAATGTAGTACTTTGTAATGGAAATTTAGGGCAATGGGCGTCGAAAAATGGTACTGGTAGGTTGAAAATGGCTCTGCAAAGTTTCTCAGGGTTCAAACGGCGTGATTTTGAGGAAAACGGTTCTGCAATGTTTTTACAGGTTTAAAGCGAAAAGGTGAAAATTTGAATGAAAATAATAATTTTAATGTTATCCTTCGATGGTATAACCATAGTTAAATGACATTAAACTCGGGTTAAACGGGTGAGGTTTAGGGAATACCGCCAGTGGTATTCGCGAGGGTAAATGGTGGTAAGCGGAAACTAGCTTTTTGAACGCGATACAACGTGGTGGCGACACGTAAGCGCGGGTGGTTTGGAAAAACCACCCATTTCGCGCGGCTTTGCCAAAACATCAAACGATTACTTTATGAGCGCGGAAATGTATTAGCGCCGTCGGATCTGGATTCAACGAGCAAACGGCCACGATGAAAAGGAAAGGTGCAAAAGGTAAGTTATCGAGTTCACTTTGGGCCATTGATCTTGGGAAACCATCGCTATGCCGACATTTAGAGAAAAGTGTCGCAATACCGACACTTAGACAAAGTGTCGTAATTGCGACGTTTGGAGGAAGACGTCGCAATTGCGACACTATGCCCCAAAGCATCGCTATTGCGATGGCTGCCTCCAAATGTTGCTATTATATGTTTTACGAAGATATGGTAAGGAACTCTCTCTTGTTCTTCTTAGAAATAATTATATATAATTTTCATTTTTTTCAAAATAGATTAAAAAAATTATATGAGAAAAAATATTAATTCATCAATATGTGTGTGTGTGTGTGTTGTGAGGAATAATTTCATAGTTCAACTTAATGGTTCATTATATAATCATGTGATCATCACCAATGATATATCTTAAAAAGCAACTGAAAATCCATGTGTACAAAATCGATGTATATTCTAGAGAGTGGTTCTCATATCACTATGTAAATTGTTGTATGCTACTTCGACAAAATTATAAGATAAACTGTAATACACATCATATATGCACCAACAATTTCCATACAACTAATTTGTTTTAGGATACATGTGGCATTCTAGGGGTAAATTCCATATGATGTGTATATCAATCTATTAGGTGTTGGTAAGTTGTGAGTATCTAAGAAATGATAAGGAATATCCATACATCATGATATTGTAATGTGATTATAAATTGTGTTTATAATTTCCATAAAATGTATAAATGATTTGTTTAAAAAAATCAACAAAATCAACCCTAAACAATGCTCATGATGTGGAATGTCATTGGCGAAACCAAAATGATGGTCACATGTCCCATTTCTATGGTAATGGTGATCATATATATGTTGTAGCGACACTTGATGAGTAATTAAATAAATCTCAGAGTGTGACTCATTGTGCCATATTTTTTAAAGCATGATTTGTTTTCCTAGTTTTTACTAATTTGTTAACATATTTTATTCATTTGGAAAGCTAATTAATGATGCTTTAAGTAATTAGGACCTAATGAGAGATCATCTTCACATCTTCACTAAAATATATTTGGTAATTTTAGTCACTATATGAACCGCACATGCATGCTACTTAAGAAAAATTGAAATATAAACTATAATACACATCTTATATCTACCATAACAATTGTCATACAACTTATTTACTTCTAGATACATATGAAATACTTTAGGTAAATTCCATATTATGTGTATACCAATATATTAGGTGTTGGTAAGTTATGAGGATCTAAGAAATGATAGGGTATCCACACATTAGTGCCCTGGTGAATTTTTTGCATAATTTTCTATTTGTTGTAATTTTGTTGCCTGGATTTGTTAAAGATTTCAAATAATACAATTATCTACCAATTGTTCTTTACAATAAGCAGTCACCTAAAAGTGAGCCATGTGAAAATATTGGTAACATGAGTAACCTGGTAAGCTGTAAATGAAAAGTAAATAACCTCCACTCACCAACAAGTGGTAGGTAGGGTTGGAATTTGGATTTCTCTTTACCCGTCACACAATGTTTTTTGATGTTTTGGTCATTACTTTTCTAGTCAATAAACATTACGTTTAAAATTTTTCACTTCATTAATGACGTTCTCGTAATAAATTAACCCTTCACCAATAAAAGTTTGATTAAAAAAATTGAACGCTCTTCCATTTTCTTTGGATTTTGGAGTGTGATATATTTGTGTCATGGACTTTTAATACCTAAAGTTTCAAGAGAAATAAATGATTCTTGTCAAACTAATATTTCCTCAATATATGCTATGATCTACTAAAAATTACTTCAAAAATCAAGTAACCTTCCAATATAAAGAAAAAACATGAACGAGCTTTCCCTAAATTGCAATAAATTTATGTTTATTATTAATATTGCATAATCTGTCTTATAAAAATTGCATAATCGGACTAAGAACAAATCCTAAGTGCATTTTTTATTGTTGTTGTGATTAAAAAAATGAGCCAAAGAATGCTAAGGCACTTAGAGAAATCAATCTATGTATTATTTCTCACAAAATCATGTTGAGTAGTGGACACTAAGCGCTAGATTTTTTTCTGTCCTCAATCTCTCTATTAATTATGTCTATGTAGTTATAAGAATAACAAGCCAAAGAAATCACAGGCTTCCAAAGAAATTAGTCTCTCTGTGCAGAAATTAATGACTACTATTGACTAAATGTTATACCATTTGAAATTGTTGAGCGAAATTAATCAGGCCATGATGTACCATTTGCCAGTATCTATTTTATCATGTATGAAAGTTGATGTGCCATTGAAAGTTTAATAATTCTATTGAAATTTTAATAACTATAATAACTATATATATATATATATATATATATATATATATTTTAAATTTAATGATTAATAATAATTAAATTAAAATTCTTAAAAGACAAAATAAAAGCCTAATAATCACGAACTATTATGATAATTTAAAAATATAGAACTCAGGCTTAACATAGTTACAAAGATACCAAGAAAAGAAGAGTGCATGTGCATGATAACCTCTTTCTTGAAAACCTATGAATGCCATTCTCAATGAAGACTCAAGACTCAACTAGATTGGATTGTGTATCAAAACGGTAGGAATGAATCAAAGGTCAATGAATGAATAACTTGATCGAGAAAATTTATAGGGAAAGGTAACTTGACTATCAATCTACTAAACCTCACTTCCATGATCAAAAAAACACCCCCACCTTCTCAGTGGTCCCATCATGGTCCATCTATTGAAAAACAACCAACAAATATTATTTTTTATATATTTTTTCATGGCCATTGGACAATGATTTACTATGGTTTTCCTACTAAATTCCACTGGATGATTATTCAAAAATATTGAGAATTAGTTTAGTCTCAAGGCATAGCCAAGAGTCTTACTGAATAATTATAGATTACCTCTCCATTGGATGATTATACATTTTTCATCTACTTTTTCACGTGAGTTTCAGTTGATGCTAGATCTTTGCCTTCTATTTATTTAGTGAAGCTAAGAGTTAACTTTGATCTTACATTAATAACTATAATTGCATGAATATCCATGATTTTATACTTCCCCACTGTGGTCAATGTTGATGTATGGCCTTGGCCCATTGATCTTACAATTAACTCACTATTCATATTCAATTTTCTCCAGTTCAGCCCAATAAAATAAGGAAAACAGAAAATGAAGTCCTGATTTTTCTTTCCAGTGCTCCTACATAATACAAATACTCTTAAAAACCAATTAATATATAAATTGTCATCATTCAAGCTAAAATCAGTTTGAATTTTTTTAATGAATCTACTTACAATTAATAGATTACATTGCTCAAAGAATAAGAGATAATTTAGAACTATGATTTCACAATAATAAATTGTCGGGCTCCCACAGGGCGATGAACTTGGTCAGATGTGACCCTTCTGCAGTAGCTCCTGAATCTGCCTCTTGATTTCATCGTTCTCCATAACAGAGCGCCGATAGATTGGTCCGTTGGGTAGCGGTGCACCTGGGGTCAGAGCAATCGGGTGCTTGACCTGACAGTGTAGTGGAACCCCTGTGGGTGAGGTGAAAATGTCCCCGTACTCCTCCACAACCTTATCCATTTGTTGTTGTCGTGCAGAGGAGCCTTGTTTGGAGGTCGTGGCCATAGTCTTATTCTTGCCCTGGGGGCGGATCATCAGGAAAAATAATTTCCTAGTTTGGGAAATGAGCTTACTGCATTGTTTTTCAGTAACCAAAGAGATAGTGGCAGGAGGTGGTACCTCTGGTATCCTATACAAATTATTTCCCAAAGTAACAATAACAACACGAGGCCTAGACTCATACACCGCATGACGCTTCCACAAGTATGGTTGTCCTAATAATACATCAGAAACATCAATAGGAGCAACTTCACATAATACCTCATTCCTGAAGGGCTTGATGCTATAGGGAAGGCGGCACTGCTGGCTGACGCGGAGATCTCATCCTTGGTGAAGCCACCCGATGGTGTATGGATGTGGGTGAGCTGTGGTCGGCAAGCCCAACCGCTTCACGGCATCTACCGAAATGAGGTTCTTTTGGCTCCCATTGTCGACAATGAACTGTACTGGGGAGCCCTTTACCCACATCTGTGAGTGGAAGAGATGTTCCTCCTCCTCCGGACCTTTTGGTTCCTCCTTCTGGATTGTTGTAGTGGCAATAGTGGCATTGGGCTCCACGTCAATAATATATTTCCCTTTGTCATTCCCCTTGTCAGGTTCTGATTTAGAGTCAGAGCATGCATCTGACTCAGAATCCCGCATCTCGGCAACCAATGACTGCTTGGCCTGACACTCATTTGTGTTGTGAGTGGAGCTCTTATGGAACTCACACCACTTTCCCGTGTCCTTCTTTGGCTTTGCGATGTTTTTCTTCGCTTGTGCCCTCGACAGGTTGTCTTGAGTCACCATGCCTTGGCTCTGTCCTTAGTTCTGTAGTTTGGGAGCACCTTTCCCTTGCTTTTGATTCACATATCCAAAGTCTCGCTTCTTCTGTTTGAATTTCTTCTCAATCTTGGTAGCATATCGGTATGCCGTACCGAGCGAGGAGATGTCGAGGAACTCCATTTCCTCCTGAATGTATCTGTGCAGACAACTATGATACTTTAGCACCATATGTTTCTCTGAATATTTGATACCCAACTTGGTGCGCAGGGTATGGAACAGATTCATCAGCTCATGCACATCTTGATCCCTTTGTTGTCGCAGCGTGGTCCATTGTATGTACTTTTCCTCATAGCTCCCCATGGGATAGTATTGTTCCTTGACGGCGTCTCGGAAAGAATTCCAAGTGGGTACGACCGAGAACAAAGATGGTTTTGTCTCGTCCTTTTTCTCACAGTGGGTTTCCCACCAGTCCTTGATATGGGGGGCAACTTTGAGGAGTGCAAAAATAATCTTCTCCCTATCGGAAAAGTCATGAACCGAGAAATATCCTTCTAATAGATTCAACCATCTATCTATGGCATCTACATCTATTGACCCTAAAATATGGGAATGTCAAAATTTACTTGTACCTTAAAAGGAGTCGCACCTCCAGAGTGGCTACTGGATGCAGATGCACCGCTGGTGGGTAGCCATTGAAGGATCTGGGCAAAGTTATCCATCATCGCGTTCCTTTGTTTTTCAAGGGCCTCCTCGAGAAATATTTTGATAAGATCTCCTGCTCCCTAATCTTTCTTTTCATCCCCCATGGGCGTCCATCGGGGTTTGCGAGGCTGATATTGCAAAGGTTCCACCAGATTGAGCCCTAACTCCTTATACCTCGACCTCGTTGGGGACATGCAAAGAAGGATCGAGAAAAAGCAGACCACTCTGATACCACTGATTCGGATTTATGAAGGAATGCAAAAAAATAAACACATAACCATAAATATAGAGATGCAGTGGAAATAACACTTCATTTTATTAATATCAAAGAACTAAAATTTGCTTACATATAGAATGGAAATAAAACTAGCTAGGGCGCTGGTAGCTATCTCTGAGGAGAGATGTGGTGGCTACAGGCCTTTGAGCTGAGTTACAATGAGGATCGAGGGCCTATTTATTATTGAGAAACAATGGAGAACCTTAAACATCCAAAAACCTAACCCTAAGAGATGCAGCGCCAAAACTATGGGCCCCATTTGGGTAAATTGGTGTTTCAACTTTCCAGGGACGTAACTTTGGCATACTATCTTCGTTTGATGCACATGATACATCATTAGAAAGATCTATCCAAGGACTACAAATTTTGCCACAAATATCATTCCGGAATGGAATGATATGGAATGATATTTGCTGGAGGCGCGATGCCCAAAAAATGTCGTTTAGGGCCTCAAAACAGCTCGGAAGTTCAGGACCCGAAAAACTGCTAAAAATAGTAAGTTGTGCCGAAACTGAAAAACTGAAAGAGACAATGGTGGGGCCCCAAGTGGAATAGGCAGGTGGCCACCAATATCCACTTGGATCATTGAGTGAGCCAAAAAAGTAACTTTCCTTACTTTTTGAGTACAACCTTGCAGTTGCGAAGAGGACTAGTGTTGCAAAATTATTGGTAAGTGGAAATTAAAGGGCGTAAGAACGTTTTTGAAAAAATTTCAAACGTCAAAATTAAGTCTTCTATCCTTCCGAGCACCTCACGAAAAATGGGAATCCACAAATTCTAGTCGTCAAATATGTGAAAAATGCCTTATGATGGGCAAAATGGAGGACTGGTCCTATGCTACTACATGAGTTAGGGTTTCATGTGGCAACAAGGAACCTTGTATAGTTTTTCAAGGATAGGAAAGGAGAATATTTTCAGTTAATCATCACATGAAACTCATCACCATTTGAAAATTGTGTCCTAATTTGAAACAATAAGACTACCCAACTATTTCATTATTTAATTTTGATTGCGTAATACAAAAAAATATCCTAGATAACTTAAATAATGTAAGCACTTTTGCAAAAATTTAGTGGAGAGAACCTTCAATTACATTTATTTTGAAGTTCCGCTTGCATTTTAAGCCATTTTAATTAGTCTTTCATGTCTATTCTAGTAAAAATTTCAACCTCTTGTAGAAATTTGTATGTCACTTGTATTAGAAATGAAAAAATCAAATGTAAATAAAAATGATTTGAAATGCTAAAAATCAAATGCGTGCTACATAAAAATGATTTTTTAAAAAACTACATTAACGTCTGACATCACGCGCGCATTCACCCTCAGCTCTTGCAGAACAACATTCGTCCTCAGCATTCGCCCTCAGCTCTTGCAGAATAGCATTCACCCTCAGCTCTTGCAGAACAGCATTTTCCCTCAGCTCTTGCAAAATGGTAAGTTCTTACTACAGGCCCTTCCTCCTATAGTAGGGTTGACCCTATTTGGGTTTTTTTGGAGCCTCTGAGAATACAAAGGTTGTGATTGATTACGGGGCACTACCTATATTTGTGGAACTTCTTACCTATTGGAATGATAATGTTCGAGAACAAGTAGCACGTTCATTTTAGAGGCATAAAATTATTCTTCCCAACTATCTTTATACGTCTGTAATTTCGGTAATTTTGGAATTTGATTTTAAAAACTAGTACCCAACTTTGAGTTCAACTGGTGTTCGTGTAAGGCTATTTGGGCTTTGGGAAATATTGCTGGAAACTCTGCAACATTTAGGGATCTTGCCCTCAGTCATGGAGCTCTGAGGCAGGTGCTTGCCCAGTTGAATGATACTGCCAGAATTTCAATGATAAGAAATGCTACATGGGCTCTGTCAAAATTTTGTCGTGGTAAACCCCAACCACTATTCGAACAGGTAAGCATAATACATTTTCTACCTCTTCTTCTTAGTTCGTAGATACTGTGGATTTTTTTTATAGATCTTGGTGCTTGGTATATTTGGACATAATATGGACCTAGGCGTTTGTTCATTACAATGACTCTGTCATCAGGTTTTAGAAAATGCTCAGAAATTTGGGTTTCACAAGGGGATTACCCTTGCTTGCAATTATCGATTATCAATCACATTCAAAAAAATTCTTTCGTAGCATTGCTGAGCTCTTTGTAGGTGAATTTTCGAGGCAATTTCACAATATCTGAACTAAATTTGTCTGTCCTTTTCAATACTTTGCGCTTGTAACAGAACCAGACAAACAATCTAGTGGCCAATGCAACAACAACAACACCTCCTGTTGCAATGCCTGCAATTCACCCTCTCTGCACGCATGAATGACTATGGCACCCTCTTTTGTGAATAGGTACTGGAGCTGAAGGTATTGGTTTCCATTAGGATCGTGGAATTCAACATCCAAAATAGTATCAAATTCCACTGCAATAGTATTCCCCGGCGAGGGCAACAGTTCATTGAGACCTATTGGACTCATCACCCCCAAATAGCCTCCAGGGCTACCCAGAGTGTGATCATCTGGAGCAATAACAAATGCTAATCCATCCCCAATTGAAACAAGAATAGGACCCACATTGGTTACAGAAAATGAGAAACAATTTTTGAAAGAAGAAGAAACTTTTGTATTAGGGTCCAGAAATCTAACTGGTCTATTGTACAATGCCCTACCTGCACTTCAAATTGGTACTCCCAACTCCATGCTAAGGCTCACTATGCCATTCTTCAGATGAGCATCTTAACCTAAAGTTTGATTCCAAAAAACCCAAGTCCCCTGTTCTATGCCCAAGACCTCTGTTACAACGAGTAGAGTTCTGAGCGAAATACTTCACAATAGGAAGCAAAAGAAACATCGCAAAATTGCTCCACTTTAGACTGATAATTTTCTGTGTGAAAATTCAATTGCAGACAATAAAAACATAATATCAAACACAACCAATCCATAATGGAATTTGAACATGAGGGTTTATAACCACAGAAAACCCTCTCTAGGTTAAAAGAATTCCAGAATGGATTTAAGATTCTACTAATGAGCGCTTACAACACCATAGAAATTACTGTCACAATGAAATCTGCTGGAAGCAAAGCCCTTGTATAGTTTCTACATTTCCACAGTGGAAGAAAGAATCTTGCTATCTCTCATGATCTGGTTCTGTGGTCAAATCCTTTGCTATGGCTGTCTTGTTCTGCTAAACGTGGATCTGTCTTAGCTTTGGCTCTGGTTCTCATTTAGGATCATGGCTATCTGATCTTGTTGTGGCTTTGACTATACAAACTTGTTCAATAGGAAAATGTTGACTCTGCTATATATAGGAGCTTCAATGGGTGCTCTCAAACACTTTTTTGGGCAGCTTTGTTTTGTCTCTGATTCAAGGCATAACTATGTTGGCCTTGGTTTTTTAGTCCTTGGAACTTAGTTCTCTCATATTTGCCATCCTATCCCCAGTTTGCTACCGAGAAAGACATAACTTCACGATATCAAAATTGACTATTTTTGGCCAT
Organism: Pinus albicaulis; assembly: GCA_034641835.2. Classification (NCBI taxonomy): domain Eukaryota; kingdom Viridiplantae; phylum Streptophyta; class Pinopsida; order Pinales; family Pinaceae; genus Pinus; species Pinus albicaulis. The sequence continues at coordinate 533,282,995 of CM076579.1, forward strand.
TTATCTTTAGTAATGGTACAACTTTAATTTGGTGCATTCGTACAGTATTTGAAGAGCACTCTCAAGTTGTTATTCAGTATTTTAGCATAACTACTACATTTAACTGCCATGCTCTAATATTTATATCAACCATAAGCATTCTTAAGGTAGTTCCACGTTTGTGAAGCAGAAGGAATGCTTTTGACAACTTCTTATCATAGTGGTACAATTCTGTTCGCAGTTTATCTTTTATAAACCTCCAATTTTCCAAACGTAGTAGAGACTACAGTTTGCATCTCAAATTTTGGACAAATCTGTTTAGTATTCTACAGAAAATGCATTAAGAATAAAAAAAGCCCACAATTTGTAAAAATCCCACAATTTTGTAAAATGCTCACAATTTTGTAAAAAGCCCACAATTTGTAAAAAGCCCACAATTTTGTAAAAAGCCCACATTTTATTAAAAATATAAACAATTTGTAAAAATCCCACAATTTTGTAAAAAGCCCACAAATTGTAAAAAGCCCACAATTTGTAAAAATCCCACAATTTTGTAAAAAGCCCACATTTTGTAAAAAGCTCACAATTTGTAAAATGCCCACTTTTATTTTCTTTTGCTTATATATTGAGCTCCCATTGAGTTCAACAAGTCTTGGGTTTTCTACACCATTGAGAGAGATTTATTATTTTCTTTATAGGATAATTTGCATCAATGGAAGAAAACATTGGAGGTGGAAAAAAATTCAAAAGGGTGAAAGGGGTGATGGTAGAGTTTATTTCCCTTGTAAAAAATGTTGTATGAGAAATAATGTTAGAGTTTTAATAGCAACAACAACAATGCATTGTAGGAAATATGGGCACATTGATGGTGGATTGAATGACTATTGTCCCGTGGTAATTAATTATCTATCTTCATTTTGATTATATCGTAAAATTTTATATTATTTTAATATTTTTTATATGCGCACTGATGTTTAATTATTAATGTTTGTAATTTTCATAAAGGCACAGTTGCCCCCCAACTTTTTGCAGATGATCAACCAGCTTCCACAGCTAAATAGTAGTAGATTAGATGATGTTGCACCAATACAAGAGAATATTGCAGCAAATATTAGTATTGGAAATGATGTTGTACAAGGTGAAGAACATGAAGCGAATGATGAAGGTAATTTTAATGATCCCATGGAGGTAGATCACGATGACAGTAATGAGACAGTTCACATTAATGATGGGACAAATAAAATGCTCCAAGACTTGTATGGTGAGTCAGATGATGATGGTGGAGATAGCAGTGACGGTATTTATGATGTACCTCTGATTGAAAGGTCAAGTGAACGACTTTTTGAACACTCAAATGCAACTCTTCTCTCTGCTACATTGTTGCTGGTGAACTTAAAGGTTATTATGAATAATTTGTCGAACAGATGTATGACACAACTCCTAAGGTATGAAATATGTATATATGATCACATATATGTAAATGTTGATTATTTTCCCTTTTTTTAGTTGTAATAAATGTGTAAAATAATAACTTATATATATATATATATATATATATATATATATATATATATATATATATATATATATATATATATATATATATATATATATATATATATATATATATATATCATAGTTATCAAAACCGGCCGGTCAGGATGGCTGCCGGTTGGAACCGGCCTTGCAACCCGGTCAATAGCCTATTCTCACTTATTTTGGCTGGTTAACCAGACCTAACCGACCGGTTAAGTAAGGAACCGGCCAGTTTATGCATAAAACGGTCAGTTCCGTACTTAACCGGCCGGTTAGGTGCTCCTCCATGAGTTGCAAATTCCTCGGTGTCTCCTCCATGAGCTGCAAATTCCTCTATTATACTAGCAACAAACTTGTCTAATAACTCATACTCAACACCTTATAGTAGCAACAATACACATGATGACTGATAAATACAAGGCTGGCTAGCATAAAATCCCTGGCAGCATGCAACTCATCAAGTGTACTTGATGACAATTTCTGTTCTCAAAACAATCAGCGGCAACCTTATTTCACACTCAGCTAGGAACTGTCAGACCCTCTCTCTCTGCTCACACATAGCAGCAGCATAAATACAAAACCTTTCACACAGCATACAAGCAATTTGATCATGGCATCAAGACTGATGCAAATGGTCTGACGCCACTCAAGGGACAAAAACATACAACCTAATGAAAATGTGACTGGCAATAATAAATTGACCACTAGAAAATTCCCGCTTGGAAATGCACTAAACTGGCTACTGAGTTTTCTAGGTTTTAATGAATCTTTTCAGTGATAAATTTTGTCAAACACATTGTGAGCAGACTGCTGAAGTTGTAATGCTCTCTCAACTTGTTACAAATAGCACTAATAGTGGGTTTCATAAACCAATTCAATACCTCTAAGTGTTGTAGATGTTTTTCTAAAAATTTATTGGCAAGCAAACATAGATAATGAAGAATATAGTATGATGATACAACGAAAAAAGCTACATGCAACGGGGGGGGGGGGGGGGGGGGGGGGGGGGATATTTTTTTGGTTTTCAAAGTTTAGCGCTACCCGTTGAACAAGTTGTTGAACACGTTCGACGTCGCTTCACAGTCGTGCAATTCGAAGACACTATCCGCTAAATAAATCTCTCTCTCTCTCTCTGTGACATTCTAAAGCTCCTTTAAATTCTTTTTTACGTTTCTACGTTTTAAAGAAGTGAGATCACCTTTATATATATTATTCTTGTGGACATTCTGGGTCTCCATTTCTACAAATACTTTGAACTGATCCTTTGTTTTCTTCGGGGTCAGCTTGTATACTGTTATTCACCACATTTTGAACCTGAAAAAACCCTACAGGGTGGCTTACTATTTTGAAACAGTTATGTGGGGGGGAATGATCAACTCATAACTAAGAAAGTGACATATCAGGTTTTTTATTAATTCACATTACATGGTGAAATCATATATTCATGGTGGATGGAACAATCAAAAATAAAGACAGATAATATAATTATTACAATGTGTGGTGGTATCTACATTACCAGACCTCAGAAATATATGATTTTCAAAATGAACCTTTCAATACATTCAGGCTAGTGTGTGTCAATCATTTATTCTTCAGAGAACTTAGATGTCATGGCCTGGTGTGTAGCCTATTTTGTCTCTCATATCCTTAATAGCAATACCTTGGATGTCAATAAAGAGGAAGCACATAATGTTGACTATGATTATTCCAGGTATTTGATACATTATTTCTTTGAATATAACATTTTCTTGATACATTATTTCTTTGAATGTAACATTTTCATTTCTCTCGTTGTTTGAATAAATATATATTTTATTTATTTACTTACTTATATATACATATATCATGGGAGTAATTATTATGTACCATAATTTTGAACAATTAGGTAAGTACCAGGTCAAAGATATGAATGTATATATTGAGCCTCTTATCGATGAGCTAATATAGTTATGGCATGGCATCACTATGTATGACATCACTAAACCAATCAAGCAGAAGAGATTTCAATGTCGTGGAATGCTTGTATGGACAATTCATGATGCCCCGGGACTAACACATGTTTGTGGTATGTAATATTTCATTGCACTTTAATATGATACATAATTATCTAAATTAGATATACCATATTGCATGTTTTAAAAATGATCTCATAGTATATTAATTGTTATTGATCCATCTATTGCAAGTCTTCAAACAAAGGGTAGATTTGCATGTCCAGTTTGTGGCCCTAAGATGAAGTATCGTCATTCACCGGACTTAAAAAAGATGGTGTTTTATGAGTTTAGGAACTTCCTCCCTAGGAACCATAAGTATCGTACTACTGAAAAACATATTTTCAATGATAAAGAAGAAACTAGATTAAAACCACGAAGAATGACACCTCAGTTGTGGATGTTGGAATATAACAGAATTAATAATCGTCGAGCAGCTGGTACGTAATTTGTGTGTGTATATATATATATATATATATATTATTTGTTTATGTAATGTTTGGAATATATATATATTATTTGTTTATGTAATTTTTGGAATTTTTGTTTTAAATAATGAATTTATTTTATTGTATTTTATAATTAATACTGTTCTGATTTATTTTATTCTTTGATATCAAGGTCATCGTCGCTGTGAAGGTACTAATATTGTACTTCCACCTGGAATGAAATTTTATCCTTCTCAATTCGCGAGGTTGCCCTACTATGAGGACCTAAAAATAGCTCATTTTTTTGATACAATGCATGTCGGGAAGAATGTGACAGAAATGTTATGGCGAACCATAAATGGTGCACATGATAGAGATAAAATTGACAAAATTTGTGCTGACATTGAGAAATCAAATCATGCAATGAAAAGTGTGATCAACGGATCAAATAACAATGGAGGTCAAAATTATAATAATATTCCATGGTTATTAACAAAACAACAAAGCAATGATGTAAAAGAGGTCGTTAGAAGAATTAAATTTCCAACAGGTTTTGCTTCAAACATAAATAATATCTTAACGAAGAAAGGTGACTTCATTGGGGTGAAAACACATGATTGGCATACCTTTATTAAGGTAATTTTTTTGGTATACGTTTTTGTTTGTTATTGCTTGAATACATATTTTAAATTTTCCTTTTTTCTGTTTAATTTGGAAACCAATAACGATTCATTTTTATTGTTATAGTATGTTCTACCTGTATCTCTCCCAAACGACTTCGACAACAATGTCAAACAAGTTATATATGGTCTTAGTAAATACATGAGGTAAGTAGTTTTGATTTATACGCAAAATCTAATTGCTAAAATTTCTTTTCGTACTTGATGAAATGATGTATTAATTTACTTGTAATGAAATATATATTATGTTTCATTGAAATAACCTTGCGTAATGATTTGCAGATGGTTGTCATTTAAAGAAATCCATCAAGATGAAATAAAGTATTGGAAGAGAGAAATTCCTCGGCTAATGTGTGAAATGCAAAAGTATCTACCTCCAACATTTTTCAATGCACAAGAACACTACTTGATACACCAAGTTGAGGAGATTGAAATGTGTGGACCAGTACACACAGGGTCAATGTGGATGGTCGAGAGGCACCTGAAATCCTTGAAGGCTTTGGTTAAACAAAGAGCATGACCTGAGGGTTCTATGGTGGAGGGATATGTGGTATATCAATCCATGGTGTATATTAGTCATTATCTTCCTAAATTAGCTGCGCCAGCCATGAAGGTGGTGGATTGCATTTGGGACGTGAACTCCATCAAAAAATTTGAAGTGGAGCACTTGTTGGGAAAAGGTAGAATGAAGAAAGTGAGAGGTAAAATATTTATTATGTATAATACATATAATGTTTCATTTTTTTACATCATGTATATGATCATTATATTCATTTAGGTCTTATTCTTTCATAGTTTATTAATTAATATAATTTACCATGGTTATAAGTAATACTTATTAATATTGGTGAATTATTGTTTTTTTATTCAGGTGCTCAAGATTATGAGGCACTACTTTTATACATTGCAAACAATCTTGAGTGGATGAGTGAATGGATTGAAACATGTAAAGCACGTAACGACGGTAGGTTATCATGGCAACTACTATCTGAATTGATTAGAGAAGCATATCGTAGTGGAGATGGGAACGTTACGGACAGGGAAATCGATTTAGCATATGGTTTGAAAGATAGAAAGGTAAGAAATTAATTCACCTATTTTATTCATTACTTATTTTATACTATATTTATAATGTGACAAGAAGTTTGATTTTTCAGTTAATTTTCATGTTGTGTAAATTATATGTTTAATTATTAATTGAGAATGCATCTTTTTCATGTTTGGCATATTGCAGTTGAAACACCACAAGACTATGTGGTGCAATGGTCGTCAATTTCGCGTTAAACAGTTGGATGATAACAGGAAAACTTCTGATAGTGGGATAACTGCAGTATTCCAGGTCACTAATGTTTCCTCCAGGAGTGACAGACATCCTCGAGAATCTGAAAATAGATATTATGGGTTCTTAGATGATATAGTTGAGTGTGACTTTAATTCCTTAAAAATAGTTTTGTTTGACGTCAAATGGTATAGGATATGAATGAATGTATGTGATGATGATAGAACACTTATTCAACATGACAATGAATTTCCGATGGTTAAAACATCGCAGTTTGAAGCAGTAAAGATCGCTATGTTTTTCCAAGCCAATGCGAACAAGTCTTTTACTCAGAGGTTCCAGGTGACAACGAATGGTCATTTTCTATTAGATATGATCCAAGAGGAAGGCCAGTAGAGTATACTGTAGAGGAAGAAGATGATATTTATCAAGAAGAAGATGATGCAGTGGCAGATGAGCAGGAAGATGCATTGACAGACGAAGAAGATATCTTAGAAGATGAACCAGGCATAGGAGATGAGGAAACAATTATTGATGATGATGTCGACGAGGATATTATTGAAAATGACATAATTGATGATGATGATGACATGGTCGATCATTTCAACACCATTTCTGAATCAGATGTTGATATAGATGTCGATCAGTTGGATGAAGATCAAGAAGATACAGAAGAAGAATATTGATACAGATGTTATGTTCGAGTATGAGCTGGTATGTTATAACTTTATATTGTGCAATGTATAGAATTATTGTCTTTAAATAATTTACTAATTATGCGGGTTTGTTGCATGTTGTTTATTATTTCAAACCACTAAATAATGGCCTTACTATTGTTTATTATTTCGCAGGATTCGCAGGATTCGATTCATTTGATTCTATGGTCAGGTCTCTGAAAAAACCAATTAAACGCTTAAATAGTCAAGATCTGGAAGACAGGCTTTACCCCCACCATAAATTGCTGAAAAATCGGCCTTCAGTTCAGCTTGCTGTGCTGAAGACGAGGGTGGATTTGCATGATCAGTTGAATGAAAATGAATCAGATATTCGGGATGCTTTTGAGGGCAGATCCATAAGCCCCATAGATGAATATCCCATTGCTGCAGAATTTTTGTCTGCATTGAAGCACAAGTATAGTGTTGTATCGGAATACAAATTAGAGGACAACTATACCAAGTCTAAATCAACTGAATCTAGTTCTAGTGCTCTTGAACTTACCGAATTAAAGCCAGAAGCAGGATTTACAATCTCTAATGGGAACGGGTATGGTAGTTCCAATATTGGATTGGATGTCCGGAGCTCTGCAATAGGCACTGGACCTGATCGTAATGAACCCCAACTAATTCAATGTGATGAAAATATGGACTTTGATGATGATCGGGAAAACAAGCCAGAGCATTTTGGCAATATTGAAGAAACTGAAGAGGTTTCCTGTGATCGATTGAATCAACTCAGCCATAAGACATCTACTGCAGGCTGGTTTGTATCAGAAGGAGAATCGTTTTTGCTTTCCCATGATGATGGATGCTGCTCTTTTCACGATATAGCAAATTCAAAGGTGTGGAGGTTTTAATTATTGTACTTAATTTTGGGGTTTATGGGTGTTATAATTTATACATTTTGGGATTTTCTATTAGAAATAGGGAAAATCCTAGGGGTTAGATTATTCTCATGGTTTAAATTTCTATATTTGAAATAAAATTCACCAATTTCTATTTAAAAAAATGATTTGCCTAAATATTTGATGTAGTTTAAATAGGATGTAGTTCATTTCAAAAACTTTTGAAATTTTCTAGAAACTATGATTGGGATTTCAAGAATATTTATGCACTCTTTAAATTTTCCCTTAACATAAAGGGCAGTTGATGTATGAGTAATACTCAGTATTTTTTTTTTCCAATCTCTAGGAGAAGGCTGAATATAAAGCTCCATATGGGCTTACCCCAAACATGTGGGGTGATTGTTGGTTGATCAGAGCAGCTGGTTCAGATGGTTGCTCTGGTAAATATGTTGTGGCAGCATCTGCAGGTTGTACATTGGACTTAGGTTTCTGTTCATGGGACTTTTATAATAAAGAAATTATGGCATTCCATACTGAATCAGAGGCCTTCACTTCAACGTCCAGTACCATCTCTCCAGTTTTGGCAGAGAGGGATGTCTCGAGGAGAAATTTTGGCTTTGCAAATGTTGTGCTAGAGAATCAACATTGGTGGTACATGCCATGTGGGCCTCTTATGGTATCTACTGCCAGTGCCCAAAAGACAGTTAATATTTATGATATTCGTGATGGAGATCCTGTGATTTCAATGTGTTTGTTTTGAATGTTTAGGTTTCATAGTAAATCATCAATGGGCTCTGAAATAAGGCACATTGAAATCTTGGATACATGTTTCATGCCAAAATCAGTTGTATCTTCCATAAATACACAATCTTGGACCACTCTGTATAAATCTTCTTCTCATACAATATTACATCTCCCTCATTATACAGGTGGTGTTCTTACATGCATAGCAAAGGCATTGTTTTGGCAATCATTTTATAAGTCACTAGATATTGTGGGTACAAGGATCTAGGGTCTCCACATGAAACTGTGTTGCCCAGAGACTCACTCTGCCTGTCCTTAAATTTTTAAACATAGTAGTATGCCAATGCTTCTTTCATTTTGTATGCATAAGACAATTTTTTGTCAAAGTCCATAATTGTTTTTAAGTTTTATCCATCCCAGTTTTGTTGTGAATGCACAAGTTTTTGGCTCAACACATAATCTGTTATATCTTTGTACTTTTCCTTTACTAACTATTTGAAATTTCTAGTTATATTTAGAGGTGTCTTTTAAGGGATGAGGGGAATTACTTAGATTTAGTGCTGCCCACTCTCAATAGAGGCTTACAGTAAACTATGACACATTGTGATGTATATCAGTGGTAGTTGGGGCAGCAAAAAAATCAGTTTCATGCTTTAGTAGATTTATTCTTCTTGGAAAGCTTTTAGCTGAAAAAAAAAGGGTATGAAACACACAACCAGTCCCCTTCCTTTTATTGGACCACCTCCTTTCTTTTTATGAGAGCATCTACAAGCTAAAATTACTAGAAGTGGTCAAAAGTGAGTTTGGTTAGTTGGAAAAGTCCAACTATTCTTAGCCCTCAACAATGTTTAAATACTTCATAGGCATGTTAACCCCTCCTAGACTGTGTTGCGTAAGTGGGTTTTGCAGAATTTTATGCACTTAGGGTTAGACTCAAATTTTGAAATTTGATGTAATTAGGATTATATTCAAGTGCTGGCCAAATTGGTAAAATTGATACTCAGCCATAGCTGAAAGGCAGTAATATGCAGTGGAGTCATTCTATGAAATGATTCAGTTTGGCATGTGAATCTCACATCTAAGGGCCATTAAAATCCCATGGATGGAGACTGATCAGGATTCAACATTGTTGTTACTATTAGTGGAGTTGGGTATGGCACAAGTACAATAAAAATACTGGAAACAATAGTAACATCATAGATTCAGAATCTTAATCTCTATATTAAATGAGCATTAGAATGTAACTTGATTTCAGTAAAATCTCTAACAGGTTTGTTCTAAATCGGACTGAAATACTCACTTGTAAAGATGTTTGAGGCTTGAGGTTGTATGACACTGCAACAATTGACTTGTTGAGTACATGATGACATTAGGTCATTGTGAAACTGAATATATGCTACTTCGGTATGAAGATTGATTGCACAAACTGTGTTTTCTAAATAATGTTTCCAATGAAACCTGAAATGGCTCTTGTTACGCTGAAAACATCTGTCATCTTTAATCTACTATCAATTTGAGTGAAAAGGGTAGCTAAACCACATGAAAATGCTCCGAAGATGTTACAGATGCATGGAAGCTCTGGAAATTTAGCCCCTCACTATGTTATCTGATGCAGGGGCATTAGGCCCAAGACAAATTTTGTACATAAATAAATGTAAAGGGGGGTCTCATGTTTTATTTCCCTATGAAATTATCCATAGTTGAGCTAATTTAGTTAATTTGTAGAGAAAATGTAACTGCCCGAATGATTAATGGGCACCTGAAGAGATAGTCAGTTTCAGAAGTTAAGCTAATTCTAGGAGTCTGTCTCTATCTGTCAGAGCGTTAGTCTTAGAGTTAGGAATTTGAAGAGTTTGTGAGTCATCGAGAAATTCGAATCGATTCATTGTAATTGATATAAAAATAAACCTTCGTGACAGATTCGATAGACCTACATAGAAGACCTGCAAAGAGAACTGCATAGAGCTGCATAGGGAAGAGGAGGCCATTGTATCGAAGATCTGGCCGAGGACCAGGAGACTGTAAGAAATTTCATTTATATAAGGAATCTGTTAGTATTATATGTGCGTTGATTGAGTAAGTTTTCTGTGTGTGAATATATGTACGCATCCTGGTGAAAGATAATTGAAATCCCATGGTAATTAAGAAAACCTGTGATGAGGTTATGTGCATATAGACTGGTTGAGTTCCCGGTGGAACACGAACTAATGACTCAGGACTTATGAGCATTGGTGAATTCCACAGATAACTGTGTCAAACAGTTGGGGAATTTCTCTATAATCAGTTGTGTGAACAGAGGGTGAATTAGGTTAATGACATTCCCGTGCGCCTGTGGTAGAGCAAGGAGATTTTGTGCTCGAACCTCCATGAGCTAGGTAAAACCTCGTAATGAGTGTTGTGAATGTGTAGGCGATTGAATGAACCAAGGACCAGTGTATCGATTTGCAGAGTCGATACTAACCTTGTCGGAACCATAAGACATAAACCGTGGCATATGTAATGCATCGTGTCTCCTCGAAATGGTTGTGCCTAAGTTCGTTTGGTATGGCCGCGCGAAGGATGAAAAACGAGGTAGAGTTAAATGGTAGTAAGGTGTTGGTAAGTGGATGGAACCTGGAGTAAGAGTAGTCGGAACCTTGAGGACCGCACAGTAAAGACGGGTTTCCGGCATATTTCACCGCTTTTGTACGGTAAGCGATATTCCCTATTTGGACGCGATCAATGTCATAGGCCGACACGTGGCCTTGAGAGGTTTTGAAAACCCACTCTCATCGCGAGTTAACGATCGTGCAACTAACTCGTGTGATATCCAGTTGGATCGTTGGATCGTTAAGGCCAGAGCGACGTATTACCCATCGTTGGATGTGGAAAGGCCGCTAGTGCTGGGCCCCACGCGTATATACGTCGACTATTGTTGTCCTAACTAAGGTTCAATGGAGGTATTAATATTTCACGATCGAATTATGTTCATAACAATTGGAACACCCACAATTCATAACAAATATTGGAGATTTACTGTCCTGTTTTAAAGTTTCATTTTTTATTTTTTTTAAATTGAACCCACCATTGGTATACCGACGCTTTGTAAGCGTCGCTCTTCCGACGCCTTATAAGCATCGATATTCTGACATTTTGAACGATTTCCATTTTCATCGGTCTTGTGACTTCCGTCAATATTGCGACAGTTCTTCCTGGTGTCGGTATTGCGACGCCTTTGGAAAGCGCCGGTATTGCGACGCTTCTGGAAAGCGTCGGTCTTGCGACACTTTTGCAATGCGTCGGTCTTGTGACACTTTTGTATGGCGTCAGAATTGAGACATTTGAGCAACAGTATAAAGACGTCAGAAGAGCGACGTTCAAAATTTCGGACCACATTTCATCGGAATTGCAACAGTTCTTCCTGGCATCGGTATTGCGATGCTTTTGGAAAGCCTCGATATTGCGACGCTTCTGGAAAGCGTCGGTCTTGTGACACTTTTGTAAAATTTCGGAATTGCGACAGTTTAGAAACGTCAGAATTGTGACATTTTAGAAACGTCGGAAGAGCGACAGTATAAATACGTCGGAAGAGCGACATTCAAAACGTCCGACCACATTTCGTCGGAATTGCAACACTTTACAAACGTCGGAAGAGCAGCGGTTTGGGAAATGTCAGAAGAGTGACACTTGTTTGGAAGCGACGGAAAAGGTGTCGGTATTGTGACACTTTGTCAAGGCGTCAGAATTGCGACGTTATGTCAAACCACGTTTTCACACGTCCTGTTGTTTACCGCGTGCGACTATGTGTCGAAATAGCGATGAAGTTGTGCGTCGGAGAGTGAATGAGGTACAGTGATAAGAAATAGTTGGTGAGCTATTTTAAGAGTAAAAGTTCAATCCGAACTACAAGTTCGACCAAACTTTTGTTTCCAATTTTCCTTCTCATTAAAAAATCTATTTTCCCATGCCGTCGTGTGTAAGTCCAATCTAAACGAAATAGAGTTTATTTTTGATTCTCTAAAGTGTAACCCAACTTCACATTTCCGCCTTGCAGTGTTTTGGGAAAACATAGGGCTCCTTAGCTTCATCCCACATCTTTCTAGAGTTGATACATATCAGCCTACTATTGTGATGTTCCTTTACATTATTCCGATCAAAGGTGTCCCACCACTTGCACCTAAAAATAACACATTGGAAAGAAGAGGAATCCACTTCAATGATCTCTTGTATCTTTCTAATGTAACCTAACGTCCCTCGTACTAGGTTTTGATCACGGTAGCTAGATCGACTAGATTGATCGAACTCGACTTCCACTCCACAGTCTTGTGTGATGTGTCCAACATCAACATTTTCTATGTGAAAATGGTGTACATATGCCCACATAGATGGGAATAAATGAACCTATTATAAAAAAGTTAAAAAATGATAGTATCATGTGTCTTATAATAACCCAACAGTTAAAATATGAAATATAAATGTAATTATGTTTGAAATGTGCATTATTAAGTTTCAAATGTACATATAAATTAAATATATTATTACCGAGTTTTAGCACCCAATCCCTACGTTTAGCGCATCCTCTTCAGCACGCGGGTAACAACCAATTGCACCGTATTTCTCTCTGACTTGGTCAACAACCCAACTGTTGGGGCATATTTTTGGCATATTTTCTTTTAAATGATTGGTATAAGGCAAACTTCTACCATTTAACCATCTGAATTCTTTCCTTTCACTATCCCATTTCATCCTCTTTTGTTCATACAATGCAACCCACGGTTGTGTCGCTTCATAATTGTAAATAATGATTTATTGATTGCTTCCATTTCTGCATTCGATGATGAAATCAAACCGACATTATATAGTACATAGAGATCAAAATATACATGTATTATATCAAAGTTCAACATGAATATTTACTTTGTGTAAATTTGAAAAATTATAAGTCGCTTACTCTTTATCAAGCGCTTTTTTCCACTCGTTTGGAGCAACTCCCCTTCTCTTTTGTCTTCATCCCTTTCATCATCCCAAATCACCGCACCTAGTATGTTGTCAATCTTCTTGATGTACTCACTAGCATAATAGAAAGACTCATACGATATATACCCCTCTTCCATAGACCCCTCGGGTTTTGCCCTTTGTCGAACAAAACCTTTCAATTTCTTCATGTACCTCTCTAAGAAGAACATCCAATGACAAGAAACCACCCCAACTAATTCATCCTCATCTACTAGGTGGATTATAAGATGAGCCTGCAAGTCCATGAAATGCATTGGCAATTCCTTCTCAAACATACAAACAATTTCAACTATCTCTTGACACTACTGTGGAATTCTAGCCACATGAATCTCCTTTAATGTGATCCAACGTAAAAATTCAAATAATTTAGATATGGTATGTCCTAGGTCTTGAGGGAATTCATGTTTCACACACCCACGCATGAACAAAGGATAATGACACTGCAAAGTTATAAACACGTGCAATAATATACAAAATTAGTTATGTTTTATGATCCTTGCATGGGATAAAATTTATTAATATAACAAATAATAAAATAATTCTTTTGAAATTATACCTACTCTTTGAAGATTCAAATGGTCATGAGATTTCAACCTCGAAAAATGGTCATCCATGGTGAAGCAGTGTCGTAGTGAAGATCCGTATGAAGATGGCACCCTCACACCCATTATAACTTCCTTTGCCAGAGAAAGTTCATCTTTTTTTAAAAATCCATGGGACACCACCTTCTTTGAAATACCATGAATTATAGGGACCATTGCACACCTCTGATCCTGTACTTTCTAATCATCTTGGCCAATGTTTATTTTTAGTTTTTGAAGTAATAAGATATTTCCTAACAACCAATGTGTCACTTTGTTTTGATGATATGTTCCTCCATAAAGAAGATGAAACATTTTTAAATATATGTATGGGATATAAAAAGTGGGTAATATTAAGATGCTCCCAATATGGGAGGTTATAAAAGATATATTTCCTTTTCATCCTAATGGGAAATTTCTCAACATAGGTGTTGAAGAATTCTGGATCATCGAACATAGGCTCCCCATTTGAATCGAACATTTCTATGAACTCCTTCTCCTTCTCTCTCTCATATGCTCTAAGCCATTCATCTGGTGTCATTATTGGAGGCCTTTGGGTTCTCTCTCATTTACCGTTGAAAGTATATGATGCTCTTCTGTAAGGGTGTCTTATGGGAGGAATACCATGGAGAAATCATACACTGTCTTTCATAGGTACTTGGACCATCTAGCTTTCAGAGAAGGTCCACAACATTTACATCCAAAATACCCTTTTGTTACAAGAACTGCGAGATTATTTTATACAATTTATATGCATGGCACATTAAAGAATATCATGAAGATCAGAAAAATTACAACAAATTAAATACTAATATATGAAATAATATGGTTACGCATATAAACAAATCAATAAATTAAACATGTAATTTACCAGAGCAAACTCCTAAGCCTGGATAATCATGTGTCATGTAAGCACATATGCCATACAACGTAAAAATCCTCTCTGCTGCGATGGATCTTGATACATCGTATACATTTATCCCATCCCATAATTCCTTAAATTCATCTACCAGTGGTTGTAATTAGACATCCATATTCTTCACTTGTCTTCTACCAGGGACTATGAGAGCCAACATAATATGTTCATTCTTCACAGACAACCATGGGGGGATATTATTGTTGATCACTACTACAGGCCAAACATAATAGTTGGTGTTCTGGAGGGAATATGGGTTGATGCCATCCATGGCTATGCTGAGTCGTAGACTTCATACTTCATCCTTGAATTTTTTGAGCCATGTATCCTCTATATGCTTCATGGTTATTGAATCAGTTGGGATTCGCATAAGTCCCAACTCACTTCTATGTGAGGCATGCCATCCCTGCAACATAGCTAATTTTTTGCAACGAAAGAGCCTTTGAATCATTGGGATTATAGGCATGTGACTCAATATCTTAAATGGAGGACTAGTACATGATTTACCATAATTTTTTGATTTATCATACCTTTCGTGCCCACATTTCAAACATATCTCTTTGTCTACATATTCTCCTCTATATAGAATACAATCATTTGGACATGCATGATATGATATGTACTCAACACCCAACATTTTCAACAATTTCTTTGCCTCTTCGCAGCTACTAGGAAAGACATTATCACTTGGAATAACCTTATATTTGAATAAGCTATAGTTGGTGATCATGGAAAATATTAATAAACATACATTAATTCTGATATAATTATTAACGTTCATAAAATTGACCATTTGTAATGTTAATTGTGTACTGATTATATTTCTCAAATTTATATAAGGGAGGAATTTATGGTAACTTATCTCAAAATTTCTGAGAAACATGCATTCGAAAAGCCAAAATTTGCTTTCAAGTTGTACAGTAACATCATTGTCCCCAATTGGGTAGAATTTTACTGACCTCCAGGTCCAAAGAGAGGGGTGGTGGAAGAAAATTTAAGGCTTTCGAAAAAGGTGTCAGCAATATGAGCATCATCCCCTAGTTGATCATCGTTTTGGAATGAATCTAACAACATTGTCTCCATGGCAGTCATATCCCTTAATTAATCATCCATACCAACCTCTATTTTATTTCCTCCATTTCCAGCTTGTGAATAACTACTATTGTTGTAATCATTCCTAATTGGTGAATCTGGACATAGCAGGAATTGAATCGGTGGTTTATTCAACCATTCTTTGTATCGTTCCTCTTCGATTTTTTCTCTTAATTCAATCTTCTTTGGATTTGACATTGTCGTGGGGTGTAATGGAAGATGGTAGGTAGGTCACTCATCATCACTAGAATCCTAATAATTAAAAAAATATATTTGAACATGATTAGTACAAAATATATGATATCAATTAGTAAGCATGTTGAAAATATTGCATGATTAATTGGTTTGATGTTGAAATAATTACATTAATCAATATACCAAACAATTATAATTATTACCATCGTTTTCCTAGGATCGTAGCTAGAAGATGCAATATTGTTACAATTGGCTGGGTGAAGCAGCTGTCCATTTTCATCTACCAAATGCATCTTGCGGTATGTTGCTCCTTATAAGAGCTTCCGATGTTTTGGAGTTGTTTGAATATTTTGTGCATTTGAACTCGATTATGAATCTGCATGAACCTGAAAATTTGTATACATTATAAATTTAATTAAGTTGTGCATGATTGACATGGAAAAAAAACATAAATTCAATTAGATAATGAAAATATAAATAAAATCTGAATTAAATATTACGTCTCGAGATGGATAGGGAGAACTCTGTGATGGACTTTGAGAAATATTATGGAATGAGCTGGATTTTGAAGAATTTTCCATTCAATACAATTAAGATATTTTCTCCCTGCACTTGAGCAAAATCAACAATAAATTTTGGTGTACACACCTAAAATTAATTTTGATGCGTTAAAAATGGACTTCTTGTTATCGGTGCTAATGTACAGATAACCACATCGGTGTGTTTTAGTTACTGCACACCGGTGTCATGTTTTCAATGGATGCACCAGTACGGTGCTATTCATTGACGCACCGGTGACGAATAACCGCAAATAAAAAAAGCGCAACTCTATTTTCTTTAAGTGGAAAAAAAAGCGGTAAATTGAAAAATGGGCAGCAAAATATTTTCGAAAATATAATTTCATAAAACAATTCTTTAAATACTAAACACTTTTCATTATTTCACTATTTTTGCAAAAACATTTAAGCTAGAGATTTGTAGGAGACATACCTGGAGCAAGAGAGCACGAGAGCACTGTGGAGCAGCAAAATACGTTCGAACAGAAGTATTCAGACAATTAGAATTCCAAACCTCAAGTGATTCAAACCCTATAGTATAGAATTTCAAATGATCTCATGATTAGATTTTATTTTATTTTTAACTTTTTTCTGCATTTTTTTTTTACGTAGTAAGAAAAAAATTTCAATTTTCTGTTCATTTTCAAAAAAAAAAAATGATTTTTACCCTAAACCCTTCATTCTTTTTGTTTCTGCCCTTTCTTCTCCCTGTTTCTGTGATTTTAGAATTAGGCTTTTTCATTTTAGATTTATAGGGTTTTTATTGCTATATATAGGCCTATGACATCCAACCCACAAGATCACTTGCATAGTTGGATCCCAATCCATGTCGGCCATTGCGTGAATTTTTAAAAAACAAATTTTTTTTATCGGTGTGCCTGGCGTAACCTAGTGCACCAGTGCACTGCGCAAGTACTGTTTAATAAAAAAATTTAAAAAAAAATAATCAGTGCGCCATATGTAAAATAGGGCACCAGTGTGCTATTTCATTATGGCGCACCGTGCACGTACTATTTCACAAAAAAAAAAAAATTTGTGTTAATCAGTGCACCATGTAACATATAATGCATCACACTAGGTCTCCTAGTTGACAGAGAGCACCGTATGGTGGTCCCTTGTTTTCACAGGGCGTTTATGCTACAAAAACTAATAGTAGATGTTTTTTATTATTTTTTTTTTGTTAATCAGTGCGGTGGTTAACATGTAACACACCAGTGATCCTTGTTGACATAGAGCACCATACAATGTTTTATACTATTTGGGCGGTACGTTTATAATACCACCACACTCCGACGTTGGTGCCTACACCATGAATGGTGCACCAGTTTCTTGATATAAATTTTTACCTGAAAAGTTGACAATTAATTTATAAAATATATTAATAAATAATATGGTACAGGTTTCGTATTGATAAAGAAATGGCTGATAAGAGATCAAGTAACAAAAATATTGATAACACATCAAGAAAAGAAAAAAGGGCTAAGTTCTTTGTAAATTCTTTACAAAAAATATTATTTTTGAACTATATGTAAGTTTAACTAATATCTATTGTTTACTGTGTATCATGCAGAGCCACAAAATGACAAAGCTCGATAAGATTATTTCTGATCTAGGACCAGAAGAGCGTAAAATTTTGATGGAAAACTTGCAAAAGGATGAATCAGGTGAATGAAAAAATACTATTGATCCAATATGAGTTCCTTTTTTTAATTTTCATTAATAATATACTTAAAATTATTAGATAACATGTGTCGAACAATCTATTAATTCACATATGTTAAAGGTTCTACAGGGACCAACAAATCATAAAAGGAATTTTGTTCTAAGAAAAGAAAAAAAATAGAACATGCAAATGAAAATGAATTGCTCCTTAGCTGATCTAGAGTGGTGTTGGAAGTTAACAAAAGGGGGAAAACATTTTACAAAAGTTTGAGAGATCTAGTGGAACGAATGTATAGACGTTCTTTCCACTTACAATACAAAAATCAATCCAATTATTCCAAGAACCAAATTTTATCTAAACTACAGGAAGAGTTTCCAGAGAATTGGTCAATGAGACATGTCATACTTTTAATAGAAAAAACTTACAACAAGAAAAAAGAAGGAACGAAAAAGTAATATTCCTTTAAATGTTTTTCTAGAATTATTTATAAATATAATTTATGAATGTCACTTTTGTTATATTTACTTTTCATATATCAATATAAAAATTAAATAGTTTATTGTCATGTTACATTTTCAGGAAGATTATGAAAATCTCAAAAGATGAACGAGCTGATATAAAAAATATGCCAGTAGGAATGTCCAAAAACGTGTAAAGGACATCATTAAAGAAATGGAAAAAATTGCATCGCATGAGGAGCCATCTCAACAACAACGTGCTTCAAATGTAATATGTAATCATTGAATTTTTTTATCATTAAGTACAATAAATAAAAAAATTAGCATTAAATATTTATTTTCAAGTATTTTCTTGCAGAAAATACAATAAAATGGAACCCATTTAGCACATAAAACATGACGAAAAGGATGAAAAAGGTTGATATATAAGTTTGTGAGTAATTGCTACTTCCTTATAACAACTTAACTAGATTTCATTTTTGTATATTTTAAGTTTTTTTACAAAAATCATCATTGAATGTCTTCAAACAGGTGCTAACATACAAAGAAGAACCATCAGACGAATTTATTGATATTGGGTTAAATATGTGTTGTGAGTATATGTTTGGATATCAAAGCAAGGCGTTGTATTTTGTACTAGATTTCATTTTTGTATATTTTAAGTTTTTTTACAAAAATCATCATTGAATGTCTTCAAACAGGTGCTAACATACAAAGAAGAACCATCAGACGAATTTATTGATATTGGGTTAAATATGTGTTGTGAGTATATGTTTGGATATCAAAGCAAGGCGTTGTATTTTTTGAAATATTTGTCTGTGAAATCAGACATTTTGTTTAATGTAATGGACGTAGTGTCCCAATTGAAAGACAAAGGGATACCAATAACTGTCCTATTTTGTATGACAAAGACAATCTTATTCATATATATATATATATATATATATATATATATTTATTTATTTATTTATTTATTAAAAAATATGTTTTAATTTATTCTATTGCGTTCTCCATTGTCGTTGTGAAATGTAACACCAGTGATTAAATTTATGGATGATTAAATATTATAATGAAGAGATGTTAAATTTGATGATATGATATAACAAATTAATCCAAACATCACATTCAAATGCACTAATAAAAATTTAATTGATATTAATATTGTTATAAGATATGTGTCGTCTTTTGATGAATAATGAATTTTAAAAAATCACAATAATTATGATATGATATAAAAAATTAATCCAAACATCACATTCAAATGCATTAATAAAAATTTAATTAATATGAATATTGTTATAAGATGTGTCGACTTTTGATGAATAATGAATTTTAAAAAATCACAATAATTGCACTGTCACAGGTTAATGTTTCTAAAAAATACAAAATGAATACCAGTGCATGTCAGTTACTGTACACCAGTGCATTTGTATGATAGAGTGCACTGGTGCATTTCTACGACCTATGGGCACCGCTCAAATACCAATACCAATTATAACTCTCGATGTGTTTGTGTGATACTACACACCGGTGCATTTATGTGAGACTACGCACCGGTGCATTTGTACGACCTATGGGCACTGCACAAATACCAATACCAATTATAAATCTCGAAGTGTTTGTGAGATATTGCACACCGATGCATCTATGTGAGACTACGCACTGGTGCATTTGTACGACCTATGGGTACCACACAAATACCAATATGAATTAGAAAAATCGGTGAGTTTTTCTGATACTTCGCACCGGTGTGTTTTTATAAGTCTACGTACTGGTGTGTTGATACGACCTATGGACACTGCACAAATCCCAAGACTAATTAGATCGGCCCGTGCGTTGCATCACCAACACTACGCTCGATGCGGTTTTAGACCTTGACGGCCTGGTGCATGCACCTTCGACTGCCCTGGGCCACTGTCTAGATCACACGCACTGGTGCGTTGACACTTTAATAACACATCGATGAAAAAAACATCCGTAATAACCTCTGGCCTCCCAGGTTTTTTAGTTGTGTTGAAATTCTGTTAAAAGCTCTGCCAAAAACTCCGTAACCATAAACAGATGTTGTATAAAATGTTAATTTGACAATTTTGGCTAGTTTTATAACACTTAAAATCTCCTTTATAACCTTTGCTAGACGGTCTTTTCCTTATAGTGATATTAGAGGTGAAAAGGATCCTCACTAAGAGGAATTTGGTGAGACAACTAGAGGAGAAGTTTCATGAATTGGACATGGCCTTCAACAGATTCTGAAACAGAATTGAGCCCTTAAGGGCAAAAGGGTTGTCCTCACTGTATGTGATAAATAACAAACTGTTCCAAAATGGATATTATATGACCAAGCTCAGGGAGACAACTAAAGGTGCCACCAAATTCTCCAACATAAAATGAAATGTGGCCGGGAAGGTGTTCTTAGATCTCTTGAGAAGTGACATATTTATTCAACATGATCTGAAATAGGTTTTCCTCACCAGGTCCACTTTTAGCAAAACATAGAGGTGGATGAAGTGTATCAATAGGTCATGGAGACAAGAATTCCTGGTAAGAAGGAGTGGGCCAAATTGTGCATGTACCAAGATTGAAAAGGCGCAGAGAACACATCAGCACAACCACTGATCAACGAAAAGCACCAGCGCTGCATCATATTTAATGATCCAGCAAAGGCAACCCAAAAGTAGAGCCAGATGTCAGAGCCACCCATCATTGCCTCTTCGTGACCACCTCAGCCACCTTCAACCTAGTTTTTGGGTTCACTAAGATTTTGCAAACTTTTTGGATTCATGAAGAGCTGCCAAAGTTAATTCCACAGGCAGTGTTTTGTCAGAGATATTTTTTCTAGGCCTTACATGGCCACACTTGTCTAGTTTTTTCTTAATTTGTACTTAAATAAGGTTGCTAAAGTAGATATGGAAAAAGATGTAATTTTTAGTTAAATACTGCATGCATTGGTAGTATCAATGTTGGTTGGACCTTGTTGGACCTTGCATTGTAAGAACTATTGTATTGGAGCATTGTAATTTTTGGAGTTGGGCATCAATAATAAGAGATTGCTTACAAGATACTTGAGTTGTTTTAGATGGTGATGTGTTTCTTATCTGTGTTAAATGTTTCCATTGTTTTCCTTGTTGTGCATCCATTTATCTGATTGTAAAACATAAATTTTAGATTAAGATTTGTTGTTGGAGCACCTTAATTTTGTCTGTATTCACCATCTGGATGTTTTCTTTTGAAGTCTAGTTAAATAATTCTTAACTACTCTTTAATCATTACTAAATATCACTCTTTTCTCCATATCATAATTCATGTTGCCGTAGAGATCCAATTAGTACAGTTAGCTTGCCCTCTGATGCTCTTGAAAACTTGATGTCGCAAACCAGCCCTGTTGACTCCATAGCCCAATGAATTAGCTTCTGCAAACCTGCTCATCCAACCAACAAAATCAATCAAAACAACCAATTATCACTATCACTGTAACTAGCCTAACACAAGTGTTCATAATATTAAGGTAAAATTAAATTATAAATAGAGAGAGCCCTCTCTGAGTCTAGGAAGGCTAGGTCCTAGATTCTAAAGTGGTTTGATGTTGTCCTCTATCGTTTATTCTTTCCAATCTTATAAATTATAGGGCCACAACACACTTAATGATGCAATATTCACGGGTCAGCTGAGAATGCAGCCAATGCATCCCCCCCAGCTCGAATATATGATCAAAGCTTACCATCTCAAGGAACAGTTAGAGAGTGGATCCAAGAAACAGCCTTGAGACTGTTATAACTCCTACATTTTAATTTCCTAGCTTTTAGTTTATAGTTTAGATTATATTAAGAAGAATTATTTCACAAGTATTCTATTTTTTTAATATTAATTAGTATTTAAACCCCTTTCATGCATTTATAAAGGGGTCCAAATTTTTGAGAAGGTGGCTTTTGGAACTTACACTATTGTTTGAATAGAAGTATCTAATTGAAATTTTGAGCCCAGAGGCTATATTTTCAGAACTAAGCTATGATGCAATGAGTACTATTATCTGTGTATTAATCATTTTATGTTTATGAGATTATAGAAAACTTGTTTCTATCTATTTGTCCCTTTCTGATAAGCATTGAAACGATATATATATTCTTATTACTATTGATAAAATGTATTGAATGATATGTTTTTAGACAAGTGACTTTGAAAGCTATTATATGATTAATGTTCTTCATCAACTAAATCAATTACATTGATTTAGGTTATTTAATGTGCTTACATCCATTTTAGTATGCAAATGATCTATATTGTTTCATACTTATGAAATCTTACTCTGTAATCATTTAAATCAGTCAATCCTGGTAAGTAGTTAGAATTACTTTTATTTATGTTATCAGTAAAATAGATCACCCCATTTGTGTTGATTTTATTCCATTGTTTTACAAACTCATTTATTATACGGGAAAATGGTCCCTATATCCCCATTCAAACCCGCCATTTCAATGGAAAAGGAGTAGCAAGGATTTTCACTAACCTCTCGATCAGGTGGAATCCCTAATGTTGAGGAAGTCACTCTCCAGCCTTCAATACATTTGAAAATTTTGAAAAATTTGTAATATTTTTCAAATTTGAGACTTTAGGATAATCATCACTCTACACTTTTATATGCAAAATGATCCATTCTAATTAAATAGACATAGGGTGATGATCTGGTATATCATTTCTTATCACCCATTGATAATTACTGATGATGGCCATGAACCAAAATCGAGGTACCCCCAAGCTAAAATATTTATCAAAACTATAAAAAAAAGATTAAAATGTAGAGGAGGGAGAGAGCTCTTACTTGGAATTGAGAATATTGAAAATGGTAACCTAAATCCACTAAAATATAGATCTAAAGATTTGAAAAGTAGGGTTTTTCCCTAATGGGTAAAATTTCTAAGTATGAAACTGACACGTCGCCCTCTTTTTACCCCTTTTAGTTATTTTACAATGGGAATGTGATTTCAAAATAACTCTGTTTACACTACGGTCAAGTGATGATTCTTTCTATTTCATTTTATTATTATTTTTTATTCCACTTTTAATGACGTTTTAATGATACAAAAAATAATTTGGAGAGTCATTTACCTATTTGATAGGGATACATTGTTGGAATAATAGTTGGGAGTAACATCCACTGAATTTGAAGTGTTTTCTTGATATTACCATATATGGATAGTTATTTCCTTAGAATTCTCTTGCAATATCTATCATCTTTGCTACCATTAATCCACCTTAGGGTCAATCCCTCTAAGTTGTGACATTAACCTATCCTTGATCCATGTCATAACTTGATTGGTACTACTTACTCTTTATGTGAACCCTAGAGTAGGACTTGATTTCCATTTTGGCTCCCATGCTATGAGACTTTGTAGGGACAAGAGTATTCTAATAGAACCAACATTACACGAAGTTAAGCCACATTCTTCTCTTCATATGGTTTCTCGCAATATCCTAAGGAGGTATTTGAAAACTTTTATGTTTCTTTACAATTGCATATGAATATTTATACTATTGTATTTGTGCTTACTACTACATTACTATTCTTCTTAATCCCACTTTCCACCAACTATATAGTGATATATATTGGATAATTATATTAGTTTTCATCCATATCAATGTTTTTAAAGTGGGAAAAGTGGAGGAATAATCTTGCAAGGGTATTTTTACAAATTGGACCTAGTTTGGAGAATTAGGATACAAAACCTGACTTTTGTTTTGATTTTTTGTTTTTTTTTTTTTAGGGAGGGGGGGCGGGGTGTTAAAAATTTCCTAATTAAGCATTGTAATCCATGAAATTATTCTACAATTGGATAGCATTCCAACAATGTAATAAATGTGTCAATCAGATTTCATATGCAAAAGTTATGCTTCCCAAAAGTTAACCTACCAATTTTGACCACCATGGTTCGAGAGGATGCCATATCTGCCCCATTACTCATGAAAAATGGGATAGCCACTAGGGGATTATGAATAGTAATATAAAACATTCAAAGTTGTAACTCTAGTTTAGAAAAGAAGGAATCCAACCTAACACTTAGTTTCCTATCAAACTATGTTATAACTACACCACTAGGAGGAGAAGTGTTTTCATTCATTTCTATTGTATCTCGTTACACAATATAGAAAATAAAATTGGTAGTGGGAGTGAGAGAGCATAAGAAATGGGGTTTATTTTTTGTAGTATCCTATCAAGGCATATGTCTTAGTTAAGTCCATAGAGACTGCCTAGTCCTTTTTACTTGCATTATTTCCATTCTAGAGAAAGAGAGAGTATAGAAGCCTCATGTACCACTTGGGTTTTCTCCTATAATGGTTTCCTAGATCATATCTTTTGTTCATTTTTTTTGGTGTGTGATTGTATTTTATTTCTCTCTAGTTTCTGCATTTTATCTATTACATGCATAAGTAGAAAATAATAATCAACAAATCTAGAATCCAAGGAAATTAATCCTATGAATATATATGTCAATATATTTTTATCAAATCCATTATGAGGAATTGTCTTGTGGAATATCCATGGTAGTTTATGAATCATGCAATAACACGTGAACTATTTCCATTTACATTAGTTTTGATTCCATTTTTTGACCTTACTCTTCATGGAAAGACCACTGCAATGAGTGGACTTATTTTTCTAGACTATTTTCCTTCGTGGTTCTTAGGTTATTTCGACCAATATGGAACTAGATGAATGTAACACTTATTCCACTCATTTCTTTTCATGCTTTCAAAACATTGAAATATGGTGATCTTACTCTTCTCCATTTCTCATACTCATTGAAATATGACTAGGATACCATATCGGGTGTCCTTTTACTTGTTTTTTTGGTTTTATTAAACGATATGAAAAATACATCCTATTAATTACACCTTTAACTCATTTTTATTCTCATTAAAACTAAATGAAAAAAACTTATTATCTTTGTTGGCCCTCGTTTTTTATCTCTTTTTGTTTAGAAAATACACCTTATTATTCCATATTACCCATCTATTTACTATCATATCCACCATATATTGACCTAAAGATGCATATACAAGTTTTTAATTTATGTTTTTCAACTATTATATGTTTTTGTAAAAATTGAAATTTAAGTGCATTTTTGGACAGCAGCGGAAATTCCCATAATAGCATTATGGTTTTCATATGTGTAGGACACTTGGGCTTGAGTTGGATATGTTTCTAGAAAGCTCAGGAACTAAGAATAAGAGTATACATGTTGGCACAGTCAGTTTGAGCTTTAATGGGACCAGTCAAAGGCGTTCAAACATGACCAGTCTTTGTGGAGGATCCCTAGAAACTAGGTCAAAACTCTTATTTTGTGGGATTTTCTAGATTATGATGGATCTGATAGATGAATTCGACTTGATATGATATGATAAGGATAGTTATTATTACTTGAACTATTTTAGATGAGTTTGTTATATATTTTATCTATTTAAGCCTCAAACTTTGAAGGCTTTGACATGGAACTTGTATGACTTATTATTTTTATTTCTGATACTTGGAGACATAATTGAAGATCTGTTCTATCAAATTTTGATGCTATTACATGTTGGTTGATTGATTGAATTCTTAAGTAGCTGAAATTACCTTCAATGTGTGAGACAAGGGTGGAGGGACCCCACACCAAGCTAAATGCAATTCTTAGTTTATTTCATAGCTAAAATTTTTGAATTAGTTTGCTTATGTTTAATTTGTTTATGCTGATTATTTTAAAGTATTGATGAATCTAACGATTATTCTTAACCTTCATATGAAAGGAAAAACAAGTGTTTAATTTAAGCACTCTTTCTATCTAATCAAGGTTTTCAGTTAGAATTCATCTTTACATGCCTTTACATGCTTTGATTGCTGATGGATCTTAATCTTGTTTCTATTATTTTTATGAAGAGACAAACCAGTATTTAAGTTAAATACTTCTTCTATCTGATTAAGAGATTAAAACTAAGATTCATCTTTCTTACTTTTATGAATTCTTGTTTTAACAATAGCATTACTGATAAATGAATATATGATGAAGGACAACCAAGACCTCTTCAATGAAGAGCCTCTTGAATTATTTCATGTATCTTAATCTATTGTTTAGTTAAGTAGTTTGATTTCTAATTCACATGGTAATCTTGTTAAGAGAAGGCCAAACAAATCTCTTAAGTTAGGAGATTCTTTTGCTTCTAATTACACATCTGAATTTAGAAATCATTTAAGTTAGATTTACATTTGTAATATGCATTTCCCTAATCATCAATAAACCATTTTCTAAATTGATCGCAACTGAAACCCATATACTTTGGGGATGCTTCTAAGTTCCACTAACCTGGATTGATAATAAAAACTTGCGTTAGTTTACAACAATAAGTTGACCCAACATTTTGGCACCACTCTCGGGGAAGCATATTTCAAAACGGTCAAAATAGGAAAATTAAAAAATTAAAAGAGAAAAAAAATATAAAAACACCAAAAACAACAAAAACATATCTTTTGTCTCAGGTAATGTTTTCTTATACCTAGAGATAGAGATCAAAAAGTTAGATTTGTAAAATAACACCCCCCAACAGCTCATTCATCCACAAGATTAACAACACCGGTTGTTGGAAAACCTACAATAGAAGAGTTACAGGAAAAACATAGATCAGGACAAAGATTAACTTTAGTTGAAAGAAAAATCTTGTTGGCCTTAGAGGTAAAGAAAATTCAATCACCTAAAGAACCTCCTTCCACTTGGAAGCAAAAAGACACAAGAAAACCAACTTTTGAACAACTAGAGAAACCTATCCTTGATGACATCAAAGTAGTTGAAGAAATACAAAGCCAACCTCCTATTGAAACACTAAAAATCTCTGAACAAGAAATGGCTAAAGAAGGAGAAGGATCAATTAGATTAAACATGACTCATGAACAAATATTAGAATATGAAATACAACAAAGGGAATGGCGAAGAAAAAGAGAGGAAAAAATAAGAATTGAAGTGGAAAGAAAGGCAGAAGAATATAGAAGAGCATAAGCACTTCGAAGAATAGAGGAAGAAGCAAGAAGAGAAAACCAAAATCGAAGAACACAAGCAAATGAGCAAGAAGTAAAAAACTATCAAGAAACTACTTTTGGCTTTCCTATTTTAGATGCACGAGCAATACTAGGAGAAGAAATAAAAATGAAAAATATTCCACCTTCTGTATTGCCTAATTTATATGGAATTTCAACGGAAGATCCTAATGCATTCATGTTTGAGTTTGACATCTTGTGTAGAACATATGTCTATACTGATGATACACATAAACTTTGACTTTTTCCTGCTACTTTAAAAGCTGCAGCATTTAAATGGTTCATGGGATTAGGAGAACACATGATAGCTTCTTGGGAAGATATGAAGAAAATATTTCTTAAAAGGTATCAAGCTTACTGTAGGGCCAGAGACTCAAAAGAAGACATTTTCAGAATTTCCCAACAAGAAGATGAAAGTTTGGAAGAATATTTGAAAGGATTCCTTTACAATTTATAGAAATCCAAACATCATTCTCTTAGTTCTGATACCATCGACACTATTTTTTTAAAGGGTATTATAGATGAGTATTTAGACATTCTTAATGTAATGGGAAAAGGAGATATTTATAATTTACCATTTGAAGAAATTTTTGAATTATGTAAAAAATACTCTAGAGGAAGAGCTAAGAGTGGGAAAACAAATATTTCATCAAAAGCTTCCAAATCTGTAGCAAGTGCAATAACAAGAGCAGAGATAGGAAGCCTGTTAGAAAATTTAAGACATATCTCTTGAGAACTATGGGTACACAAGTAGATGTTTTGAAAGCTAAGAAAAAGAAAGAAGAGCAAGATGAAATCTTAGCAATTTTCTATCCAATGTGTAGACAAAAACATCCACTTAGGGAATGTCCTTTGCAAGGTATACAAGTATGTGGACTATGCACAGAAAATCAGGCAACAGAAAAATGTCCAAAGTTAAATAAATTGAAGGGAGAAGAAGTGAAAGGAGTATATTCTCTCTACTATATGGCACCAAGGAGACCTTGGCAGCCAAGAATACCTCAATAGTTCCCTCAAAAAAGTCCCCAAAATTTTCAATATCCTTAAAAAACATGGAATACACCAATGCCATAGCAGGCTTGGCCACCAAAAAAATATCAAAACTAAATTGCAGAAGGTTGGAGGGTATATGGTTATGGAAACCAACCACCACAGCAAATGTATCCTCAGCAGTATCAAAATCAATAACCATACCCTCCACAATCATTTTCTCAATAAAAACAATTTCAGCAACAACAACCAATTCCATATCCATCTCATAACCCACCAATGCTAACTCAACTACAGAAAATTTAGCTAGCTACTAACCAACCACCTCCTAGACCAACAAAATTACCAGCTCAACTAGTAGCTAATCCAAGTAACAAGTTGGATAGACCAACATATCATGTGGAAGAGGCAACATATTATCCCACTTATTCAATTCTTCCTGTGCAATATTTTCACCTAAGGTCTGTGAAGGTGTTACAGAAATATTCTCCTCCGATAATTGAAGAAAAAATAGAAAAAGGAGAACAAATTGAACAATCTCAACCAGAAAGAAAAATTCAGAAGGGTAAATCTATTATGACACAAACTCCACCATATCTGGAGAGATCGATCCAACAGAATATTCCAATATCTCTCCCTGAATTTAGTATTCTGGATGAATTGAAAAACACATATGTTAAAATTCCTTTGTTGTGGGCAATTAAAGACATTCCGATATATGCAAAAACAATAAAGGAATTATGCATTAGAAAATCTAGTAGAAGAAAGAAGGATCCACCAACAATCTAGGTAATTGGAAATTTGGCTAGTCTCATGTCTACAAACACAGCCATTGAAAAGTATCTTGATCCAGGAATTCCTATGGTTACTATTTTGATTAACAAATTTTCAGTGTCAAATAATTTAATAGACTTGGGAACAACTATCAATGTTATGACAACAGAGACTATGAAACATTTGAATTTGAACAACATTAGACCTACTACTACAATCTTAGAACTTGCAGACAGATCTAAGGTTGTTCTAGAAGTTATATTAGAATATATCATTGTCTCACTGGATTCATGGGAGTATCTTGTAGACTTCTTGATTTTGCAGCCAAAAAAAAACTTGGGAGGGCATCCCTTAATTTTAGGCTGACCATGGTTAGCCCCTGCAGATGCTTACATTAGATGCAGATCAGGAAGCATGATTATTGCACATGGAGATGAAAGAAAGCATGTTACATTATATCCTCCTGCTCAATCTCCTTCTTTATTATCATGGCTTGATGAAAAATAACTGCAAGAACTTCAACCTATTCTTAGTATTAATCAAGTTCTACAATTTTAGAGAGGAAGAAGAAAATGATGACTTATTATATCTATTCATCTCATAACCAAATCTTTCATAGAAACTTGGGATAACTCAATATGAAGCTGCTAGTTGTCTTTTGAATGAATGTTTTCAAGAAAATTGCACAATATGGTCACTGCAAAATACATTTGAAAACATTTTTCCTGTAAATTCAATTACCAATTCAAATAGAAAAATCATTGAAATAAGTCTAGAGAGACATTTTGAATATTGGTAACAACTTACAATCATCACAATAGGAAAAGCTAATAAGATTATTGCAAAAATATTCTAAATATTTTGCTTGGGATTATAAAGAAGTCAAAATTTTCTTGGGTATGCAGGCTACTATAGAATATTTATTGAAAATTTCATTAAAATAGCTTTTCCATTATTAAAGTTACTTTTAAAAGATGTGGAATTCCAATGGACTAATAACTGTCAAAATACATTTGAAAAATAAAATAAAAAATTGTCAATTGCACCCATTCTTCGAGGACCTAATTGGTCATTTCCATTTCACATTTCAACAGATGCCTCTGATATAGCTATTGGAGCATCACTTGGACAAAAAGAGAATCAATTCAATTATGCTATATATTTCATCAGTAAAAATTTAACACCAGCAGAATTGAATTATATTGTTACGGAAAAAGAAATGTTAGCTATTTGTACATGCAGCAAATAAATTTCGACATTTTATAACATGTTATCAAGTTTATATTCAAACAGATCATTCTGCTATAAAATATTTAATGATAAAACCAATCACAAATGGAAGAATAACTAGGTGGTTGTCATTAATGCAAGAATTTAATATTACTATACAAGATCGACCAGGAAAAGATAACCAAGAAAGATAACCAAGTTGCAGAATTTCTGTCAAGATTAAATTCACCTGGTGATCCAAATATAGTATCAGACAATTTCCCAGATGAACATTTATTTGCTATAAATGTCAAAACTCCTTGGTTTGCAGATAAAGCTAACTATTTATCATCTGGCATCCTACCATCTCACTACACAAACAAACAAAAATGAAGAATAATTGGAGAAAGTGCTAGGTATAGCTGGGTCAATGGAGATCTATTTTATAATAGCGTTGATTTAATGATTAGAAAATGTGTAAGAGAAGATGAAATAATTGAGATTTTGAAAGCTTGTCATGATGAACCATGTGGTGGTCATTTTGCAGATAAAATGACAACATTCAATGTGCTAAAACTTGGCTACTACTGGCCATCCATCTTCAAATACTCCAGAACTTATGTCAAAAGATGTGGCAGCTGCAAAAAAATTGGTAGACCAGTGGCATCAGATGAAATTCCATTAAAGCCACAAGTACTTAATGAACCATTTGAACAAACGGCTTTAGATTTCGTGGGACCAACCAACCCTCCATCCAATGGAAAGAAATACATCCTTGTATGTACAGATCATGTAACTAAATGGGTGGAGGCCAAGGCAGTAGCACGGGAAACAGAAGAAATTGTTGTGTCTTTTCTATTTGAAGAGATATTTGTAAGATATGGAGTTCCGAGACAGATAATAACTGACCAAGGTAAACAATTCACATCAAAAATTGTTCGAGATCTTACGAAGAAATTCAAGATCAAACACAGAAAATAAACTTCGTATCATCCACAAGCCAATGGAAAAGTGGAATAAAAATACAAATTCCTAGAGAAAATTATGACGAAGGCTATAAAAATGAACAAAAAGGATTGGTCAGAAAAGTTGAGAGATGCATTATGGGCATATAAAATAACTTGGAAAAACACTACTGGGTTCAGTCCATATTAGTTAGTGTATGGAAAGAAGTTATATTACCCATTGAGTTTCAAATACATACATACAAGCTAGCAGTAGAATTAGGGATGGAATTGTCTAAAGCACAACAAGAGAGGATTATGCATTTAAAAAAACTGGATGAGATATGACAACAAGTAGTTGAACATACATCTCTTTTCCAAGAACAAAGGATAAAATGGCATGATCGATTTATAAAGAATAAATTGTTTCAGAAAGGAGATTGAGCACTCTTGTTTGACTCCAAGTTCAAAGATTTCAAAGAAAAATTTATGACTCATTGGCTTGGGCCATATGATATTGAAGAAATCTTTGACAATGGAGCTGTCAAGATAAAAACAATTCATGAAGCATCTGTTTCATTTGTCTTCAATGGACATATGCTTAAATTCTACAATAAGCCTATAATAAAGAAGATTTTCTGAGAACAATTTCAATGGATACAGATCTGGAATTAATGGGGCAGCATAGCAATATGCCTTCCATAATTCCAGCAGAAGAAGAATAAAAAAAATATTAAAAAAAACATAAAAATTAAAAAATAATGAAAAGAGTTTGGTTGTGAAAATACAAGAAACTGGCACAATATAAACTCGAATTCATATCGGAAAACAACTTGTTTGGCCAATATGAATTCTATTTTCATTTTTATCTTAAATTACTTCAGATTTTTGTAGATATACCTTCAAGACATTGCAGACTTGAGGACAAGTCAAAGCATCAGCTTGGGGGAAGGTGTGAATATAAAAAACTATGAAGATAGTTTTCACCAGCTGAATTGAAGACAGCATATGAAATACTGTAATATTCCCATATGGTAAAAGCAGGAATATAGTGCATAAAATGAAAGAAACAACAAGTATTTAACACATGAAAGCATGAGACCAATATAAAGACATATTATTGATCATATATGCAGCAAATATGTACAAACAATGAGGCACAAATCATTAGAATGTGATCACACAAGCCTCTAATACATAAACACTCTCAAAAGTGAGATGTTGCCGCTATACAAAATACCGGAGAGCAAATACAGCATAGTCATATTAAGCATAACTACAGATGAAGATGGTACAATGATATAAAAATACTGATATAGGCTCCAATAGAGTCTAGACATACAAATTTGAGCACTAGATCAGCTTTCCAAGACAAACCGAGAGGGTTTCAAAAAAATGCAGACAATGTGTCAATGTAAGTTGTAGCCCTAGGGCTGAAGATATGTTGCAACAAAAAAAATGAGAAGATATGGCTGAATCTGATGTATAAACCTACAAATATTCTCCAATAGATCCTCCTAATGAAAGAATGGCCCCTCCACTGAAGAAATCACCTCCCAAAACAACCACTGCAACTACCCCTGCAACTCCTCCCTAAAATAACGTAGATCTGGACTGAAAATACACTATAGGGGATAAAATTATCCTTGTCCTGATGCCAAATGTGTCAAATATGCCCAATGGGATTCTTTACAGGCCTTCCAATGGATGGAAACCTTCCTCCACTGCAAAACTAGCTCTGAAGACACCCAATATAATTCTCCACTGCTGCACCCTGCAACACAACACAATATTTTTCAAAAAATACATTGATGAAGAAAGTTGTAGCTTGGCCCTAAGCCTCAGTGTGTAAATGAAGTTAAATACTCCTCCAAGAGGCCTCTCAAGGAAAGAGGTTGGATTCCCGCTCGAGAACACCTAGTGCTAAACAACACATCAATCTCAACTAAACAGCTAAAGAATGAAAGAAGTCTAAACATACCACATACAAAATAATAATAAAAAACATAACCATATGGCTGCCATCCTCTTCCTTATATAATTCATGAGCTTCCTTGCCCTTGTCCCCACTCAATTAGGTCACTACCTCCATGCAATCAATCTCCCTCCAAAACTGCGTTATTCGTCATTAAATGTCCACTCCTCCATAACAACGTTGTTGATTTGGTCAAAGTTTACCTATTCAACATGTTCCAACTCCTGTTCACACTCAAAGGTGCTTTATTTAGCTGCTTAGAAGGTATCCTTTCACACTTGAAGTGTTTTTATTGCTTATAAGGAGATTTATGTGCCTCCCTACCCATCTATTCACCTACCTAGTGATAAAATAATCCATAATATTCCATTTAGCTGAAAGCTAAATTTTAGGAATATTGCAGTCCTCCCCTCCAAAATGTTTCTTTCCTCAAGCAATTGTAAATGTGGAGCAAAATCCTCCCCTCCTCCTCTTGTGGCCTTCTCATCAATAGTCCCCACCATTGCTTTAGATATTCTACAATAATTCTGTCTCCCAATGGTGCCTCCCAAATGTGCAAGTTGATATTTGGTGGATAAACCAAATGGCCCTCATAATGAGAAATTGGAAGGTCTATATGAGAACCTTCTCGTTGTTCAATGGCCTCTTCAAGGTAGGAGTGATGCCAAGAATATGGGATCCCATTCCCAATGAGAGACTCCCATCTCCATGCTATCATCCAAATAAAATGAATCACCTTCCAGCATGATAATTCATAGAAAAGTTCCTCCCAAATGTTCATGAGAGGCATATCCCAAGCGCTCCAAACAATCATATGGCCCACCTCATAAAGAAGCAAGTGACCTACTATAGTGGCCATATCATCTCCCATTCTTCCCTTGAAGCATGAAGCATAAAAGGTGTGGGAAATTTCATTCCCCATGAACACATCCAACCAATGTGCCTTCCGTCCAATCATGTTACCAACAAAGATAAGAACATCATCATCATATGGAATCACAATCAAAGTCATGCTATTTTCCATGTGTATTAAAGGAGAAGGACGATGGTACCTCATGTGAAACCATCACAGTTTTTATCTTAACTGCCATACAATATGATATAAAAAGTGTTCCTCCCACCACTTTTTTTCTGCCCCATTCTTCTTGCATGCTTGGAGTAGGTGTATGATGGTTGGTGTTAATGAAGCATACCATGAAGAATACATCATCTCATAAAATTATTCTAGGGAATAGTCAACATCATCATTTCTCATGGACCCAAGTTGCCCACGAAGCCAAAAAGAAAGAGTGCCCCCTCTTGGAGCAATTCCCTGCACATGAGTGTTAATAAAATGCATGTATATAGTAAATATATCATGATGCTCAGAAATACAATCCCTACGATAAACTTGGTTCAAACTAGTGAGGTAGCTCATGGATGAGCTCCCTCTCACACCCAATGAGTAAGGTGGTGATGATAACTCTTCCCAAGAGTTATGTTTCTTCTCATCCTCCAAAACATCTATGCACTTCTTCATATGATAGTGCATCTCCTCTTTGAATTCTTCCCACATGAATCCCTCCAAGATAGTTTGGTATGTTCTAATGAAACTAGTGGGATTGGAAAGCAAGATCTCAATGGTTACATATATTAGTTTATCCTTGAGCTTTGAGTCTCTAGTCAAGTAGATCTTATCATGGAAATAAATGACTCCATCAACCACTCTATACATCCCATCTATCACTTTCCCATCAAGAACCTTACATGTGAAGAGGCTCTTGGAATATTCCACCAAGAGTTGGGACTCCCAATATGGATCTAAGATTCCCAACAATGACAGTGCTATAGAAATATGAAAGGAAGCTTCTGTCACATCACAACTATCCTCTTTGACATGCTCAATGCCAAAGCTACATATTGGATTATTGTTACCCCACCTTTGCTGCATCCCTTGTAGTTGATCTTGCCCAAGACAAGATTGAAGTACATGGAGGTCAACCTCCTCTTGGAGGGCATCACCCATCCAAAATGTCCATAGTTTTTCCAATGCATGCAAGAGTGTTAATAACCCCTTCTCATATTCAGAAATCTTCCTCATGTGTAGAAGTATAATTTGCTACTCCAAGGCTATGAAGTGGCCATTTGACATCATTATCATGTCATTATAGATTTCAGAATAATTTTTCAGCGCAATTAGCTGAGTGGGAGATAGCAATGTCCATATCAGAAAATTTCTCACTCCTCCTATGGACCCATCAAAGGTTCTCTGCGTTGTACTAGCTCCTCCCAAGGATACTTCCCTAGCCAAATATATCAATGTTGCGCCATGTTGAGAGAACTCTTTATTCATCCTCCAATCAGAGGGTCTCCCTAGTGGAATGCCTGCATGTAAAGAGACATCAAAATCTGAAGTAGACTGTATAAGTGAGTGGATTGATTTTTCCCTCCCTTCACTCCATAAATCAGTCTCCTTCTTCTGTCTATAAACCCCTTGAAATAAACAATGGTGCATGCTTCCCATCCCTTGATGTTGATCCACCTTTTCTTCTCCTCCTTTGATCAAGGTGTTACTACCCATCACTACTGTCACATGATTATCCTTGGGAACCTTTTGCAAAGATGAAAAAGCTCCTCCTCTTGAAGCAATAGCTTCATGCCCATCCCCATGTGGTGATGGTTCTTCTCCTGAAGTGACAATGTTGTTAATTCTTTTTTTCCCTTCCTCCTCATTAATAGTTGAGAATCCCTCATAAAAAATGAGAGACCCTAGATCTTGGTCTTCCCTTGAAGGAGGAATCTTTATGTCTTCCCTTTGAGAAGAAAGCTCTTCCTGCAATGGGGATCTTGCCCTTGGCAAGGTGTCATACAAGGTTTTATCCCCCTCAATAGAAATCTGAAGTGGAGTTGGTGCAATAGATCTTTCCAACTCATGTAAAGGTTTTGAATGTTTATGTTTTTCTAGCTCAATCAAAGATGATTCAGATTGTTTTACTTCAAATCTCTTCACTAATATCTTAGTAAATATTTCATAAGCAGCTATATTTTCATGATTAAATTAATATTATTCATAAAACCACCAAGTATGATCCTTACCTTCAAGGTGCAGTGCTGCTATCCTAAGGACTTCCTTTTCTGAAACTTGATGTAGATGCAAATATGAGTCTAGTTGATCTATCCAATCCTTGGTTGTTCATGTGGAGGACCCATCAAAATTTGGCAAAAAGAATATACCTCTTCTGATTCTGTTGTGATTTCTGATCATTCTTTCCTCCTTGAGTTGCAAAACTCTTGGAAGTTCAAGTTCTCCTTGAATCTCCAAGATTGAGATTCATACTCCTGAAGATAGTCACTCAAAGTCTCCTCCTTTGGTGCATTTTCTTCCTTCATCTCTCTTGTTGTAAATCTGGGCATAAAACTGCGCTATGGAACATAATGTGTGGCTGCATTCTCACACCCCTCATGTAAAAATATAGGGCTTGCTTCATATTCAAACCCACTTGGATATTCCATACACATCTCCCTTCTCATCTTCCTGATATCTCCCTTGATGCTCTGCATAGAGCTTTGAGAGCCCCTCTTCCTCCCTTCCTCCAAATAATGGAGTATTGTCTTTGTTTCTTTGGTACATATCCTCTTCTTGTGAGAAGCTTCTCCTTATGGTGACATATTGGCTGAATGCACAGGTTGAGCCAAGATTATGCTTTGATACCACTGTAATATTCCCAAATGGGAAAAGCAAGAATATAGTGCATAAAATGAAAGAAGCAGCAAGTATTTAACACATGAAACAATGAGACCAATGTAAGGCCATATTATTTATCATATATGAAGCAAATAGGTACAAACAATGAGGCACAAATCATAGAATGTGATCACACAAGCCTCCAATACATAAACACTCTCAAAAGTGAGATGTTGCTGCTATACAAAATGCCGAAGAGCAACTACAGCGCAATAATATTAAGAATAACTATAGCTGGAGATGGTACAATGATATAAAAATATTGATATAGGCTCCAACAGATTCTAGACATACAGATCTGAGCACTAGATCATCTTTCCAAGGCAACCCGAGAGGGTTTCCAGAAAATGCACACAATAGAAATGAGAATATATGGCTAAGGCTGATGTAGAAACCTACAAATCTTCTCCAATAGATTCTCCTGATGAAAGAATGGCTCCTCCACTGAAGAAATCACCTCCCAAAACAACCACTGCAACTACCCCTGCAACTCCTCCCTAAAATAATGCAGATCTAGACCGAAACTATGTTGTAGGGGATAAATAATCCTTGCCCTGATGCCAAATGTGTCAAAAAATCCCAAGGGGCTTCTTTACAGGACTTCCAATGGATGGAAACCTTCCTCCACCACAAAACTAGCTCTGAAGACACCCAATATAATTCTCCACTACTACACCCTGCAACACAACACAATATTTTGCAGAAACTATGTTGATGAAGAAAGATGTAGCTTGGCCCTAAGCCTGAGTGTGGAAATGAAGTGAAATACTCCTCCAAGAGGCCTCTCAAGGAAAGAGGTGGGATTCCCGCTCGGGAACACCCGGTGCTAAATAGCACAGCAATCTCAACTAAACAACTGAAGAATGCAAGAATTCTAAACAGACCACATACAAAATAATAACAAAAAACATACCCATATGGCTTCCATCCTCTTCCTTATATCATTTATGAGCTTCCTTGCCTTTGGCCCCACTCAATTAGGTCACTACCTCCATGCAATCGATCTCCCTCCAAAAATGTGTTGTCCCTCATTAAATGTCCACTCCTCCATAACAACGTTGTTGATTTAGTCAAAGTTGACCTATTTAACATGCTCTATCCCCTGTTCACACTCAAAGGTGCTTTATTTAGCTACTTAGATGGTCTCCTTTCACACTTGAAGTGTTTTTATTGTTGCTAAGGAGATTTATGGGCCTCCCTACCCACTTATTCACCTACCTAGGGAAAAAACAATCTACAATATTCCATTTAGTTGAAAGCTAAATTTTTGGAATATTACAACCACAATCATAAAAGGACCCTTCGGTATATCATTCAACATTTACAAGGGACCCAAATAAAATATTCGTAAAGGGACTTGAATCATTAAGTCGAAGAAATTTTCAAATATGGAACATCATTGTACATTACGCCTTTAAGGGGACCTAAAAATTTAACATGTCAGAAGGGACCTAAGTTATATCAACTGAAGGGAATATCAGATGGGACCTGAAAATGTCAAAGTTTCACCTGCAAAAGGGACCTGAACAATAATTATTCTAAATCAAATCAGATGCAAGAAGAAATAAAGTCTCTACAAAGTCTACAAGAGTCGTCGTAACAATAAGCACATTGATGATAATCATCAACGTCAAAAAGGGAGTACAAGTACAGTGAGTAAAAAAAATCACTCTTAAAATTTCAATTTTTTTCAAACTACTCTGGAATTGTACAAACTAATTTGATACTAGTTATGCATCTTTACCTACATTTCATTTACATCACCAACATTTCCTACATTTCCTATACTTTCATCTACATTTTATCATTTATTATTTTTAACCCTATTCATATTCATACCACTATCCTAAATAGTCCTATTCTATCCACATTTATATCCATATCACTGTTCAAAACATTTCATAACCTATTCATATCATACCCTATGTATTTTCCTAAACAAAGAGAATTATAAACAAAAGGTCAATGTTGAACCTATGGAAGACTCTTGGAAGCCCTACAAAACAATAAAACAAAGGTTAGTATTATCATAAGCATTTAATTTAAAAAATTTGACTATTTCATTAGTCAATTTTTAAAAATTAAATAACAAAAGAAAAAACCAAAGTTCAAAAGATATATAGCACAATTACAAAAGACATGTGATATTGTGCAAAGACATATGATATAGCGCAATTATTTTTGAATGTCAAAACAAAACGAGTACAATCATATAAGAAAATGAACTAAGGTGATGGATCAAATGTAATACAAACAAATGAATGCAATACTAACCTAAGGAATGATGCGGAGATAAACTAAGTGCATGGATATGATGGTATATGGTATGCTATGATGAGATTGAATGGCGTGTGATGTTGGCAATATGATGCGTAGTGTTGTCCTTGATGGCAACCCACTAAATGAAGATGAAGACATGCGACTGTTGACATGTGTTGTCCTTGATGGCAATCCACCCGATGAAGTTATTCTTGACTTGATGGACTTGGTAAATGATGTAAATCTGATGTGATATGATGTTTGTTGACAATATGATGCTGAGTGTTGTCCTTGAAAGGCAACCCACTTGATGAAGATGATGACAACTTACTTGATGAAATTGTGCTTGATAGAATATGTCTTTGATGAAGGAAATCTGATGTATCTGCACCGCAGTGTTGCATGGGCAATGTAGAAAGGAATTCAAAGATAATAAAATTACATGAAAGAGAAAGTTCCCAGGCATACGCGGATTTTCCTAGGGGAAGTCGCGTATGCATGCGGGAAAGAACGTTCCAAGTCGTGTATGGGAAAAAGCGCTCATAAAGTGCAAAACCAGGGGTAACCACCATGGTATTGACCCATTGTATTGGGTTATGATTCGTCTAAATGACCCCGTCCAGGAATACCATTGGAAGTAATGTAGTTTTGGGCTCATGGTATTGTTTTGGCTCATGGTATTGAAAAAGGGGCTCATGGTATTGAAAAAGGGTAAACCTATATAAAGAGAAGAAATTCATTGTGCAAATCATGAGTGTGGGTGCAAGATGTATGAGCTTGAATGAATACTTCTCTCTGAAGGATATCTGAATGGAAAGGGTTACAGTTGAATGATAGATCTGAATGTATGATGCACCAATGATGAAGAAGGGGATCTAGATATGAAATGTACTTGTATTTTCTAGATCTGTTTATGGAATGATTAGATCTGAGATGAGGCGAACATCTGTCTGAAGTAAAAAGGCAAATCTCGAACCGAATATCCCATCCGAAGAAGTATGCTGCTCTATAATGATTGAAGAACCATACGCTAGTTCGCCGAAGAGGAAGCGCGTATATACGCGGCTTCGCTGAAGAGAAAGCGCGTATGCGCAATAAAATTGGCTCTATAATTTGTACTGAAGTATACACTGGTTTATGTGGACGGAAGCGCGTATA
Organism: Pinus albicaulis; assembly: GCA_034641835.2. NCBI lineage: Eukaryota > Viridiplantae > Streptophyta > Pinopsida > Pinales > Pinaceae > Pinus > Pinus albicaulis. The sequence goes on from CM076579.1 coordinate 533,323,741, forward strand.
TACGTGACATCAGAGAAAGGAAAGCGCGTATGCAAACTAGGGTTTGCTGAATTCTGTGGTAAGAAATGTCTGATCTGTTCTGCTGTGTTGCTGCTATCTGTATTCTACTGTTCTGAGTTGTCTGTATCAGTTTGGTTGTATGTTTGAGCTTAAAAGTATGGAGTGGGTCCAGTCTGAAAATATGATGAAACGTGGTCCATATTGGTGTCGTAGGTTGTAGCCTTCGGGCCGTGTGTATCTCCTTCCGTGAGGGCCGGTAAACGAGATCGGGGGTCGTAGCTCTCTAGGAGAGTACGGTAACGAGTCGTGCTGAGCTCGTGGAGAGGTTTGCAAACGAGCGTGTGTGGGTGCCCGCATGTCGGCAGGGAGTCTCCACCGCACATGTCAGAAGATGTTTTCTCTATAACAAAATATTGAAGGCTGAGCAACTGCAGCGGTGGTTTTCTCCCGATTTGGGTTTCCACCTAAAAATCCCGGTGTTCATGTGTGATGCTTTGTGTGATGGTTTATTCTGTTCTTACTGCACATGTTTACTGTTTATTAAACATCTGATGAATGAATGATGGAATGATTTAAGTGAAGATCTAATAACATAATTAGATATCTGTGTATACGCGAGTTTCATAAAGGGTATCCGCGTATATACGCGAGTCTGTTTCAGGAAAGTAGCGTATGGGTTTTAGAAGAAAGAAAAAGTAAAAGTTTTGAATATGCAGTAAATACTGATTCACCCCCCCTCTCAGTATTTTTCCCAACAAAGGAGAGATAAAATGCGACAGTGTATGATAATGAAGAATGATGGCACACATATGCATTGATATAATGCGAGTTATGGAGACAAACAGCATGATGATGCATGGAGGTAATGTGGATAATGTAAATGAACATATTCATTAACACAAAACGTGAAGAAGCTTCATGAGAAGGACGAATGTACACCAGAACGACAGTCAAAGAAGAAAATATGTGCATGGGTCGGTCAAATGAGTTGATGAACAGTTAGAATGTTTTCAAATGTATTTATATAGCACTATGTAAAACATATGAAACCATTTCCACCACTGCCAAGACCATTTCCACCACTGTCAAGACAATTTCCGCCATTACAGAGATCATAAACGATTATTGCCATTACATTTTCACCATAATTTCCATCTAAGAGGCTCAGTGAGAAAAAGGAGCATGCAGACAAAGCATGTCCTCATATCTACAACCCTTTGAAAATAAACAAAAATGCAGAGAGAAGACTGTGAGGAAGCCAAGAGAAAAAAAAAAAAAACGCAGGAGAAAGAGGAAGAGAAAATAGTGAAGAGGAGAAACAGAGTGATAAGGAGCTAACTGGAGCTTTCAAAACCACAAATCTGAAAAACTTATTGATTAGTTGTGCTATCAGAAAGTGGAATTCTGTGGAAGTAAAGGTAAGAAGTTAATGAAGATTTGATTGTTTAAAAAATGGTGAATAGATTTTGGGATTGTGTTAACAAACTCTGCATTATAAAAGGGAGTGATTTCATTTGATTTGCAAGCCTGTCATTACGTTGTGTTTTGTATTGACCCCATTCAAAAACGTGTTGAAACCTTTCAAAAACTACTCTTCCATCAGCCAAAACAACGAAATATTTTGTTGAATGAGTTAATAAATGAATATTTTAATGAGATTATTGTAGGTTGAAACTTGAGTTCAACTGAAAGAAGATCATGAATATCAGAGAAGATCATAAGAATTTTTGCATAAGAGAGGTAAGCTCGACACATCCTCACATACAATGTTTCATTTCAAATGGAAAACCATGAGTGAGAGTTTCAATTCGAATTGCACGGTGAGGTTGTTTTTAATTAAGTTGTGTAATAGATTTGTTTTTAGCACACTCAGTCTAAATATCTAGAGCAGAATTTATGAAGAAAATGGAAGACAGTTAGACATGCTTTTTATGACAGAGGACGGAGTATGAGGAATGTTGAAGAGAAACAATGAATCTATCATGAATTTTTGATGAGATAGTTGATGTTTTTCTTTTGTATACAAAGTGAGTCTGAATGCAATGTTTTAGGAGGAATTTTTATATGAAATTGATGAGTGAAAAACACTATTGTATAAAAAAATCAAATTTTTTTACACAGTCAAATTTATTTTACAAAACAGAGACAAAGATTGTTTTTAAGGAGAACGGAGAATTAAATAGAGGGTAGAATGTTAGAAACATAAATTTATGTTTTCTTAAAATACCTCTCTATCAATTATTTTGTTTATTTACATTTATCTCACATTCTTCAAGAGAGAAAAACAGAGGATTAATCGATTGACAAGGGCAGTGAAGCAAAAAGGTAAGCCTACCACCATGATCACATCTAGTATTTAAATTTTTATTTACAATATGAAGTTAATGACGATAGATGGTTATATAAAATGGTTTTTAGAAAAAATGGCCTCAAGAAAAGAACCTAAAGACTTCCAAATTGAACACTAGAGTAGGGAAACAGTGGAAAAACTTTATCAGTCAGGGTTAATAGGTTTTCTCCAAAAGTTCAAAGGTCATAATGAGGATGTCACAAGAGAATTTGTAAATAATTTCAGACAGAATGAAACCATGATGGGCAGCTTACATATCCCTTTGACTCCTGAGTATATCTCTGAAGCTTTAGACTTGCCATCTTCAGGTGAATTACATCACAAGGGATTACATTTTAAAGATAAGGGTTGGACATTTTTCTTGGACAAAAACAAGAAAGGTTCTTTTGATAGATCAAAAGGGATCCCAAGGGAATGGTTTAATGAAACATGGGCATAACTAGCATTGATAATTCAGAAGTTCTTCACTTGTGAAAATAGATTTAGTGTAGTACACCTTTATGATGTTAGGTTACTACAACATATCAAATGGGATATAAGGATCAATCTGCCCTATTTCTTTTACAAAAACTTGATGAAAATGATTGAAAGAATAAAATCATAGACAAAACCTAAAGAGGCTCAATTTATTCATCAGGGACTTATCAAAATTCTTTTAGATTACCAGTTGAAAGTAAAAGGGATGGTTTGGGAAGATTTCTTGGTTGAAAATAAGTTTGTAGAACAAGTTGTTGATAAAAAACTTAAACCCATAGAAGAAATAAAGAATATTGTGCATTCATCTTTTTATCCTAAAACAAGGTCAAAGAAAAAATGGGAGATAGTTATGTTAGAAAAATAAACATCATTTTTTACTATTTCCAGGAGACAAAAGAAGAAGCATTCAACAAAACCAGAAATACAAGTCATGGAAACATCTCCTATAACAAAACAAGAAAATGAAATCCTTGAGAGACTACAACAGGATGTGTATGAAAATCCTATGCGTAGATATTCCTATTTTGAAAACAATGAGGTGGAAGCTACTTCAGTTTCCAAATATTCAAAGAGGGAGGATCAAAACCTTTCCAGAGTTAGAGAATTGACTGATAGCTTAGAAATAAGAAAAATCATGGAGAGGCACCCAAAGGAGGAAAATGAAACATATAAAATAACTAATTAGAAATTAGTTAAGGAGAATGAGAAGATAAGTGAGGAAGTGGAAAATTTAAAAACCAAAAACAATCTTCTTTATACACTGGCATTCAGGTGGCTTTAGGAGAAAAATTCCTGGAAAGCCAGGTATGAGAAACAGAAGGTTAAGACCTCCATCTAAAAGGAAGAGCAGGTAAAAGACATGGATTCTCTTTTTTACACAGCACAACATGAGGTTTCATGATTAGGAATGGGATCATCATCAGGGCTCCGAAGGTCAAAGAGTAAAAAGTAAGCATGAGGACATGCTTGATAATCAATTTGGGGGAGATGTTGGCCCTCGTTTTTTATCTCTTTTTGTTTAGAAAATATACCTTATTCTGTCATATTACCCATATATTTACTATCATATCCACCTTATATTGACCTAAATATGCATATACAAGTATTTAATTTATGTTTTTCAATTATTATATGTTTTTGTAAAAATTGAAATTTAAGTGCATTTCTGGACAGCAGCAAAAATTCCCGTAATAGAATTATGGTTTGCATATGTGCAGGAAACTTGGGATCAAGTTGGATATGTTTCTAGAAATATAAAGAACTAAGAATAAGAATACACATGTTTGCACAATCAGATTGAGCTTTAATAGGCCCAATCAAAGGTAGTCAAACAAGACTAGTCTTTATGGAGGATCCCTAGAAACTAGGTCAAAACTCTTATTTTGTGGGATTTTCTAGATTATGATGGATCTGATAGATGAATTCGACCTTATATGATAAGATAACGATATTTATGATTACTTGAACTATTTTAGATGAGTTTGTTAGATATTTTATCTATTTAAGTCTCAAACTTTGAAGGCTTTGACATGGAACTTGTATGACTTATTATTATTATTTTTGAGACATTGAGACAAAATTAAAGATTTTTTCTATCATATTTTGATGTTGTTACATGCTGGTTGATTGATTGAAGTCTTAAGTATCTGAACTTACCTTCAGTGTGCGAGTCAAGGGTGGAGGGCCCCTAGATCGAGCTAAGTGCACTTCTTAGTTTATTTCGTAGCTTCAATTTTTGAAATAGTTTTCTTGTGTTTAATTTGTTTATGTTGATTATTTTCAAGTATTGATGAATCTAATGATCATCCTTAACCTGCATATGAAAGGAAAAACAAGTATTTAAGTTAAGCACTCTTTCTATCTAATTAATATTTTCAGTTAAAATTCATCTTTACATGCCTTTACATGCTTTGATTGCTGATGGATATTAATCTTGTTTCTATTATGCATACGAAGAGACAAACCAGTATTTAAGTTAAATACTTCTTCTATCTGATTAAGAGATTAAAACTAAGATTTATCTTTCTTGATTTTCTGATTACTGTTTTAACAATAGCATTACTGATAAATGAATATATGATGATGGACCACCAGGACCTCTTTAGTGAATACCCTCTTCAATTATTTCATTTATCTTAATCTATTGTTTATTTAAGTAGTTTTATTTATAATTCACATGGTAATCTTGTTAAGAGAAGGCCAAAAAAATCTCTTAATTTAGCATATTCTTCTGCTTCTAATTACACATCTGAATTTATAAATTATTTAAGTTAGATTTATATTTGTAATATGCATTTCCCTAATAATCACTAAACCATTTTCTAAATTAATCACAACTGAAACCCATATAATTTGGGGATGCTTCTAAGTTCCACTAACCCAGATTGATAATAAATACTTGCATTAGTTTACAACAGTAAATTCTTCCAACAATCTTACTTGTATTCTCCTTCATACTTGTTAATCCATGTAGGAGATACCAAACAAAACGAAGAGTAGAGGAAATCATTGATATTTATATCAGTAAATGGAAACCATTAGGGGAATCAACCTTGAACTTGGAATATACTCAAGTCATAATTTTATAGTTGTGTTATATATTTCCTAGAAGTCATACCATTAATATGAGTCATATACTCCTCCAACTATTTACTCATCTAGTCACTATGGAGAGTGATAAAATTCCTCATGTGTTGTTCAACTATATTGTTGTTATATTGATTAAATGCTTCTAGTTCATCAACATGTTGTGCTATATGTTCAAGGGAAGTAATCATGATTCAATAATTTATAGTTTTGTTGATATTCAATACCGCCCATCCCTATGTAAGTTATACTTGGTGACTCTATATCTTCAAATCATCTCTTAATATTTTTTTGTGTCAATTGATGGAGGATATATCAAGGCCCTCCTTCAACAAATATCCTCCTATTGATGCAAAATATTCACCTAGGAAGTTCATATAAAAAATATCTAATACCGTGGAGTTTGCAGTCATAAGTGATAGGATTTCTCATGATCAACAATGGATTTACCTCATTGACCCTTGATCAATCAAATTTGTGGGTGTTTTATATTATCTCATATATTCACACTTGCTATATTTTACTAAGTACCTTGGGGTATATTTTAGTTATTAGTGGGTCCTATTGCATCTATTAATGACATTCATTAATGATTGGTAATAATAAACTTTCTACCATGCTCAACATCAACTCATCTATTTTTGTAACAGATTCATACCATTAATGCTGCGATGAAGACCTTGGGTTCAGGGGCATACCTCACTCATTCATGTTAGCCCTCATAAGATGCAATGGATTATCTCACTATGATATTTAATTTGAATACCACTTGTCACTCTCATTGGTGTCATATGTCTTTCTTATGTATATTGTGAGATAAACTCACATTGTATGTGCTCATCTCTTTTGATGACATGGATCCACAATGTTTTTTTTTATGGCCATTGTCTTGGATCTAATTATATGGATCTATAGTGTATTGTGTTGGCAACCATGCTTCATTATATCTTATAATTAGGATGGGTATAACTAGCTTGAGGATGATTTATATATCTTATTCGTTGATGTTTATTTGTAGTTATTGTTGGTACCTTGATTGAAGAACTCCTTACTTATGCCACTCTACTCACCATGAATTTTCATAATGTTAGAAATTAAATAACAAAGCAATGGAGCACATAAAATATTGTAGAAAAACACATAGAAACACATGAAATAAGAGATACATAGACATATGTGGTTCACCCAATTTGGGCTATGTCCACATAGAAACAACTAATCCTTCTTTGTATATTATCCAAAAATTTGAAGGGATACAACCTACAAAAAATATGTTCTAGCTTTCTCTTCGCTCTCACACAACCTCTCCTCTTTTATTCCCCCAAAATAATAATACATAGCCAAAGTGAAATTCCCTCATATAAATCGAGGGTTTCTTTTTAAGGAAAAAACCATAAATTAACATAAATTATATCGCCAGATGTTATTCCTAGTGAATGACCTAGATTGACTAGGAAATTGTAATATTTTACCAGGAAAATTTTCATCTAATTTTATCTAGGGGGGCGTTGACCATGAATCCTCTCCGGGGGTGGATATGGGTGGCAGAAATAGTGGGGGGGAAGCTCCTCCCCCACACCCCTCATCGGGGACTAGGATCCAAAAGAAGATGAAACGAGACCTTTGAATCAAGAAGATAATCAAGCTCCACACCTAACACATAATTTATTTCAACCACGATTTATTATTTTGATCTCTTACATTAGGGACATACGTTATACTAGTACTTTCCACCATAGGACTTACAAGGATGTTATTAGACATTAGGAGGATGAAATTACATAATTGACTAAAAAACTCATATTTGTTTCACAATAAAATAATTATTTTTTCTGAATTTCTTAATTATGAAACAATAGTTATTTCATAATTGAGAAGAAAGTTCATAGTGAGTTGGAAAGAGATCACAATTCAGTGTGGAACTTGTGCACAACTTGTAATTTCTTAGTTCATATTCCATCAATCCTATCTATGAATTTTGATTTCTTGGTTCATATGTCATCAAGTCTATCTCCATTCTCTTATAAATTCCTATAAGAAGAGGCCAAATTGCAAGATAGGGGTACCTAGAACTTGAGAGTGGAAATGTTACTGGAATAGAATCATAGGCTAGGAGCAAGAGTTTCAGAGTCTTCATGGAGTAAAAATAGAGATAATGCTAAGGAAGTTGTCTCAAGGAGCAAGGACCTAGGATGATCCTCAATTGAGACTCAAGGTATAATATGGTTGTTGTAATCTTCACTTATTTATTATATAAATCTAAATGATATCCACATTCATTATCTTGTGTATTCAATATTACATGCAAGTATTTGGTAGATATGATATTTCCTTGAGTATATATGGTTAAATATATATGTTTAACATTCCTCATTCCTAAATAATTTTATTTCTTATGTGTAGGTAGGAAGTAGCAAGAGTTAGATTTTGGGTCTCTAGAGCTACATTAGCTAGATTATGTGAAAACAACCATCAGAATTAATTCATGCATTATAATATCTCATCTTAGGAATAGTTAAGGATCAATAATAATGAACCTAGTGGTGAAATATTTAGTGGGAAATCATCATGTCTATCTCCGGCCTCATTAGATTAGAGAGAAGTTTTTATTGTACATAGGAATAATTCCCTACAACACCTTTTCTCTTGTTGTGATTCATGCTCAGATGATATGTGTGTATGCTTGCACCCTATTAGATAAGATTTATTGTATGGAATGGGAATGCATGTCTTTAGCCAAGTTCATGTAGTATGCTAATTGATCAGTAAATTACGAAGTTGGATTTTTTTGGTTATTTATAGTTGTTAATTTCATTTTTGATAATTGGTCATTCAATAATAATAATATTTACGTTAATTAGTTATTAAAAAATAATTTCCACTCTATTGTATGTGAATAAATCTATCTTCTCGGTATTACTAGTTTGTAAGCAATAAAATATAGCTAGGTATTATAGTCCATCCCTTGAGAAAAATGGATTATATGGAACAACATGAAAATATATGAATCATATAGAAATCAATTCTAGCCTCCTTCCCGCTCATTGAGGAAGGTATTTATTGGAAAGTGTATGATTGTTTGCATGTATTGATTGGATTAGATCCTTGGTTTGGTTTTGGGAAAATATATCAACTTCCACAGGAATTAGTTGCATTCCCAAGCAACATAGGAGTTTCAACAGTCAACCAATTCTCATTCCTCTTGCTACAAAACAAGCCTTGGGCACAATAGGGAAGCTTGGCATCCTGGATGCCTTGTCGAAATCTAGGTGAACTATATTGTTGGGATTCAAAAATCACACATTAGGATGTCAGGGAGAGGGGATGACCTCTACTGTAAACTACGAGGAATTCGGGAATTACACTCCAACATTGGGATATCAACAGCTCATTTCGGATCACATTGGGGGTGAACATATCTAGTGGTGGAAACATCTTTGGAAACTCAAGAGCATGGAAAAATATTACCTCTTAATGTGGTGCTTAATGAAAAACAAAGTCCTAACCAATGATAATATCAGAGAGAGGCACCTTAAGGGACCTATTTGGTGAACTCTCTTTAAGGATGATGAAGACACAACCTTGTACTTGTATCTCAATCACCCTTTCATGAAGAACATTTGGCACTCAGTTTTATCTCTTTTTGGAATGGGTAGTTAATGGCAAGGCGGAACTTTTTTTTTAGCATGGTTGAGATTGGAAAGTGATAGGGCTATAAAGTCCTATTGCATCATCCCACTTAAAATCTGTTGGCATGTATGGATTTCTAGGAAAAATGTTATTTTCCAGGACAAAACCTAAACATCGGACATAATTATAGCTCAAATTTTAGCCATTTTCTCACTTCTATCCCAAAAAGTCAAGCCTAAAGGTATTTATATTATTTTGGAGGAAGTTATGTATTTTTCCAAGCCATGGTCATTCTTTGATGGGGCCTTTTAGGGTCCAAATAGTGCTCGTGGGGGTGGTGCAGTCCTCCATCTCTCAGAGAACCAAAAATTTTCCTTATCGATGGGTTTGGGGTTGGGTACCAACAACTTTGATCAGCTAACTGACTTGAATATTATCTTGATTTTTTTCCATTGAACATGGATGTAGATCCATCTAAATATTGGAGGACTCTATGGATGTTGTAAACTGGTTCAATGGAATTCAAAGATGTTAGGTCCTTATATTAATAGTATAATCCCTTATTGTTGTTAGTGTAGCCCCCTTATTGTTATTGTTGTGCCCCTGTAACCCCAATATTGTTATCACTGTGCCTTTACATTATTTTTTTCACAAAGGAAAAATTCGTAATTTTATTTATGAGAAAACAAAATTACATGTTACATTGTGCTGGTAATAGTCCCAAGGACATACAAAGTAGCCGCAAATAAAAATACAAAGGAAGTACAATTAGGATTTTCTTCCTTTCTTCTTTTCAATCTTACGCCAAGCACCTTGTGTTGGCGCGGTCTCGATAAGGACAAGCTGATTTTCTACCGTTTGTGCTCCAATATCCTTATCAGAGTCTGATGTGTCTGGTGTATGTGTTCTTTTGTATCCCCCGCTGTCTTGTGCTCCAGGTACCATATCTTGCTGAGTCTTTGTGGTGGTGTCAAGAGGATCTTCCATTTCCTGTTCATGTGTGCCCAAGGAGGTATCTGTTTGTTGATTCTCATGAGGTGAGGGTTCCTCCTCTTCTTCCTGTAGTTCTGGTTCTTCAGAAGGAAATTGCCAACCTTTGGCAGTTTTGCCTGATTTCTTCTTTTTTCTGTTGTCCCTTTTGGCTGCCGGGCAAGTGTTTTGTAGGTGTCCTGTGCACCTGCATATTCGGCATCTAAAGGCTGTGTTCTCATAATCTAAATGTTGTGTCCATCTTTGTTGTTTATTATTCAACAAAATGCACTCTGGGAGTCCTTTGCTCAAGTCGACCTCCACACAGATACGTGCAAAGGTGAAAATGCGCTCCTCCAGGCGTTGAGTATCTGTTTTAATGTATCTACCAAGGGTGTTTCCAATGCTGCCAAGTACATTTTCATTCCAAAAATGTAGCGGGAGGTTGTATAGTCTGACCCATACCGGCATTCTAGTAACCTCCATAGTGTTGGCATCAAAATTTGGGAACCATGGTGTGATGAAGAGTCCTGTGGAGCCCCAGAACCATGGTCCCCGGCTAAGGATGGTGTCTCTGTCCTCAGTTTTTGAAAATTTGACAATGAATAACCCCTTTGAACATAGGTGGATCTCACATTCCATGGTCCAGTTTGTAAAAATCCAATGGAACAGCTCCATTGGTTTGGGCCAGAAACAGTTAAATCTGCCTATTATTGCTTGGGATTCGTAGGCATTTCTATGCCCATCAATACCTGGACTGTCTATATTTATTTCAGGCACACTGTCCTGCAGTTCCACAATATATGGCTTGGGGGAGCTTTCTGCAGGGACATCCGGTGCTGAAGATTTGTTTTTCTCCCCCTGTAATACGTTTCTGTATGAACCTTTTGAGGGCATTGTTTTGGATGCACTAGCTCCCATGGAGGGGCCATGTGCTCTGTTTTGGCTCATTATTCCACCCCGTAGTCGAAGGTTGAGACAAATAGTAGACCCAGAAACAATGGCATATTCATTAAGGGTGCAGTGATCAGCTAAGGCTTTCCCTCCAAAGATCAATGACTGAACCTGTAATGGATACCCCGCTATAGACTGTATTCCTTCCTTCAGAGCTAAAATCGAATCTGTGCGTCGAATCCATAATATGATACTACTGCCTACGGGAGGCTTTATAAAAATTTGAAAAGGATCCGAGCCTACCTGAGATTCGATCTCGCAGATGAGCTGGCTGCTCCTTTTGCCCTCTCGAACATCGTCCATGGCGGGCGCTCGATCCAGTGTCAGGTAACCCCAATCTGCCCACGAGGCGGGTGTGCGGTCAACATGGTAACGGAACCCATCACAGGTGCACGCACAGAGGGATTCATATGGTCGGTTTTTAAGCCGCCCCCAGCAGCAGGTCGACAGCAGAAGAATATGACCGGAAATATCAGCAAATCCCGAGCAACCACAGATCGATATACGAAAACCATACTTTTCCACCCAGGTAAGACCAGATAGCAGGTCCGACGCCCATACATGTCCGCCCACCCAGGTATGTCCGGAGCCGAGGCCAGAGAGTCTGAATCCCGAACCTTTAACAGACACAGTGCGAGGGATATCGGTCCAACGAGGTTCCAAACCCCAACCGAGTAGCTGGGTAGTGAGGATCGGCTCCACAGGAACCAGATCAGGATGTGCTGCCTTCGAGAGAGCCGAAAACCCAGAAACGAGAGCCCTAGGGTTGCCGCCGATGTGCCCGCGTTCGGCTTCATTTTCAAATCCTCTAGAATCATTTGCCTTTAAATTATTATTGTTAGGTCGGCTAGGATTACATTATGGCCCCATGGACTCCTATATATAGAAAGGAGGTTTTGTAAATTGTATCATCCAAGAATTGTTCATTTATGTAATGTATTGGAGGTTTCCCCTCAAAGTGGCTTATTTATAAGGCATTCATATCTCTTTTCTTCTATTTTTGGAGCTGGTTACACAACATTTGCACGTAGTTTTGGATAGGAGGGTTTTTCTCGCTCCAAACAAGACATCGTGGAATTTATGCTATCATGTTTTTTCACGAAGGGTTCGTATATGGTCGAAAATTTTACAAAGAGTAGCTTCTAAATTCATAGGAATCCCCTATAAAAATTTTAGATCTTGGTTCGCAATATTTTTCGGATATACGATCTGTGGAAGTTAAGGTTTAGGCTCCATAATTTCACCTAAACAGTTATCATGGAATTTGCGCTATAAATTTTTTTTCTCGTGTAGGTTCGTGTCAAATTTTTACGCAGTGAAGCCAAACTCCTAAAAACCTCCTTCGTAAAAATTATAGATCTTGGTTCACAATATTTTCGGAGATATGATCTGTGGAATTTAGGCTTTTGTCAGGCTCCCGAATTTCATCTCAAAGAGGTGACCATGGGAAAATCGTCATAACTATCTCTCTGAGTGTCGGATTGGAATTCTGTAAAAAGTGGCCACAATCACACGGCATTTAGTTTCCTATATATCAATTTTAGAACCGAAGGAGGAAATAGTGACACGTGGCATGTCATACAAGTTCACTCTACTGAACTAGTCCATAATTATGTCACTGTGGGAGATTGGCCATAAATTTGTCTTGAAGAATCAAAATCAAGCTAGACCTGTGACATTCAAAAGAAGATTCAGGATAATACTACAAGGACGAATTTCAGATATTGAAGATCTGAAATCAAAGAGATAATTCAATTTCAATATCGAACTCCTCAAAAGCAAGAAAAAGGTGTGTATTTTTTTTCCCAAATTGCATAAGTCTTGTTTGAAGAATCAATTTTAATTGAGTCCAAGGGAATATTGTAGAATAGATATCCATATTAGGTTCTAAAATCCCCCCTAAAAATAATTCAACACCCATTATGCCTTCGGAAAGGCTCAACTATGGCTCATGAAGATGAAGAAAGGCAACATGACATATCAAAATTACAAGAGCAAGTGTACCAAATTTCACTCTTGCAAAGAGAAACAAAAAATGAAATGAATGTTTTGAATAAAAGCATGGAAGCTAATAGGGATGGTTTGAAGAATGGTATGGACGAAAAAATGGAAGGTTTGAAGGAAGATTTGTCAAATTTGATACAAGAAATGATTCCTAATGGTGAAAATATAGTAGAGGAAACTCACGATGAGAAAAAAATAAATGTTAATAGTTATTTCATAAACTCCAATGTTGGATTGAAGAACCACCATATTCCAAATATGGATATGAGGAAGTTTGATGGCAAAACACACAAAAGGTACACATTGCAACTTTACATTTAGAACAAAATACATTTTTATGGTATCGATGGCTTTGCTCCCATAAAAAAATTGTCACTTGGTCAATTTTTATGGAGGAAATGGTAGCACATTATGAGGATGCAAAGAGAAACACCTTCTTTAGCCAATTGATAAATCTCAAAAAAAAGGGTTCAGTGGTGGAGCACATTGAGGACTTCCAAAAATTGAATATAAGGGTAACTAATATTCCAGAGGAACATAGGATTGATGTCTTCATAGGGACTTTAAAGGATAACATCCAACATGAAGTTCGCGTTTGGGAACCTGATTCATTGGAGAAGGAATTCAGGTTTGCAAGAAAAATTGAATGTAAAATTATGGCGACAAGGAACCCTACCACTCGTATCTATACATATGGAAGTGTTTCTACTCCTAGACTTCCAAAACCTACAAGGTTGACACCACAACAATTGGAAGAAAAAATATAAAAATGGAATTGCTACATTTGTGATAGAAAATACACTAAAGGTCATAAGTGTGATGAGAAGAAATTATTTTACATAGATTGTGAAGAGGAGGAAGAAAATGAACAAGAAACTTCAAAAGAAGAGGATATACACCAGGAACCAACCCTAGAAGAAGAAGAAATGAGTCTGACCATATCGTGTAATGCATTGGGAGGAATTACCACTCCTCAAACTCTCAAGATAGAAGGACATATCAAGAAGAAAAAGGTAATAGTGTTGATTGATTCAGGTAGCACCCATAATTTTATTCATTGTAAGGTAGCCAAGGAATTGAATTGTTTCCTATACCCAGCACCAGAATGTTAAGTGATGGTTGCAAATGGAGGAACTATAAATTGCTCTGGAAAATGCCATAATATCAAGCTAACCATGGGGGAATATGTATTGAATAGTACAATGCTTTCCATTCCTATGGGAGGTGCTGATGTTGTACTAGGAGTACAATGGTTACAATCTTTGGGGACGGTAGCTTTTAATTTTCAAGAACTTTTCTTGAATTTTTTTCAGAAGGAAAGGAAGTCAAATTACGAGGTATTGCAGGGAAGCCGTGAAAGATAATAAGCTCTAATGTCATGAAAAAGCTTCTAAATAAAGAACAACGAGGTGTAATTTCACAATTATGCTCACTAGAAGTTCCAACATCAAAATCATCTATTTCTGCAGATCTCCAACAAGTCTTGGACAATCATTCCAAGGTGTTTGAAACTCCCAAAGGACTCCCACCTATTCGTGATCATGATCATGCTATTCATTTGATTCCAGGAAGTGTTCCTCCAAACATCACGCCTTATAGATATCCTTACTTCCAAAAGAGCGAAATTGAACGTATGATTGCAGAAATGTTAGAGGCCGGTATAATTCAACCTAGTCAAAGTTATTTCTCTGCTCCTGTAGTATTGGTACACAAGAAGGATGGATCATGGCGAATGTGTCTGGATTATAGGGAGCTCAATAAGCTCACCATTAAAGATAAATTTCCCATTCCTGTGATCGATGAATTATTGGATGAATTACATGGAGCAATTTATTTTACCAAGTTGGATCTTCGTTCAGGATATCATCAAATTAGAATGAAGACTGAAGATATTCCAAAAACAGCATTTCGAACTCATGAGTGTCATTATGAATTTTTGGTCATGCCTTTTGGCCTTACCAATGCACCTTCTACATTTCAAGGGTTGATGAATTCCATTTTCAAACCCTTCCTTAGAAAATTTGTGCTAGTATTTTTTGATGATATACTAATCTATAGCATGTCTTGGAAGGATCATGTTGAACATGTTGACAGGGTGCTCAAACTATTGCAGGAGAAACAATTATATGCAAAAAAATCCAAATGTTTCTTTGGGGTACAAGAGGTGGAATATCTGGGTCATATTGTATCTCACGAGGGTGTTAAAGTAGACCCTAACAAAATTAAAGCCATTAAGGAATGGAAAGTCCCCACAACCATAACGCAGTTGCGAGGATTTCTCGGGTTAACAGGGTATTATCGCAAGTTTGTTAAGAATTATGGGAAAATAGCAGCACCTCTAATAACATTATTGAAGAAAGATGCATTTTCATGGACTCCTGAAGCAACTAAGGCCTTTGAACATCTTAAAGAGGCAATGTGCCTAGCACCGGTCTTAGCTACACCAGACTTCACAAAAACCTTTATTGTAGAATGTGATGCCTCAGGAAATGGAATTGGTGTTGTTTTAATGCAGGAAGGAATACCCATTGCTTTTTAAAGTCGTCCAATCAAAGGAAAGTATTTACAGAAACCTATTTATGAGAAGGAAATGTTAGCAATACTGCATGCACTAAAGAAATGGCGAACTTACCTAATGGGAAGACACTTCAAGGTAAAAACTGATCATGATAGTCTTAAACACTTTTTTGGAACAAAGACTATCTTCAGAAGAGCAGCAAAAATGGGTCACAAAGATGTTGGGTTATGACTTTGAAATAATCTACAAAAAAGGAAAGCTTAATGTTGTTGCAGATGCACTCTCAAGAAAGAATGAAGAGGTGGTAGCATTGCTTTGTGCCATTTCTATTATCCAACCAGATTGGATAACCGAAGCAAGAGATGAATGGAAGAAGGACAAAGATGTATGGACACTCATTCAAAAGTTGCAGCAAGATCCTAGTACATCTGATACATTTAGTTGGAAAAATGATTCCTTATGGTATAAATATCGCTTATATCTTTGTAAGAATTCCCAACTAAAACAAAAGATTCTTCTGGAATTGCACACTTCTCCTTTAGGAGGACACTCAGGATTTTTAAAAACTTACCACAGGGTGAAGAAAGAATTTTTTTGGGATGGCCTTAAATCCGATATTCAAAAATTTGTAGCAGAATGTTTGGTTTGCCAGCAGAATAAAGTGGAAACAATTAAGACCCCGGGACTTCTACAACCTTTATCCATTCCAAGTCAACGTTGGGAAGAGATTTCAATGGATTTTATCACAGGTTTACCTAAGTCCGAAGGAAAGAGTGTCATCATGGTGGTAGTTGATAGACTTACCAAGTATGCACACTTTTGTGCATTATCTCATCCATTTAAATCAAGTACAATTGCTACTATATTTATGGACAGAATTCAAAAGCTACATGGAAGCCCAAGGGTTATTGTGAGCGACAGAGATCCCATTTTTACTGGAAATTTTTGGACGGAGTTATTTTCTTGTTTGGGTACTCAATTAGCTCATAGCTCATCTTATCATCCTCAATCAGATGGTCAAACTGAGATAGTAAATAAATGTTTGGAAGGATATCTTCGTTGTTTTGTATCTGATAAACAAACACAATGGGTCAAGTGGTTACTTCTCGCTGAATGGTGGTATAACACTTCCTTCCATACTGCAGCAAAAATGACCCCATTTATGGCACTTTATGGATATCATCCACCATCCATCACATCATATTTAAGAGAAAATTTGAAGGTTCAAGCAGTGGAAGATCACATCGAGCATCAGCAAGAAGTTCTCTAAATCTTAAAGGATAACCTGAATTTGGCACAAAATCGAATGAAACAACAGGCAGATCAACATCGCAGCGAGAGAAGTTTTGATGTAGGAGATTGGGTATTTTTACGGCTACAACCATACAAACAAATGTCCCTCAAGCAAGCTACGAAGGATAATAAATTATCACCAAAGTACTATGGTCCTTACAAGGTGTTGCAAAAGATTGGTACTATGGCATACAAATTGGAGCTTCCTGCTTCTTCGCGAGTACATCCAGTTTTCCATGTTTCATGCTTAAAGAAGTTTATAGGGGACAAAATTCCAGTTCAAAAAATATTGCCAGAACTTGATGGGGAAGGAAAAACCATATTGGAACCTGAAGCAGTCACGGAAACAAGAACTCGACAGCTACAAGATCGATCAATTTCAGAGTATCTCATCAAATGGAAGAACTTACCCACTGAAGATTCTAAATGGGAGGATGAGAATTTTATAAAAAAGTACCTGGAGCTACTCAAGCATTGAGGAAAAAAATTTTTTGAAGGAGAGGAGCATGTTAGGTCCCTCTATTACTAGCATAGTCTCTTATTTTTGTTAGTGTAACCCCCTTATTGTTATTCTTGTACCCCTGTAACCCCCATATTGTTATTATTGTGCCTTTACATTATTATTGTTAGGTCGTCTAGGATTACATTGTGGCCCCATGGCCTCCTATATATAGAAGGGATTTTTTTTTCATTTGTATCATCCAAGAATTGTTCATTTATGTAATGTAAAGGAGGTTTCCCCCTCAGAGTGGCTTATTTCTAAGGCGTTGATCTCTCTTTTCTTCTATTTTTGGAGCTGGTTTCATAACAAAAGATGCCTCAATCAAAATATGATGCCTTTATTGGAAGAAATTTTTTTTGTTAAGTCCTCATTTGATGTGTGCTCATGCTGACATGTCTACAAGGAGCACAACAATAAGGAATATATGTTTCCTAATGAGGGTCTTCGATTAGATTATGGGAAATTACCCATAAAGGAAAATAGAGTAGGAACTTTCTATTAGTTCTATCACAGTCCCTTTATGAAAGGGGGTAGCCCAGATCAACAATCGTTTCCATAAAAATATTTTTTGTATGCAATTATTTATTTGATATATTGGATGTAAAGTACATTGGGTATATTTATAAATCTATTTAATTTTTCTCAAAATGATTATTCTGTAGAATGTAAGCCAGTTTTTGTAATCATAGTGAAGGATGAAAACCAGTAAATGATAAATTCCTCACTTATGAAAAATCATAGTTTATTCTTGTTTTTCTCTCTATTATCAAGTGACCACGAGTCACAAAAAAGCAGATAAATAAATACCTAAAAAATGCACTCTAGTGCATCCACAAGATGTAATTTTGCATCATTGTGCTAATGAACGAAAATTACAATTTTTTTCCAAGGAAAAAGCGGATTATATGGAGTACAAAATTAAGCTGAAATTTTATCCAAGTATAAGGTTTCCACCCCTCATATATAAATAAGTTTTTTTATTTTTTAATATTTCCAAATGAATTAAATTTAATCATAAAGATTATTTCTTCAAGTTAATCTTGGAATATATCCACCAAGAATCTCAAATCTCAACAATACTAATATCCTAAAATTTACTTATGTTTAGGTCTTCTTTCTATTGGAGCTATATTTATTTTGACCTATGGTCTTGTGAGAGAAAATATGACTATTTCCCAAGCCACGTGCCTAAGTTATTGTAACAAAGTAAGGGGTACACTTTAAGAGTATTCCCCATTCTTTATTGGTTTATAGAGGACAATACTCCCTTGCTTTAAACATATTTCATCAATATGGAAGCACTGAGAAGTTAAAAGAATTGTGTAATTTTTTTGATATTCATTCTTATGAGAAATGTGCTTATCATTCCTGCTAGAAAATAAGGACAAATAATTGAAAGTAAAAGTTTGAAGGAGAAAATCCATAATTATTGCACAAATTTATGTTCATATCTCTAGTGGAAAATAAATGGAGTAAATTAAATGTAAATAATTGGTGTCTATATCTATAAAATATTATGTGATGTAAAACATAAATATAAACTATAAAATAATGGAAGAATATGTATCACACCTTTGAATTATACAAATACACTACAATATTCTATAACCTTGTTCAAATGAATAATATGTATATCAAACACTAAATTCCCTATTCAAACTTCGATTCCCCAAATCATGGTTCAATACATTCGTCCCCAAGAACTTGTAATGTCCCTATTGGACTTGGGAAAAAAACAGAAAATGTAACATGAATTGAATTGTATATTTGAAAAGTACATAAGATGAATGAAATTTTGAAAACTAATTCTTAATTGGTCAATTATTTAACTCAATAAGTGTATATGGTTGAGAATAATTTAATTTGTGAAAATATTAATAAGGTGATCAATTAAAGGGAGAGTATTTCCAAGAGTTGAGACTCACTAAATAAAAAATTGAAAAGAAAATGAATCTCGAACCTTGGCCACTTGAACTTCCTATTATCATAGTACATTTAGAACTATTTTTTCTAATCTCCATGACAACCTTCTTCCCAAGATAAATGATGAGGCATAATTTTGGGTCTCCAAATTATCATTTTTCATTTCCCCCTCTATTCAATGGAGTAAACCTACTATTTTCTTGGAAATAAATACATTATTTTTTTAATTTTTATGTCAAGCCTCAAGTTTCACTATCTTTATAAACATAACAATTGAGATTTCCCTATCCTCTATCCTTTGTTTAGTGCTCCTGCATTTTTCCATTCTCCACCATTTACACTCCTTGTTCTATCTCTATCCCATATCCTTATTTCATGGGGAAATATTTCCTTTATTAGACTTATAATTATAATCCTCCATTCCTTCATTGAACACAACTTATGAGACACAATAATCCTTTTATCAGTGAGTATAGACTTGGATAAATTTACTAATCCTTTTGACCCCATGCTCAATAATAGTAACATGGACTCTTACAATGAACCAACCAATTATTCCAAGTGGCCAAGTTTTATTTACATAAAATGATGCAGTCACGCATCTAGGTCTAAAGATCATATCAAGATATATTAGTCTAGTAAACAACAATATTATAGTATTTTTTTTCTAATTTACAAGATAAAAAGAGTGTTTTCTCTTATTAGTATTATGGTTGCTCACTAGAAATATTAAAAAATACTCCATTCACATGTCTCCCTCAAAAATACCCACTACTATGTCTAATTAACCTATTTTTTTTGCATTTTGAAGTTTCTTATACAACATAAATACATCTCTATTAAAAAATTATAATCCTAATATAATTGATTTCACTTCTTAATAGGATGATAGGAGTAAGGGGCATCACATTTAATACTAGAGGAAGTCAATAATTAGATTTTTCTACAATTTTTTTGTAACAATGAGTAATGAAGTTAAGGCTCAAGATTTTTATAAAGGGATCATGCTTCCTAATGCCCAAAAAGTAAAGGAATTTATTGTGGTAGATGATTGGATTTTAATTCTTAGATGGGTTTAGGGAAGGAAGTATTAAAACACCCCTCCTTATCTCACATGATAAGAAGGATTCATTAATAGATCAAATAATTCGATAAAATATATTTTTTCATGTGCTTCACCGCTATGATGAATTGGTAGGATTTCAAGAGAACTGAGGAGTATCATCGAATTATGAGAAAATTTTAATAAACGATGGGACACCATATCATATCCCTCAGGAATTATGGTCTCTCCATAATTGAAGTCATAAGTGGTTATAAGATGATTTTGTTCCTCTTAATGCCAATATATCTACAATGTGGGACTTCATTTTTGAAACTTTCTCACATGAAAATAATAGATATATCACAAAGGCATTAACTATTGATAATTATGTGTTGATAAATCAAGTTAGGAGCCATTAATAAAAGGTTCAAGGAATTTTTAGGTGTTGTTTGTCTTGATAAATAATTATATTGTAAGGTAGCACAAAGCCATCAGGGGATTTCAATTTTTAGGGCTTTTAGTTATCCTACCTTTTTTCTCTTTTTGAGAATTTTGTCCACGACATTACAGGAATTATATTTAGCTGGTAATTGGTTTATCTGGTTATTTCTTATATTTAGAGGTCCTACCATAGTATTTTTCATTTATGATTGCATGGAGTAAGAGCTAGTATTTGAGAAATATTGGTATAATGATTAAGTAATATAGGCCTTCTAGTGAGTCTAATGGTTGGAGAGTGATGGTGAATTATCCATGTAGTAAGTGTCTTGCATGTTAGATTATAGAATTGTTTTCACTGCAAAAACACCCTCCAAAATTTTCCCTATACTTTAATTTTGGAGCCTACAATGGATCTTGCAATCAGTCATTCCATACTCACTTATTGGTTGGTTGATACTCGATTAATTCTTTGATATCCCTTCTTGAATTATAAGTGTCGAAGTCACCTTCTCACACATGCTCGGTCTGTAATGAATTCATGAGCACATTCCTTCACACATGCTCAAACTAGCCTAGCACAGTCCATCAAGACAGTGCCCATGGATTGTTCAACCCATGTCAAGAATGAGTGTGCACTTCCATTGATAGTCTCTCACTTCTAGTTGTATTTGTATGAGTTTCCCAATTTTCACTTTTGTGCACCTTCTCTTTCACGAACATTGTTTTCATGATTTCGACTGTCGATTTTTCTTGCTTTCACTTTAATTAGTTTCATTTTCACGTTATCTTCTCTCTGACATGTATTTCTTTCACTAGCATTCACATATCGCAAGTGTCGTTTGAACTTTTCTCTTCATATAGTTGATGTCATATTTTGGCATGGGAAGCATCGCTTATAATATAAAATGTAGTTTTGGTTTGTTTCAAGAGGTCACCTTGGTGCTAATGAGTCATTGTTACCATGTATACACGTATCACACTCATTCCCAAAATTTCAAGCATTATTTCACACGTGTTATCATTGTCATCACAAAGTGTATCTTCAGCGTCGCAGTTGGAATGAGTTGTCGCATTGAGGAAATTATATTTCTCATGTGTTCAGAGTGTCTTATGTTGTGCCGTAAAGTGATATAAGTATGTGATAACGATCAAGTCTTGTTCTTTCCAAACTTCATCTCATTTATCCCACACTTAGTCAAAACTAGGAAAATTTTCCATTAGGCCATTCAACCTCATCCAACCCTGCTGAATTGTGCATTGCACAATCTCAATACTCAAGCACCAACCTTGTATTTTGGAACTATGCAATGAACAATATCTTCTAGCCAGAACTACACATTGCACAATCTCAGTGCTTAAGCTCAACCCCTGATATCCAGAACTATGAAATATTAATCTCCAACCCAGCCTGAACTGCACATTTCACAGTCCTAGTCCTCAAGCCTCAACCTTTAACTCTTGACCTGCGCAAATGTGCAATCACTTGGCCTCCTGTCCTTGCAAAAATATGCAATGTGAAAACTTAGTGTTAAATCATAAAGCTTGTTCCCTTGAACCCCTCAACTGCGCAATACCCCAACTTGTTCTCCTACAAAAACAACACATTGGGAAATCTCAAGGCTCAAGCCTCAAGCTTGACCTCCTGAGTACCGCAACTATGCAGTTCCTTGAGTCTTTCCTTCCATTACCGTGCATTGGGAAACCTCAATCCTCAAGCTACAATCTTGATCTCTTGATTCCCTCTACTACACTATCCTTTGACCCTGGCCATCCTGAACTACACATCCCACATTCTCAAGCCTCAATCCTGGACCTTGGCCTCTAGAATTGTACAATACCTGAGTCATTCACTAAACTAGTCACTAGTTCCAACCCTAACAAGTGA
Source organism: Pinus albicaulis (assembly GCA_034641835.2). Lineage (NCBI taxonomy): Eukaryota > Viridiplantae > Streptophyta > Pinopsida > Pinales > Pinaceae > Pinus > Pinus albicaulis. The sequence continues at coordinate 533,346,318 of CM076579.1, forward strand.
TTTCATGGAGCATGTTAGATTAGGGGTTTTTAGACTGATCTCGTCTCGTCATGAATGGTTTTGAGTTGCAGGTACTTCATCTTACCATGACAAGATGATGATGGATGAAAATGAGAAGGAGACCATGATATAAGAAACCTATGGAGTTAAAGATAACGGATGATCATCAGTCGAGAAGATGAAGGGACACAAAATTTCAATAGAAGAAAAAATATAAATACCACATTGAATACTCCTTATCAACATGTCATAAGGAGGAGGAATAATAGGAACATGGACCATCCTTCAAGAAGAGATAAATAAAGAAACAACAAATGGTGACTTGAAATTTCCTTATCATCATGCAGTCCATTTCATCAGTGCCATGTCATTTCATGTCATGATTCATCCTGTGTCACATAATTTTTGGATTATGTAAATTTTATATTGGAAAATGTAATGTAAAGTGGAATTCCAAGGGGCATCCATGTAATGTGAAAAATCATGTGGGAATTGAAAGGTCAGAATTCAAACAATCATGAGGGTAGTCCAAGTGTCATAAGGGAGGTGAATGATCAATCCATTTGTTATATATACACCCTCATTGTTCATGTAAAGGAATTTTCACCTTGTCTCCTCCTACCAGGAATTAAAGAGGAAGATAGTATTTTGGAGGAGTGAGTAACTGCACTAAAGCTCCAATATTAGGGCTAGTGGTGTTCATTGTCTTGATGTATGTTGGAACTTTTACTTAATTTAGAAGCTCATTGAGGCAACATGATTTCATGCATATGTCGTGAATATTGTAAGAATATTCTTTGAATGTTTGTGATATATGTTGTTTTCATATGTACTAAGGAAATTGAACTATTTGAGTGGCTTTAGTACTTATATTATTGAAGGTGTGTTGTATTTTATTTAACAATCCTTTCTTCCTTGTGAACTATTTCATTGGTTGATCAATAATTCATTCATATGTATATGATCATGTGCCTTTTCTAGATTATTACTATTACTTGTCTTTAAACGACCCACTTTTATTTTCCCTTTCGGTAGAAGGACCTTGGTAATTTCTGCAGCTCAACATTTCACAAGGCATACTCACTTGATGATCTGAAAGTATCTATGTATTACTCTCTTGTGTTGAAATTTTTAGCCGAGGAAAATCTATAAGGATACATGGCAGTCGAGTCGATACTCTAGATGAGGCTCCTATTCCAAACAGTGTGAGGTCTAATTGGGACTTCACATCAAGGAGACCCCCATGGTTGATGGATTTCCAACACCGTCAACAAAATGGTGCTATAAGGAGGGATAGATGAAAAGATGTGCACATTAAGTCTATTCTAAATCTCTTATCTTAAATGGCTCATCCTAAAACCATACTCTCGAGGTGTATTTCTGACCTATCCCCTAGTAAAATATTAATCCTCGATGAGCCTCTTTATCACTTGTCTTAATTAAAGTTTTATGGTGAGGATGGAACATCCATAACTGAGCACATATCTCGTTTTCTTAAATTTTGTGAATTTTATGAAATTGATGATGAATATTTTTCATGTATCACTTTCTTCCTTGCCCTTGAAGGTTGTGTTAATCGATGCTTTCATACCTTACCATCTGATTCCATTCATTATTTTCATCGTTTCCTCAATGAGCTTCATCAAGAATTTGATAGGTATGGTTTTTGATATTTTTATAAAATAATTAATCAGCTTAGAATGGAACTTGGTGAAAAATTTTATGATTTTTCTAATAGATTCATTCACTTGTGTTATTATTGCAGAAAATTTTGGATTATCCATAATGTTAAGAAACAATGGTCCACGTTTCAAATCCCAATGGGGATCCATCTTCAGGACAATATTTTGAATGAATAATGGCATGGGTTGGGATTTATTCAAGAAAACATTTGATCTTTTGGTTCATATCTCTTTTCACGAAGAATCCAAAAATCCTGATGTTTCTTCTTCTCCAACTCTTGTAAATCATGAGAAACCCCTAATTTCAGGGGAGAAAACTGATATTCATTTTTTCCCTTGTCCTCCTCCTTTTCCATTTTTGATGCGGTGCCTCCTTGCAATGATAATAAAGTGGGTACATCTGCAAATAAAATTCCTAATCCATCTTTTCATCCATCTTCCACTTTTCATGATTCAGATCCCATGGAGGAAATATCAGAATGGCTCATGAAGCCTATGGAAAAGACTAATCTCTCCATTCCTCAAGATGATATGATTACTCGTAATTTAAATCTTGAATATGATTTGGATACCTGTCATCCTCTACCATTTCTTTCTCATGATCCCTTGTCCCATGATCTGCATAATCAACCTCTTCCAAATCCAAGCAATGAATAGGTGCAGGGTAGTCACATTTCATAGGTAGAGGAGGAACAAGGTGAATATTCTTTCAACCTTTCTTCTCTTTTTCAAAATTCCTCGTCTGCATATGGTGATTCCTCAATTGTGGATGATAATAAATCTAGTAATTTCGGCCATCAATCAAATGCAATCAGTTCTCCAAATCAATCTGAAGTCTTGGGAAAAAATCATTCTGATGAGCATGAGTTCACTGATATATATGATGACGAATGCCCAAGTACACCAACTAATCTTTCAAATTCTCAATAATTTTTTTTTTCAAAGATTTATATCTTAAATTTATTTTGGTCAAATAAGATTCACTTATGAACATTTATTCCTCTTTAACTCCCTATATTTTGTTCTTTACTATTTACAATGCATCAACTTGTGATGGAGACTCTCATTGCTCTTCAAGTTTGTTATCTCATCAGTTGAATCTTAAAATGACACATGATAGTGAGAATATCAATGATGAAGAAGAAAGTGATGGAATTATAGAGCATCCATTCCATCACTTATGATCTTCTTATTTGTATAGGGGAAACTCTTCAAATCAGTGTAATCATGATATTTTTTCGATGCATACATCCTTAGACTTATGATCGGAAGAATATTATGACTCGAGTAATATGTTGGTTAAGGTTGAAGAATATAATCAAACCAACAATGTAGATAACTTCCATCTAGATAGTGGCGATCCTGTTTATTTAATCGATGGAAGTTTGTCCACATGGAATTTGTGACCTGATTCAATTTATAAAATGTTCTTATCTATCTTTTCAAAGTTCCAAAACTTGTCAGGAATTCGAGGCACTTCAAATATCATTGACGGTTATGTCAGGTTCTTGAGATTATGGTAAAATTCCTGAACCATGTGATATTTGGATTTTCTGGCAGAATTATTTCATTCTTTTTGTTTCACTAGATGCAAACTCATTATTGATGGATTTTTGGATTTATTGTTACAATTTTCCTATTTCTCTAGATAGGGTTTCTAATCATAAAGTTGTAGTGAATTCATCCTCATGTAAATTTCTTGTATCGAATTTGGGTTTTGAGTGTATACCTTTTGTGAATATGCGAAATTATGAATTTGACAGATTTGAAGATTACCTATGTCTGTTTTCGCTCGAGGGGTCCTAACCTAGGTTCGAAGGTTAAGGTTTGCCAACAAACCCCTATACTACTAGCCCTTTCAGCAGTGGCTTGCTTGTGCAAGCCAAAGTCTCACCCGAAGCAGTATGGGAGGGTGCTAGAACTAGGTTTCCACACCCTGGGAGAGGGTAGGTAATTCAAGCAGAGTTGCGTTCAACTTCACAATTACCAGATCGTATATCCCAGAACCCATATCTATAGATCCCTTCGTATCCATGTGTGCAATATCAATTATAATCATAGTAATCAACAGATCATAAATCCACAGAACAATAACGCAATTATCACAGATATTCTTGCATAAAGTATAAGGGACAGATCCAGATCATATGTCAACACAACATAAGAAAATAACACAGTTACTTTTGTAGCTTAACACGGAACCATGCATAACATAGCAGATATCATATATTCATATTAATAGATTCAGATATTCCAGAACCTTCTTCTTTCATTAATCCTTCAGTTCCCTTACAATACCCAAAACCCAACCTGTGCACACAACAGTAGGATCCACACACAGCAGGACTGAGGATCTCCGCGCATGCAGCCAGCAAGAGTGCTTTCCCCAATAACCCAAAAAGATCTACTACTTCGTAATTTGCACCAATCTTGATTCATTCCTATTGACTCTAAATGTCCTTCTATTTATAACGATCTAGCCTAATATTTCCTGTGGTTCACAAACCAAGGTTTGCGGACTCTAGGTCTACCCTTTTACCCATTACAACACTTTCGGGGCTTTGACCCACCCCAAAACCCCTGTGCTAGACTAACATATGCCAAAAATATACAAAAATACTCAAAACTGTCTTAATTCGCAGCCTTTGGAGGACCCTATTCCAACAGTCTGAAGAATTCATATCTATTAAGTTCTATAGTGGACAATAAACTCCTAGTCTCTCTTGTGAATGTCTTGATGACACCAAAAATCCTCTTCAGTGTTGAGGCTTAGTGACATCGAATTATTGCAGTGGAGGTCCTTCAACGGCATGCTCCCCTTCCGACTCCGGGATAGAGACAGACCATGGATTATCTTCACCTTCCTCCCTTGCCAAGCTACGGAAATTAACAATATCCTGCATCTGTGTTTCCCATGTCAGTGCCCCAGATACTGCAGAGGAGCCAGATTTTCCAGACACAAATGTATCTATGTCTTGCAGAGCTTTTTCAAGCACCTCGGAACCCCCTATCAGTCTGAATGTTCCTATGAAGTCACTCTTCAGAGTTTCCCAATGGCGGGTGCGTTGATGTAGCTTCGCATATAGGTACCATGAATTAGGGATTGGACCCAACGCATGAATGAATAATTTAACCCACTCTTCTGTAGTTCGATCACCCCACATCTTCATCCATGAAACCACATTTTCACGCGGATCCCCTGGGCCAAGGAACATCTTGACCTGCACCTCCGCCGGAGTCTCAAATCGCAGGAGCATCATGTCTCGACAATCCTCCCACTCCTATAATGCTCCCTTATGTGTATCCCACCATCATGCAGGGGTTGCACACATAGCTAGGTTAAGGGTCCATAACCTTCGTTCTCTGGGAACCTTGGCTTCAAATGCCCGTAAAAAATCCCTAACATTGCCAGAATCATCAAAATAGGGTAGATCTCTTACCTCTGAGGAAATGCAGTAGAAGTTCTTTGTAACTCGAAGGCATCGCAGCTCATAGACCTCATGTAACTGATTGTGCCAGTTTTCCATCTCCTCGTCGGAGTCAGAGAAGCATTCACTGTCCTTTTCCTAGTACAGTACTCCATCTGCCATGGGGTTGATCCAATCTTCATCCCACACAGTCAACTTATAGATGTGATCCACATCCTCTTCGTTGCACACCGGCTCTATGTATCATTCGCCTTCCGTAGGATCTAATGGTACTATCACCCTTGTACCATTATTTTCAAATACCATGATTCTCTTATTTAGGTTAATGATGCCTCCCATATCTATGGCCCAATCTAACCCAAGAAGCGCAGGATAGGGTCCGCATATTCTACAATCTAAATGACTTCAAAATCAACCTGGACCTTGACCCCTTCGATATCCACCAAGATATTCAATAGTTTCCCCAAGGGTATGATCTTCTATTGATTGGCCATACGCAGTTGGATAGTGGGCAATTACAACTTAGGTTCCCCCATTCGTTTCCAAGTCTGTTTAGGTAATACATTCGCATCTGACCCTAGGTCCAAAATAACCTGATCCATCTCGTAATCACTGTTTTGCGCAGTCAATCGCACCCCCCTACCAGTGTGTTTCTCATATCTATATATTTTTTGTACGTCCTTGATTTCTGCAGGGGGCTAAGTCATGTTGCGCAGCTATCTATTAATTCCTGAAGATTTTCCACAGCCTTTGGGTTGCGTAGCAGCTTCATAAATTCTTGTAAAAATGGTTTGACCTCCTCATTTTCCTTGAGGTCTTCTGATGGCTGCGAAGTAGATGCCTCTGCCTCAGCAAAGTCTTTACAAGCTGTGACAAACGTTTCTTTTTCCTTTCTTAGATCCAAAACTTCCTACTTGATAACTGCTTGTCATATCAGAGGTTCAGTCACAGTCTTCTCCCCAGGTCCCCTGGTGGCCATCCCACTGCATGTTATGACATTCATGCTTGGATATTTGTCTCGCAATTCAGACTTAACCCTCTACACATTCTACGTAGGTGTTGGCTGCTTCTCCTGCATCTTTGCTATCAAGATTGGACAGTCTTCAATCACATGGTCCAGTTGTCTTCAATACCAGCAGGACTTCCTTATAGGGTTTGGATAGTCCCTGGAAAAGTGTCTTGCTTCTCCACAATTATAATAGATTAGTTGCCCTCGTCCCCGAACTGCGCTTCCACCTCTTCTGCCTCCCCTGCCCCTGGCTGGTGAGCCACATTTGCTTGATATGGATCTTGGCAAGGATGGATCTAACTATACCCTATAGAGGTTCCCTCGATCGACCATCAAATCATTCGTCCGGCAATTCTATTCATCGTGTCCTACCAACCTACAGAACTTGCACCATTGCTGCTTTACTTCTAGGACATACGCAACAAGGCGGGGATAGTCATTTGTGTCGTGAAGCCCTGCAACACGATAATCATCACAACATAGCTCTGGCCCACTTGATCCTTCAACTTCCCTCGGGCGCAACAGACTAGGTCCCTCGGCTTGCATATAGTCTGCTAATAGAGGGCAATTATCCTTGGTGTGACCATTCATCCTGCATTGTATGCACCATCTTTCAGGGCTAGCTTCTGCTCCTCACTCCTTTCGCAGATTCTGGATCTCCATGTGCATCGCCTCCAATTTTCCTTGGATCTGTTGGACGCCTAGCTGGGTATCATCTCTAAGCGCAACTTCTAACTTCATAGCGACCTCCAAAGCTTTTTCCTATGATTCAAAATTTTGGTGACCCATAGGTACGTGCAGGTGGGGCAGCAACATAGAAATGAACCATTCCGTGTGTTGTCTGTCATCATACTAAAATCATCCCTCTCTGATCACCTTCTTTATTCATTGATCAGCCTCCCACACAGACTCAGAAGGCCCTTGCTTGAAATCTTTTAAATCAACCACTATTTGAGAGTAGGACTTAGGTTTTTTAAACTGTTGTTTCAAGGCATTCTTAACTTCTTCAATGGTTGCGTTCGCATGTTGGCCAATGCATCCCATGTACCAGTCCAAAGCTCTTCCTTCGAAGGCAAGGGAAAACTGTGCCCTTTTCACCGCATCATTAGCTACGCTCTGCACAGTCCATAACGATTCTGCGACAAACCAGAACTAATCTATGTCTTAATCTCCCACACCCTTAAAGGTAGGAAACTTCATGTGCGTAGCCATGTCGTCTACCGGTGGTGGCGGAGGTGTAGGTGAATTATTACCCCTATGCTGGTTTGAAAATGGTGTGGCTGGAGGACTCTACGCAGCTGCTTCTCTTACTAGACTGTAGACAGATCTCTCTCCTTCTTGGTTGGTCCGATAGTATTTGCCACTTCGTGTCGTACTCCCATCCAGATAAGAGGTCATTAATTCGGTGTGGCTACACAGAATACTCTTTTTGCACAGTAATATCTTAATTAGTAATGGTAGGGTCTTTAGCAACTTACCCTAGAAACCCTTGAATAATCTTCGCTCTGCTTCATAGTAGGAGACGAACTGATCGATGGCAAATTCTATCATGAACCCTCCTAGCACACTGTCCACCCAATGGTCCACTGTGCGAGTGATGGTGTTATCATTCTTCTCTAACTGTTGAATAAATTCAGGGGTCCACTATGTGACCCGCTTTTCCTTCCAACACTTCTGAAATTCGACCAACCTTGCGAGCTACTCCTGGAGCTCGATCACAATTGTTACAAATAAGATCTCATAGATCTCCGTGAAACTATACTTATTCTTCCACTCTTCGGTGGTCAACCTCTTACTGCAGTTTTATTTTACTGCGAATTCCTGAACTTGCTGTTCAAATCATTCATCAATTTCTTTTCTTTCAGGTTTCCAATATGGCCTTGGCATTACCCAATCCCTCTCTCAAAATACTCCTGGTCCCAGCAACCAAACCATTTTTTGGCTCGAGGGGTCCTGACCCAGGTTCGGAGGTTAAGGTTTGCCAACAAACCCCTATACTACTAGCCCTTTCGGCAGTGGCCTGCTTGTGCAGGCCAAAGTCTCACCCGAAGCAGTATGGGAGGGTGCTGGAACTAGGTTTCTGCACCATGGGAGAGAGTAGGTAAGTCCAGCATAGCCGCGTTTGACTTCACAATTACCAAATCGTATATCCCAGAACCCAGATCTATAGATCCCTTCGCATCCATGTGCAAAATACCAATTATAGTCACAGTAATCAATACATCATAAATCCACAAAACAATAACACAACTATCGCAGATATTCTTGCATAAATTATAAGGGATAGATCCAGATCAGATATCAACGCAGCATAAGCCAATAACACAGTTATTTCCGTAGCTTAACACAGAACCATGCATAACATATTAGATATCATAGATTCATATTAACAGATTCAGATATTCCACAACCTTCCACTTTCATTAATCCTTGAGTTCCCTTAAAATACCCAAAAACCAACCTGCGCACACAGCAATAGGGTCCGCACACAGCAGGACTGAGGATCTCCGCACACACAGCCAGCAGGAGTCCTTTCCCTAATAACCCAAACAGATCTACTACTTCGTAATTCGCACCAATCTTGATTCATGCCTATTGACTCAAAATGTCCTTCTATTTATAATGATCTAGCCTAATATTTCCTGTGGTCCGCAAACCATGGTTTGTGGACTCTAGGTCTACCCTTTGACCCATTACAATGCTTTTGGGGCTTTGACCCACCCCAAAACCCCTGTGCTAAACTAAAATATGCCAAAACTATACAAAAATACTCAAAACTATCCTAATTCACAGCCTTTGGAGGACCATGTTCCAATAGTCTGAAGAATTCATATCTATTAAGTGCTATAGTGGACAATCGACTCCTAGTCTCTCTTGTGAATGTCTCGATGACACCAAAAATCCTCTTGAGTGTCGACAAGTGCTTCACTTATTTGTTGAATCGTGTTCCTCTTTTTTATACATTACACCCTAACTAGTTTCATATGTTTTTTATATAAGAATTTCTCTTCAATTATTTCAATGATTACAATTATTGTCACCATTTACGGGAAGATGATTTGTCACATTTGGCATATGGGGAAGTTGGTTCTATTATTCAGAGCATTAACAGAACTATTCAAATTTATGTATCCTTGGTAATTACAAATTGGAAATATGATGCTTTAATCAACCCATCTGATCATGACTCTGTCTCTGATGAAGGTCATTCAAATTACCATTTTCCCATCAACACATCCTATGATAGTTGTTTTATATCCTTTGATATTTATGGTTTAACATCTCAATTTATGGACACTAGCCAGGCACTTCATCCTTTGCTGATGGTTATGTCAGTTCCTCATCGTCTTTACATGCTAGATAAATATGATTGGATCCATTTTCCCTCACAAGATTCTCATCCTAACCATGTGCTTCTAATTGAAAATTAATCTTTTCAAGAATTTTGGGGTTTTCAAGAGGATTGTTTCGAATTTCATGATCCAATCTATGATCACGTGGAAGCGTCTTACTTAGCAAGCCCTTTTGCTAATAAAATTTATTGGTATTTTCTCATGCTTTCTAAGAAGGAAAACTCAAATGAAGGTGCATGCACAAGGATATTTTCAAGATTTTCAGACTGTAATTTTCATCGAAAAGGTAAGATCCAAGTTGGATAGAAGTAGTAACTATGACACATATTTCCGCTGATAGGAAAGACATTTTATTCATTGTGAAAATTAATCAAGCTCTTATATTTTCTGTTTCACATTACTTTATATCAGTTTTAATCAATCAAATCTATGTATGCAGGTCGGGAGCAGCTACGGTGACTACATTGGAAATTTCATTATACATGACACCGACCTACTAGCTGGTTAGGTTAGAAGTAGGTATTGTTGCATCTTAGTTTCCCTTGCACCCATACTGTACTTTATTTCCATATCCTTTCTTTTATTTTCTATATTTTGTCTCTCATTGTTTTGATTGGCTTAGCCTCCATTTGTTTTGTCCTTTTGATTTTTGTTTTCTTGTTGTGACTTGTCTCTTCTTAATGTTTTATTTAATAATAATTCACATGAATGATTTTCCCTTTGGCTCGAAGAAAATGTGTTAGAATATAAACGGGCTTTGTGACAGTACAACATTTGGCTAACCATCAGTCCTTCTTCCTCATGTTGGTTAACTTTTGGTCGATGATATTCCAATGGAAAATATGATACTTGCATAAGGAAAGCTTTATGTTGAACCATGATATATGCGTCTACTTTGGAAACCTCATGCCTACACTTGGTTTTTTCTATTTCAGTGTTATCTGCGTTTATCCAGTCAAGTAGAGGAGGACAAGGGGAAAATCAAAACGAGAAAAAAAATATTAGAGGTCTTATATATGCTTCTTTGAAGCAACAACATCTTATGCTCCCAATAAGTCAAGATACCTATTCCACCCATGAAATTAATAAGCGCTAATGTGAAGTCCTATAAAAAAAAAAATTAGGGTGAAAGAAGAGAAAGGCTTCCTACAAAGGGAGGTGAAGCAAGAAACTCTGTCGAGGTATTGTCCAAGCTCGCTGGAAGTGGAGAAATGTTTGTGTTCCTGAAGTGACCCCGTCGGTGTACTGTTCAAGCCTACTGGTAGCGGAGAAATACCAAATATGAAATAATATACTCTTAATATCTTAAGCTTGCGATAAACATTACCCTTCTCCTGATTCGAAACATTGTGACATAATAAGTTATGATGGTGTTCAGCTGAGAAAGGATGAAGGGGACTATGTTTATACATCGGGTAAGTTGAGAATCCAAATTAATCTGAACGATAGATCAATACTGCCTGAAAAAACAGACCATGCACAAAGAATTTATGAAGGCAGAGAAGATGGAGTTCTACCAGTGTGTCGTCAAGTGTTGCCGTTGTGACAAACACCCTCCAAAATCTTTCCTATACTTGATTTTTGTAGCCTACTTTGGATCTTGTGATCAGAATTTCCTTAGTCACATCTTTGTTGGTTGATACTATGTTAAGTCTTTAAGCCCCCTTCTTGGATTCTAAGTATTGAATTCACCTGTTCACACATGCTCAGCCCATAATGAATTCATGAGTGCATTCATTCACACAAGCTTTAACTAGCCTAGCAGAGTCCATCGAGATAGCTCTTGTGCAATTTTCAACCCATGCCGATAGTCAGTGCACAGTGCCATTGACAATCTCTTACTTCTCTCTATGTTTTTACTTCTATTTAGATAAGTTTTCCCAACTATCGCTTTTGTGCACCTCCTCTTTCACGAGTGTCATTTTTATGCTTTTGATTATTTCTTTTGCTTGATTTCACTTTAATTACTGTTTTATTCATGTTATCTTCGCTCGGGCATGTGTCACTTTCACTTTCGTTTTCATATCACAAGTGTTGTTCGTACTTTTCTCTTCATATAGTTGATGTCATCTTTTGGCATGGGAAGTGTCACTTATCGTATAAAATGTAGCTTTGGTTTGTTTCAAGAGGTAACCTTGGTGATAATGAGCCATTATTATGATGTAGACAAGTATCACACTCATTCCCAAATTTTCAAGCACTCTTGCACAAGTTTCGTCACCTTCGTCACAAAGTGTATCTTCAGTGTCACACTTGGAATGAGTTGTTGCAATGTTGTTTCTTTAAGTAAATTATTTTTTAATGTGTTCTAATTTTCCTAAGTTGTGTTTCAAAATGATCCAAGTGTGTGATCACGCTCAAGTATTTTTCTTTCCCAAATTCATCTCACTGCTCCCACACTTATTCAAAAGTAGGAAAACTTTCAGAGCGGGACACTCAACCTCATCTAGCCCTCCTAAACTTTGCATTGTGTAGTCTCATTCCTCAAGCAACAAACTTGTCTCTTGGAACTGCAAAATGCATATTATTTTCCAACATGAACTATGTGTTAGGAAATCTCAGTGCTCAAGCCCATCCCCTGAGCTCTATAACTACGAAATATTTATCTTTAGCCTAACTTGAACTATGAATTGTGTAGTCTCAGTCCTCAAGCCTCAACCTTGAGCTCCTGAACTGTAGAACTGCGTAATCACTTGGCCTCCTATCCTTCCACAACTATGCAGTGTGCAAACTCAGTGCTCAAGAATCAAGCTTTATCCCTTGAACCCATCAACTACACAATACCCCATTGTTTTCTCCTTCCAAAACTAAAAATTGGGAAATCTCAAGGCTCAAGCCTCAATCTTGACCTCCTGAGTCCCTCTGCTGCATAGTTCCTTGAGTTTGTCCTTCGAGAACTACACATTGGGAAACCTCAAGCCTCAAGCCCTAGTCTTGAGCTCTTGATCCTCTCAACTATGCAATCCTTTGACCTTCACAATCCTATACTACGCATTCTATAGTATCAATCCTCCATCTCATACCTTGCCCTCTATAACTGTGCAATCCCTCAATTAGTCACTCAACTAGTCACCAGTTCCAACCCTAAAAAGTGATTTCATGGAGAATTTTATATTAAGGGTTTTCAAATTGATTTCATCTCGTGATGAATGGTTTTGAGTTGCAGATACTTAATATTACCATGAAAGGATGATGATGGAGTTAAAGGAGGAAAATACCATGCTATAAGACACTTATGGAGCTAAAGAGACCGAATTATCATTAGGAAAGAAGATGAAGGAACACAAAATTGCAACAAAATACAGAAGTTCAATACCACATTTAATAATCCTTATCATCAAGTCATAAGGAGGAGTAACAAGAAGAACATGCACCATCCTTCAAGAAGACACAAAGAAAGAAACAACAAAGAGTGACTTGACATTGCCATTTCATCATGTAGCTCGTGTCATCAGTGTCATGTCATGTCATGTCATGTCATGTCATGACTCATCATTTTTGGATTATATAAATTCTATATCGGAAAATGCAATGTAAAGTGGAAGTCCAAGAGTCATGCATTTAATGTGAAAATTCATTTGGGAGTCGAAAGGTCATAGGGAAGTGAAACAGTCATGGGGGTAATCCAAGAGTCATAAGGGAGGTGAATGATCACCCCATTTGTTATATATACACCTGCATTGTTCATGAAAAGTACTTTTCACCTTGGCTCCTCCTACCATGCATTGGAGAGGAAGATAGTTATTTTGGAGGAGTGAGTGAATGCTCTAATGCTCCACTATTGGGGCTAGTGGTGTTCACTTTCTTGATGCAGGATTGGAACTTTTACTTAATTCAGAAGCTCATTAAGCCAACAAAATTTCATGCATATGTCATGAATATTGTAAGAATATTATTTGAATGTTTGTGAAGTATGTTGTTTTCATTGTACTAAGGAAATTCAACTATTTCAGTGGATTTGGTACTTATATTGTTGGATGTGTGTTGTATTTCTTTAACAAGTGTTTCTTCCTTGTGAACTATTTTTTTGGTTGATCAACGATTCATTCATTTGTATATGCTCGTGTGCCTTTTCTAGATTAGTATTATTACTTGTCTTTAAAGGGCCCACTTTTATCCTCCCTTTTGGTAGAAGGACCTTGATAGCTGAAAATTTCACAAGGGATTCTCACTTGCCAGTCTAAAAATACCTGTGTATTACTCTCTTGTGTTGAACTTTGTAGCCAAGGAAAATCTACAAGGATACACGGAATTTGGACTGATACTCCAATTGGGGCTCCTATTCTAAATGGTGTGAGTTATAATTGGTACTTCACATCGGGGAGACCCCCTTGTTTGATAGATTTCCAACACCATCAACAAAATGGCACTAGAAGGAGGGCCATATGACAAGTGTGCATGTTGATTCTGTTCTAAATCTCTTATCTTAAATGGATCATTCTGAAATCATAATCTTGAGGTGTTTTTATAACCTATACCTTCGTAAAATTTTAATCCCCGATGAGCCTATTTATCACTTGCCTCAATTAAAATTTGATGGTGAGTATGGAACATCCATAGTTGAGTACATCTATGATTTTCTTAAATTTTTCGAATATTCTGAAATTGATGATGAAGATTTTTCATGTGTCAATTCATTCCTCATCCTTGAAGGTAGTGCTAATTGATGGTGTAATACCTTACCATTTCCTTCCATCCATTATTTTCATCATTTCGTCAAGGAGCTTCATCAAGCCTTTGATTTGTATGATTACCAAGATGTTTATAAAATAATATATCAGCTTAGAATGGAAACTAGTGAAACAAATGGTGATTTTTCTAATAGATTCCTTCACTTATGTTATGAATTTCTTGAAGAAGACATGGTATTTATTCAAGAAACAATTGTAGAATTTGGGTCATGTCTCTTTGCACATAGAAACAAAACCACCTAATGTTTTTTCTTCCCCGACTCTTGTAAATGATGAGGCACCCCTAATTTCATAGGAGGAACTTGTTATTACTTTTATTGCTTGTCCTCCTCCTTTTCCTGTTCCAATGTGGGTGCCTCCTTATGATGATAATAAAGTTGGGACATCTGTGAACCAAATCCCTAATCCATCTTCTCATCCTCCTTCCTCTTTTCACGATTCAGATCCCATGGTGGAAATATTGGAATGGTTCATGAAGCCTATGGTGAAGACTAATCTATCCATTCCTCAATATGATATGATTACTCATAATTTAAATTTTGAATATGATTTGGATACTTTCCATCCTCTACCATTTATTTCTCATGGTCCTTTTTCCAGTGATCTGCCTACAAACTCTTCCAAGTCCAAGAAGTGAACAGGTGTAGGGTAGTAACATTTCACAGGTAGAGGAGCAACAAGGTGAATATTATTTCAATATTTTTTCTCTTTTTAAAAATTCTCCATGTGAAGATGGTGATTCCTCACTCTTGGCTGACAATGAATATAGTAATCTCAGTCATCAATCAAATGCAATAAATTATACTAACAAACCTGAAGTCTTGGGAAAAAATCATTCTAATGAGGATGACTCCGCTGATATATATGATGATGAATGCCCAAGTGCACCAACTGATCTTTTAGTTTCTCAAGAAGATTTTGTTTCGAAAGATATAGATCATAAATATGTTTTGGTCAAATAATATTTGCTTATGAACACTTATTCCTTTTCAACTACCTATCCTTTATGCCCTAATGTGTTGTGAAACCAGCTCCAAAAAGAGAAGAAAAGAGATATCAACGCCTTAGAAATAAGCCACTTCGAGGGGGAACCCTTCAATACATTACATGAATGAACAATTTTGGATGATTCAAATTACAAAACCTTGTTTCTATATTTAGGAGTCCATGGGGCCACAATGTAATCCTAACCGGCCTAACAATAATAATTTAAGGGCACAATAATAACAATATGGGGGTTACAAGGGTACAATAATAATAATAAGGGGGTTACACTAACAACAATAAGGGACTATACTAGTAATATAGGGACCTAACATGCCCATCTCCTTCAAAAAAGTGTTGTCCTTAACGCTTGAGTAGCTTTGGGTGCTTCTGTATAAAATTATCATCCTCCCATGTAGAATCTTTAGTGGGTAAGTTCTTCCATTTGATGAGATACTCTGAAATTGATCGATTCCGTAGTTGTCGAGTTCTTGTTTCCGTGACTGCTTCAGGCTCCAATATGATTTTTCCTTCCTCATAAAGTTCTGGAAATATTGTTTGAACTGGAAGATTTTCACCTATAACTTTCTTTAAGCATGAAACATGGAAAACTGGATGTACTCGTGAAGAAGCAGGAAGCTCCAATTTGTATGCCATAGTACCAATCTTTTGCAACACCTTGTAAGGACCATAGTACTTTGGCGATAATTTATTATCCTTCTTAGCTTGCTTGAGGGACATTTCTTTGTATGGTTGTAGCCATAAAATTACCCAATCTCCTACATCAAAAATTCTCTCGCTGCGATGTTGATCTGCTTATTGTTTCATTCGATTTTGTGCCAAATTCAGGTTATCCTTTAAGAGTTGGAGAACTTCTTGCTGATGCTCGATGTGATCTTCCACTGCTTGAACCTTCGAATTTTTTCTTAAATATGATGTGATGGATGGTGGATGATATCCATAAAGTGCCATAAATGGGGTCATTTTTGCTGCAGTATGGAAGGAAGTGTTATACCACCATTCGGCAAGAGGTAACCACTTGACCCATTGTGTTTGTTTATCAGATACAAAACAACGAAGATATCCTTCCAAACATTTATTTACTATCTCAGTTTGACCATCAGATTGAGGATGATAAGATGAGCGATGAGCTAATTGAGTACCCAAACAAGAAAATAACTCCGTCCAAAAATTTCCAGTAAAAATGGGATCTCTGTCGCTCACAATAACCCTTGGGCTTCCATGTAGCTTTTGAATTCTGTCCATAAATGTAGTAGCAATCGTACTTGCTTTAAATGGATGAGATAATGCACAAAAGTGTGCATACTTGGTAAGTCTATCAACTACCACCATGATGACACTCTTTCCTTCGGACTTAGGTAAACCCGTGATAAAATCCATTGAAATCTCCTCCCAACGTTGACTTGGAATGGATAAAGGTTGTAGAAGTCCCGGGGTCTTAATTGTTTCCACTTTATTCTGCTGGCAAACCAAACATTCCGCCACAAACTTTTGAATATCAGATTTAAAGCCATCCCAAAAAAATTCTTTCTTCACCCTGTGGTAAGTTTTTAAAATCCCGAGTGTCCTCCTAAAGGAGAAGTGTGCAATTCCAGAAGAATCTTTTGTTTTAGTTGGGAATTCTTACAAAGATATAAGCGATCTTTGTACCATAAGGAATCATTTTTCCAACTAAATGTATCAGATGTACTAGGATCTTGCTGCAACTTTTGAATGAGTGTCCACATTTCTTCGTCCTTCTTCCATTCATCTCTTGCTTCGGTTATCCAATCTGGTTGGATAATAGAAATGGCACAAAGCAATGCTTCCACCTCTTCATTCTTTCTTGAGAATGCATCTGCAACAACATTAAGCTTTCCTTTTTTGTAGATTATTTCAAAGTCATAACCCAACATCTTTGTGACCCATTTTTGCTGCTCTTCTGAAGATAGTCTTTGTTCCAAAAAGCGTTTAAGACTATCATGATTAGTTTTTACCTTGAAGTGTCTTCCCATTAGGCAAGTTCTCCATTTCTTTAGTGCATGCAATATTGCTAACATTTCCTTCTCATAAATAGGTTTCTGTAAATACTTTCCTTTGATTGGACGACTTTCAAAAGCAATGGGTCTTCCTTCCTGCATTAAAACCGCACCAATTCCATTTCCTGAGGCATCACATTCCACAATAAAGGTTTTTGTGAAGTCCGGCGTAGCTAAGACTGGTGCTAGGCACATTGCCTCTTTAAGATGTTCAAAGGCCTTAGTTGCTTCAGGAGTCCATGAAAATGCATCTTTCTTCAATAATGTTGTTAGAGGTGCTGCTATTCTCCCATAATTCTTAACAAACTTTCGATAATACCCTATTAACCCGAGAAATCCTCGCAACTACTTTATGGTTGTGGGGACTTTCCATTCCTTAATGGCTTTAATTTTGTTAGGGTCTACCTTAACACCCTCGTGAGATACAATATGATCCAGATATTCCACCTCTTGTACTCCAAAGAAACATTTGGATGTTTTTGCGTATAATTGTTTCTCCTGTAATAGTTTGAGCACCCTGTCAACATGTTGAACATGATCCTTCCAAGACCTGCTGTAGATTAGTATATCATCAAAAAATACTAGCACAAATTTTCTAAGGAACGGTTTGAAAATGGAATTCATCAACCCTTGAAATGTAGAAGGTGCATTGGTAAGGCCAAAAGGCATGACCAAAAATTCATAATGACCCTCATGAGTTCAAAATGTTTTTTTTGGAATATCTTCAGTCTTCATTCTAATTTGATGATACCCTCAACGAAGATCCAATTTGGTAAAATAAATTTCTCCATGTAATTCATCCAATAATTCATCAATCACAGGAATGGGAAATTTATCTCTAATGGTGAGCTTATTGAGCTCCCTATAATCCGGACACATTCGCCATGATCCATCCTTCTTGTGTACCAATACTACAGGAGCAGAGAAAGAACTTTGACTAGGTTGAATTATACCCGCCTCTGACATTTCTGCAATCATACGTTCAATTTCGCTCTTTTGGAAGTAAGGATATCTATAAGGCTTGATGTTTGGAGGAACACTTCCTGGAATCAAATGAATAGCATGATCATGATAACGAATAGGTGGGAGTCCTTTGGGAGTTTCAAACACCTTGGAATGATTGTCCAAGACTTGTTGGAGATCTGCAGAAATAGATGATTTTGATGTTGGAACTTCTAGTGAGCATAATTGTGCAATTACGCCTCGCTGTTCTTTCTTTATAAGCTTTGTCATGACATTAGAGCTTATTATCCTTCCTGGCTTCCCCGCAATACCCCGTAATTCGACTTCCTTTCCTTCTGAAAAAAATTTCAAGAAAAGTTCTTGAAGATTAAAAGCTACCGTCCCCAAAGATTGTAACCATTGTACTCCTAGTACAACATCAGCACCTCCCATAGGAATGGAAAGCATTGGACTAGTCAATACATATTCCCCCATGGTTAGCTTGATATTATGGCATTTTCCAGAGCAATCTATAGTTCCTCCATTTGCAACCATCACTTGACATTCTGGTGCTGGGTATAGGAAACAATTTAATTCCTTGGCTACCTTACAATGAATAAAATTATGGGTGCTACCTGAATCAATCAACACTATCACCTTTTTCTTCTTGATTTGTCCTTGTATCTTGAGAGTTTGAGGAGTGGTAATTCCTGCCAGTGCATTACACGATATGGTCGGATTCATTTCTTCCTCTTCTAGGGTTGGTTCCCGGTGTATATCCTCTTCTTGTTCATTTTCTTCTTCCTCTTCACAATCTATGTAAAATAATTTCTTCTCAGCACACTTATGACCTTTAGTGTATTTTCTATCACAACTGTAGCAAAGCCCTTTTGCTCTTTTTTCTTCCAATTTTTGTGGTTTCAACCTTGTAGGTTGTGGAAATCTAGGCGTAGCAACACTTCCTTCTTTATAGAATTGAGTGGTAGGCTTCCTTGTCGCCATAATTTTACATTCAACTTTTCTTGCCAACCTGAATGCCTTCTCCAATGAATCAGGTTCCAAAACACGAACTTCATGTTGGATGTTATCCTTTGGAGTACCTAAGAAGAGATCAATCCTGTGTTCCTCTGGAATATTAGTTACCCTTATATTCAATTTTTGGAAGTCCTCAATGTGCTGCCCCACTAAACCCTTTTGTTTGAGATTTATGAATTGGCTAAAGAAGGTGTTGCTCTTTGTATCCTCATAATGTGCTATCATTTCCTCCGTAAAAATTGACCAAGTGACAATTTTTTTATG
Organism: Pinus albicaulis; assembly: GCA_034641835.2. Lineage (NCBI taxonomy): Eukaryota > Viridiplantae > Streptophyta > Pinopsida > Pinales > Pinaceae > Pinus > Pinus albicaulis. The sequence goes on from CM076579.1 coordinate 533,365,745, forward strand.
GGAGCAAAGCCATCGATACCATACAAATATATTTTGTTCTAAATGTAAAGTTGCAATGCGTACCTTTTGTGTGTTTTGCACGTTATGGAGATCAAAATATTGCTCCATCTGTAGTATCCATGTTACAGGATCCTTTCCATCAAACTTCCTCATATCCATTTTTGGAATATGGTGGTTTTTCCTGCCAACATTAGATTTTATGAAATCATGATTAACATTTATTTTGTTCTCATCATGAGTTTCCTCTACTATCTTTTCACCATTAGGAAACATTTCTTGTATCAACTTTGTCAAACCTTCCATGTTTTCTTTTAGATCATTCTTCATGTTTTCCATTTTCTCATTGATCTTAGCTTCCATGTCATCCATCTTAGATTCCATGCCAGCTTCCATGCCATCTATCTTAGATTCCATGCCATTCTTCAAACCATCCATCTTAGATTCCATGCCTTTCTTCAAACCATCCATCTTAGTTTCGACGCCTTTCTTCAAAACTTCCATGTCATTTTTTGTTTCTCTTTGCGAGAGCGAAATTTGTTGCACTTGCTCTTGTAATTTTGATATTTCATGTTGCCATTCTTCGTCTTCATGAGTCATAGTAGAGCTTTCTAAAGGCTTAATGGGTGTTGAATTATTTTTAGGGGCCATTTTAGAATCCAATACTGATATCTATTCTACAATATGCCCTTGGAATCAATTCAACTTGATTCTTCAAACAAGACTTATGCAATTTGGGAAAAAAAAATACACACCTTTTACTTGCTTTTGGGTAGCTCTATATTGAAATTGAATTATCTATATAATTGCGGATCCTCAATATCTGAAATTCGGCCTTGTATTAGCCCTCTGAAGCTTCTTTCAAATTTCACAGATCTAATCTAATTTTGATTCTTCAAGTCAAAGTTATGTCCAATCTCCACAATGACCCAATTTTGGACCTGTTCAAGAGAGCGAACTTGTAAGACTTGCCACGTGTCACTTTTTCCCTCCTTGGGATCTAAAATTGATAGACCAAAACCGGCATCTATGTACTTGCAAAGAACACATTACATAATTCCAATCCGATTCTCAGACAGAGAGTTATGAATATTTTACCACGATCACCTTTTTGAGATGAAATTCAGAAGTCTCAAAAATCCCTAATTTCCATAGATCATATCTCTGAAAATATTGCAAACCAATATCTGAAATTTGGCAACGATGTTCCTCAGAATTTTGGCTTCGTACTCTAAAAATTTCATCTTCTGAAACTTGGTAGAAAAAAATTTATTACGAAAACACCACAATCACCTGTTTAGGTTAAATTCAGGAGCCCAAAGCTGACTCCAACCTCATCGCATCATATCTCCGAAAATATTGCGAACCAGCTTCCGAAATTTTTCGACGTTGTTCCTTAGGATTTTAACTTCGCACTCTAAAAAATTTCTATATTATGAACCTTCGTATAAAAAATTTTATAGCGAAAATTCCAAAATGACCCCGTTTTTGGAGCATGTGATCCCTAGAATCCTCGAAGTCGATACCAAAATGTTGTGAAACTAGCCCCAAAAATAGAAGAAAAGAGATATCAACGCCTTAGAAATAAGCCACTTTGAGGGGGAAATCTCCAATACATTACATAAATGAACAATTCTTGGATGATACAATTTACAAAACCTCCTTTCTATATATAGGAGTCCATGGGGCCATAATGTAATCCTAGTGGAGCCACAATGTAATCCTAGCCAACCTAACAATAATAATTTAAGGGCACAATAATAACAATATGGGGGTTACAAGGGTACAATAATAACAATAAGGGGGTTACACTAACAACAATAAGGGACTATGCTAGTAATATAGGGACCTAACATAATGTGTGCAATGCATCAACTTGTGATGGAAACTCCCCATGCTCTTCAAGCTTTTTATCTCATCAGTTGAATCTTTAAATGACACTAGATAGTGAGAATGTTGATGATGAAGAAGAAAGCAATGAGATTATAGAGTGTCCATTCCATCCCTTATCATCTATTTCTTGTTATGGGGGACACTCTTCGAATCAGTCCTATTATGACATTTTTCCAATGCATAAATTGTTAGACTTGCGATCATAATAATATTATGACTTGAGTAATCTATTTTTTGAAGTTGAAGAATATGATCAAACCAAAAATGTAGATAGCTTCCATCTCGAGAGTGGTGATCATGGTAGTTTAATCGATATTATTTGTCCACATGCAAATTATGATCTAACTAAGTTTATAAAATTTTCTTATATGTATTTTTAAAGTTCAGGGACATGTTAGGAAGTCGAGGCACTTCAACTCTCATTGATGGTTATGTAAAGTTTTTGCGATCTTGGTAAAATTATTGAACCATGTCAGATATGTATTTTCTCACGAAATTATTTCATTATTATTGTTTCAATAGATACCAACTCGTTCTTGATGGATTTTTGGATTTCTCGTTACAATTTTCCTATTTCTCGAGATTGAATTTCTGATCATACTATTGTAGTCAATTTATCCTCATGAAAATTTGTTGTATTGAATCTGGGTTTGGAGTGTATACCTAAGATTTATTGAATGTGTAGAATTGAAAATCCGATTGATAATTGCTATGGTGGATAATCAACTACTAGTCTCTCTTGTGAATGTCTTGATGACACTAGAAATCGTCTTGAGTGTCGGAAAGTGCTTGAGTTATTGTTGAATCAGGTTCCTATTTTTATACATTAAGCACTGACTAGTTTCATATATTTGTTATATTAGCATTCCTCTTCAATTAGTTTGTCCCTAGTAACGGGAAGATTATTTGTCTCATTCAACATGTAGGGAAGTTGGTTTTATTATTTAGTGCATTCACGAAACTATTCAAATTAATGTATCGTTCATAATTTCTAGTTGGGAATTTAATGATTTAATCAACCCATCTGATCATGATTATGTCTTTGATGACTGTCATTCAACTTACCATTTTCCCATCAACACATCCAATGAAAGTTATTTTACATCCTTAGATAATTATGGTTTAAAATCTTAGTGTCCTGATACTACCCAAGTAGTTGAGGCACTTTAGCATTTGGTGATGGTTATGTCAGGTCCTCACTATCTTGACATGATGGCTGAATATGATCAGATCCATTTCCCTCACAATATTCTCATCCTAGCCATGTGCTTCTAATTAAAAATTCACCTTATCAAGGATTTTGGGGTTTTCAAGAGGATTGTTTCAAATTTCACGATCTAATATATGATTTCTTGTAAGAATATAACCTAGCAGGCCCTTTGCTAATAAAAATTTTCAGCATTTTCTCATGCTTGCTAAGAAGGATGGTGCAAATAAAGTTGTATTCAAAAGGAGCTTTCGAGGCTTGTTTGTTTGTAATTCTCATCGAAAAGGTAACATCACAAGTTGGATGGAAGTAGTGACTATGGAACATCTTTCTACTAATAGGAAATACCTTCTATTCATTGTGCAAATTAATCAAGCTCTTATCTTTTTTGTTGCACATTACTTTATATCAGTTTTATTCAATTGTATCTTTGTTTATGCAGGTCAGGAGTAGCAACATTCGCTATATCTGAAATTTAATTATACATGGCCCCGACCTTCTAGACAGTTAGGTTAGGAGTAATTTTAGCTACATATTAGTTTCCCTTGCACTCATCCTGCACTCACTTTACGTAGCCTTTCATTTTTTTTCTAGCTGCATCTAGCTTCATATTTGTTTTTTTCGGCTCTACGTTTATTGTGCTCAAACTTTTTCAACATGCCTTTTTTCTCCTCACATAATTATTTAAGGACTCTTCTCAAATCCACTCCCCACACCTAGGGTTTCAAAGAATTGGAATAGTGTTTCTAGATAATTACTGGGGATTTCCAACTAGTGAGAAGACCATGTTATAATTTGAAGATTTCGTCAATTTGAAAGTTTTTATTACAATGCTTCACTACTATATAGTACTTCAATTGTTGTGTCAAGGTGAACACTAAGGTCACTATTCAATGGGTTTTGATGCTACTCCAAGGGATGGTCTAGTGTCCATTGGCTCTTTTTTTATTGATGTTGTGTTTCTTGAGATATTTGAAGAGTATAAGTTAAAAAAGTCGAAACTTGAACCAACCAAACCCCACAAATATTTTTCTAGTGATTGCAAGTCCAAATTTAGCCTTAATAACTCATTACATATGCACATGATCCCTATTGCCTCATTATTGTATACTCTAACTCAATATGATCGATTCTATCTATAACAAAAAAATCTTAAAAACTGGATATTTGGTGACTTAAAGCATGCATGTATTCTTTATTATCGAGCTCAGGAGATCCTTGATTCGAAAGACCAGGTCTATAAAAAAATGATCTCTATGGTATCCTAGCTGAAACATGTTCTTTCTTATTTATGTTCCTATTGGTTTTTATCATGTATAAATAATTGAGCTATCATTTACTAATTTTTTATAGTTCCCAAAACTCCACAAAAATTATTAAGTGTAACCATTTTTAGTTGGCATGATAAAATTTCATGGCATTTCTCTTATCAAGAAACTATATTCGTTCATGAAATAATTTCATCATACAATTCTTATGCAATTTTGATCAAATTTGTGCAACAAAAGTGTGATGAGGGGAATTCCAAAAAGGTAGTGGTTTTGAGGGCTTTATAGCATCCTTTTGAGAAGCCTCATCCCAATGAATTATTGATGAAGATAAATTATCTCACCTCCATCATTTGTGTGGTGTTTATTAGCAAGGAGAAATATCAAGAGTGTTCTAGAAAGATCAAGCACACGCTCATATTTAATGACTTATGGAAATACATCTATGAAAAAGAGAAGAAAAATGCACCTTCCAAGCTTGCATTAGATAAGGAGCTAGAAATTTGGGAGAACAAGGATAATAAAGACTAAGCCTTGATTGTTTCTTATATAAGTGAATAGGTGATCTATTATTTAATTTTCATTAAAAAATCTTATAGTGCACTAAAGAAGTTGAAATATGTGTATGCATCACACTCTAAATTAGAACTTATCCAATTGATGGTGAAATTCTTCAACCGAGTTGAAAGCCAATGACCCCCAAGCCCTATCCTTTGAAATTAAAGCTATCATGCATGATGTATATGCCACCATAATTAATATGGACATTTCTCCAATAGCCTTCATTAAATTCCTCTAACCTTTGAAAATAATGAATACACATTAAAGGAGTCCAAAAATAATGGCTCAAAAATTGAAAACACAAAATATAAAAAATATATATATATATTGAATTGAAGAAAGATATTTCTATTAATATAAAATATTATGCATTGATTTCCTATTAATAATACTTTCAAAATATACCAACATCGAGGCCAAATAATCATCCACATACTAAAACATAAAAACAAGAGGGCCAAACATCATAAGAAATACAAGTGTAATATTCAAAATGGGGAAAAGTAGGCTTATTAGGGAATATCTTAAGATATTCCACTATGGAATCACACCAATAGATCTAAACCAGAGATAGATTGGTAGGGCATTTACTAGTTATATCACCTCTAAAGAGAGGGTGAAAACCAGAGGCTTCCTGGCCCGTTCTAGACTTTGTCTATAGAAGATTGGTGAAACACAGAAAGTGTGGGAATGACACACTCCTATTAGATTTTTTTGCCCTTAGGAACCTTAAATATATATATCTAAATAATGGATCCAAAAGAGAAGCAAAAACCAAAGAAGGAAGAAGCAGGAAATTCCACTCTCAGGAAAATCTGTAATAGGCTCAAGGAGGACGCTGTATAAGCAAGCCAGTGTTAGAATAACACAGAACAGGGCTGTTTTCCCTTATTTTAGGCTATTTGGGACCTCCATGCATATTTTCAGCAAAAAAAAATGGGTTTAGAGGGCTTAAAAATATCTCCCACAATCAACACTAGCTAAAAATCAGCTAAAGGAGAGGGTTGAGTTAATAGAGAAACCCTCCTTCTGGAATTGCGTATTTTCTACTGGAAGTCACTGGAAATCAGCCACTGAAATCATATTATAGTATGACAGAAAGAAATAAGATCCATAATGAAGTTCCTTTGTAGAAGCATTGAATTTACATGAAGCAAGAGCAAGAATTCTTTAGAAATTATAGCAATAACACATGGAAAAGTTGCAGAAAGACTTGACAGCATTTTATATTAGGAGATTCAGCTACTGTAGGTTAAAAATAAGATATAAAACTGATATATGACTGAAACATCAGATCCATACCAGATCTGGAAACTACTCAGCCTTCTTAACAAGATCCCCTTGGGGTTTTATCAAAAGATTGCATAATAAAGTGTAGATCTAGCTTTTAATACACTGAACTGCAGAAAAATTTAGAGATTTCTGAATATGGCTTTCATTGCATTAGATATCAGATCTGAACATGAATATATCAGCAAGCTACTTTACAAATCTTCAAGATGAGAGGCAAGCCTCAATCACCCGAGATCCAGTACAATGAGAAATCTAGACAATAGTGAAACATGTACATGAAAATAACGCAGTTCATGGAAGGGACTGCGCAGTAGCTGGAATGACATGATACAGCAGATAAAAATTACAGATCTAAAATCAAAATGAGAGTGAGATCCTCTTCCAGGTGGTCACAAGACACCCTCCCTGAGAGAGATCTCCTCTAAACAACTAGATCTTGCATATCTAGTTCTCCCACTTGCTGCAACTCACAAGCAGCTGCAAAAACCTCAACAGGACCAGCGCTGCTATATAGAAGAAGCTTGGCCATAATGTCGGATAGTGGAGAGATGCATCACAATCCCCTCCAAAGATCTACTCCATGGAAGGAGAGAGGATTCCTAAACAGGAAATCCTCTTCCCTTAGGCTAAACAGCCAAGAGACTTGAGTTGCTGCAGAAACTTCTCAAAATTCTTCAACAACCCTTTCCTTGCTGCCTCTCCTTCTATTTATAACATGAGGGCTTGCCAAAACCCTAAACCATCTTCTTAAACTTATCCTCTTTCACACTAGAGAGATCCTCTTCTAGAAGTACGTTGTGCTTGAAGGATAAGCTTCCCTCCAAACTGTGTTGTAGGTGGGACCAAGTTTGACCCATTCAAATGAATTTCCCCTTTTCACACTTAGGGGTGTTTAATATAATAGCCCAGATTTGTTCCCTTTCACATTGGGCATGTATTTATTCTTAACTTAGGAGTTTAATAAACCTCCTTCACATACTTTTATTCATGAATAAAGAAAACTGATAATAAAATGCAATATTCCCATGAGCTGCAAAAATTGGGAATATTACAATAAGTAAGTGAGAACCAAGAAAACTGACATCACAAGTGGATAATTTCCAACCCAACCAACATATTTTTGGGTGGATTCTCATTGATCATTTCTTTGGCATGAGAAGGGATTAAAGAAATTTATCCAAGCCGTTGTCCTTAACCAGTGAGTGTTGCACCATTACCGTGAAGGAAAAGTACTAGAAAGCCCTTATGAGGCGAGGAACAACCAACAAAGCGATGTAAAATGACCAAAAAAAAAAAATTGCAATCCCTTACAATTAAAGATACATAGACTTCCATCATTGAAGAGATACAATAAGATCCAACCAACAAAAACATAAGCAAGCTCTAATGACCAGAGAAAACTTTAAAATCCATCCAGGTATTATCTCCTAGTATAATTATTGGATGTCTTAACCAAAACATAAAGAACGACTACAGTTGAGACTCCTAGAATAGGAAAAAAATCTTCACAAACATATATAATTGTTAATAAGAGGATATAACTGTAAAATTTCGAGGATTATCAACACGAGGAATATTAGTGCCTCTAGGAGGGTTCGACAAGTCCCCATAATATGAGTCAGACACCACATAACCTTTCACCATACTCATACAATAATTAATATCATTAATAAAATAGTGGGTATTCCATAGAATTCATTTAATATACTCCTGCCTAGAAAAGAGTTTATAACTATCCACTTGTCTATATTTTAATACCATGTGAAAGAAAGTATCCAATAGTTGGTGAACCGAGAGGGAATGTAAGAAATAAAATCTCCTCTTCTTGAACCTTCCTAAGGTTGGGAGCCATTATAATTCCTTCTCTCCAATTTTTGAATCAGAGAAGTAAGGGCATTCTCCAAACTCCTGTTATTCCAAATGATGAAATTATTTTTTTATTTTCAGAGGGACAAATTCAAAATATGAAGAAATTGATTCCCATTTGAATATTCTTTGGGGATGTGGATGAGCCTGGCTAGCCCTCCCTCTCCTACTTACCTAGCATTGATGAGGAGGTATCATAGCTATGCGTATCCTACCACCCCAAGTAGGAATGAGACCAACTAAAAAAACAGAGGGAGTACACATGAAATTGGAACTAACAAATTAGAATGCTAATAGGTGATCCCCCCAACACCCCAAATAGAGATTAATACAAATATTAGTATCAAGGATACTGGAAACTTCATAATATAGAAAGGGCACAAACTTCATAACATTGATGACAACACACTCCTGATACAAGAGGGTTGAAGTCCCCAAACACCACCAAACCAATCTACAACCCTTAAATAAAGTAACCAACAGATGTCTTGACCCCGTATATGAAGATGAAAATGAATAGGAGGGGATGCTAATTAAAAAAACATACATCCAATTTTCTGGAACAAGAAATATCCCAGACTTGTAGAAGGGGACTAAGCCTTGGACCCAAAATAAATTGAACACTTGTAAAGAGAGCACTAAAACCCTCACACTAGTACCAAATAGAAAAATTACAGGGGTACCAAAAACCACATAGAAAAATAGGATAGGGAAATGAGATACCTACTAAATCATGAGCCTAGAGGGTCGAGCCAGAAAGAACCACCATCAATTCAAATACTGGTATGTGTTCGAAATTGTGGAGGAATGAAAAAAAGAACATTGACTAAGCACCAACAATAACATAACTATAGCTCCATAGAAGAATCCCTTATAAACTAAAAGCATGAGAAAAGGCTCATCACTCTCCACCATAGAATGTAACTATAAACCATACAGCGAAGGCCCAACATTCCCAATATCACATAATTTATTTTGCCAACAACCATAACATAATAAGGACTACTACCATCAACCTACCTTGTAAGAGATCTCACACATAATCTCATCTGTTTTTTTACACTGAAAAACCAAAGGCAGCAGGGTGAGGGGGGATCCTCAACTTCCTTGTGCTTCACTACAAATTCAGACACTTTGTGTGTGCTCCATGCGAGCATTTAAGGCGATAGGACGTAGGGTGATCTACACATGCACAATTACCATATTGGGCCATGTCATATTCAGAAACATATAAGTTTGGGTCAATAACTAAATCAATAAATTTCTATGAGATTAATAGAATAAATCTGAAAACAAGAATAAAAGAATAAAATGATAGGAAAAAAAATGAAAACGATTATTCAATTATAAACAATAAATAGATAAAAATAATTAAAATGATAAAAAAATTTCAAAAAAGATTAAACTTAATCAAAAGAAGGGAATGAAAAGGAATATAAAAATATATATTTATTTATAAAAATAAATGGAAAAGGATTATAGGAATCCAATGAACGAATTAATATTGAAAAATGCATAAATCATGAAAGAAGATATATATATATATATAATTTTTAAGGATAATTAAATTATCTGAAAGAACAAGAAACAAAATGAATTTTAATAAAAGTAAATCAAAACTAAGTATAATTCTAACTTAATAAAAAAATATTATACCTAATAAATAAGAGGAGGAAAAAATTGGCCAAATACCACACACTGAAAGGGACCAATAAAAAATATAATAACAACAAAAATATAAAGAAGAAGATGTAGAAATTATGTTGTAGATTTGCAATTGTTGATGAAATTTTAACCGAAATCATAAGACACAAACCTACTCTACTATTGTTTGGACATTAATTCATGAAATAGAACAAAAGTGTTAGACACGCAACAAGAAATCACACACATGCAACAAGTATTTTTATCCATGGAAATAAATATGCTAAAAACCCCAATGCCACTTGCGTTAATGAGAAGAATAGAGATGGATTGGAATTGCTTCGCTCAACTGAGCTCACTTGCAAGTAATCATAGTGCAAGTGCTCCACCTATCTCACTGCTCACTGAAGGCCTCTGACCCAGACTTAGTCAAATTTTGCCTTGGCTTGAGCTCCTATTTCCTTGCACTATTCTTGGTGGAATTGGCCCATTTTTCCATGTAAATTCCCTTAATTGAACTACGCAATTCCTCTAGGTCCTTCCTTCGACTTCATGCAACATCTATACACTTATAACTAGTCAATTACAACTAATATTACACTTCCTTGTAATCTCCATCTCAACTGGGTAACTCGAATTCTCTGCATGCACTAGCTATTTTGGGTTGATTGATTAGTTAACAAGAGGATCACTGAGTTTGACTAAATTCTCACTACACAACTTGACCGTCCACTAGTTCTTCTAACAGTTGGAACTATTTTAACTGAAAAAACCATAAATAATTGACCTTGATTGGTACAAATTAGCAATCACAAAAGCTAAACCGAGCTCTAACTCCTCCAACTTGAATTTACCAAGTAAACTGGGTGACACAATCCATGTCACTAAATTAAACATCATCCAAGTTTCCCATTGATGTGGAAATTCAAATGTTCTCAATTTATTCAAGGAAACATCAAATTGAGAATTTCTTGCTGCATTTTTCAACACTCCCTCTCAGCAAGAAACGAATTATCAACCACCCCTATCCTACACCTTTGGAACAATAAATTTCCTCTTGAGAGTTCCTTTTTCAAAATGTCTACATCTTGTTCCTCCGTTAGAATGTAATTCAACAATATGATCTGCCTCTACACACAATACCATAAATGGTGATACCATATATCTATATGCTTGGATCGATCGTGAAGAAAAAAAATTTCAGCAAGCTTGATGCAACTCTAATTATCATAGTATAACACAGTGGGATCTATCATCTAACCAAAAAATTCAACAAGTATCTTTCTCATCCATATAGCCTCATAAGTTTCTTAACTAGAGACCACGTATTTTGCTTTTTCCAAGATAATTTCCATAGATATTTTCTCCCATTGTACCAAGAAACCATTGTGGAAGCAACACTAAAAATTACACTTGATGTACTCTTCCGATCTGATGGATTCCCTACCCAATCTGCATTTTTGAATCCATGCAGCTTCACTCCCTCTATCCATTTGTACCATAGTCCAAATTGGGTAGTTTCTTTGAGGTACCGTAAAACATTCTTAGCTTCATTCCAAAATAATTTGGTTGGTCGAACCACGGGTTGGCTTAATCGATTGACTGCAAATCATATGTTTGGCTGTGTGTTCACAAGGTACATGAGTGAACCCACCAACTGCTATTAAACAACATCATCCACTTCTTCACTTGAAGTGGCATCCTATTTCCTCCAGTTGTCTCTAGACGAGTCTCCATGGGTTTGCATATTTCCATGCTAAACTTATGAAGTATCTTGTTGACATACTTTCCATGAGAGACAAACATTTCCCCATCTCCTTTACATACTTCCAATCCTAGGAATTAGTGCATGAGGTCCATGTCCTTCATCTCAAACTCTCTTGCAAGGTCCTCCTTGTAGGATATGATCAACTGCTCATCACCAGTTAAAATCAAATCATCAATATATAAGACAATAATCAACAATTTACCTTCTACCAAATATTATATAAGTTTGCATTTGCTTCACTTTTGGTGAAGCCCAAAACGGTGAGATATTTATCAATCCTAGTGTACCAAGTAAGGGGTGCTCGCTTGAGTTCGTATAATGCTCGCTTGAGTCTGCACACAAGACTCTTGATCAAAAGTCTCGAAGCCTTCTCGTTGCTCGATATACTGTACCTTCACCGCAATAAATCCATTGATGAATGTTGTTTTCACATCCATCTGGTGGATCTTCCACCCAACCTATTTAGCAAGAGTAAGAATTCATTTGATGGATAAGTACCTTGCTACAAGAGAAAAGGTCTCCTCATATTCAATCCCTTTAACCTGAGAGTACCCCTTTGCCACAAATTTGGCCTTGTAATTTTCTATGCTTCTATTTGCTGCCTTCTTTACCTTGAAGATCCATCGCGACCCAACCACTAATTTGTCTATTGGTATTGGGACCAGTTCCCAAACACTATTTCTGAAAATGGATTTGTACTCCTCCACCAATGCATTAACACATATAGGTGTCTCTACTGCTTCCTCGAAAGAGGATCTCTCAGTCTCTACCATCTTTGTCATCACTTAGTGTAACGATCTGGTGAAATTCTCTTCCTGCATTGATTTGAAGGAGAAACCACATTCTCCCTCGCATCATGCACAAGTCTCTCAGATTCCTGAGTCATTTTCTTGCCTTCTCTAGATGGTTCTACTAGAGTGGTGGTCTCCACTATCTGCTGATGAATTTGTGGCTACTCTACAACTTCCTCAGGTCTCTCCTTTGCAGATAAAATATCCTCCTATGGTGGGATATGAAGCTCCGTCTCAAGCCTAGCATCACATGTGTTTCTCCTCATAAAATCTCACATCCCTTTACACAACTGTCATTCTGAGGGATGGCATATACACACAGTAGTTGGAGGGGATTTTCTATGTATACCACAAATATCCCCAACTCTGTTATCGGATCTAGCTTCTTCCTGACATCTTTGGAGACATGGCAGTAGACATAGGCTCCAAATATCCTGAAGTGTGACACATCTAGCTTCCTCCATGAGAAAGCCTCCTTCGGTGTAATCATGATTTGACCCACAAGTGTAGAGGTATGCCTTGGTCATGCAACATCGCCCTCGCTACTCCCACAATGCTACAATTATTCCTCTCAGCCACCCCATTCTGTTGTGGGTTGTGGGGTGCTATAAAATCTCGTTTGATTCCTTATTTTCCACATAATTATTTTTTAAACTCATTCGACGCGTACTCACCTCCATTATCACTCCTGAGAGGCTTCAACTTCTTGCTCATTTCTTTCTCCACTAGTGCCTTGAACTCAATGAACCTTGAGAAAGTCTCCTCCTTCTTCTACATGAAGAATATCCAACACTTCCATGAGTAGTCATCAATCAAGATGAAAAAATATTTGTGCCTGGCAGTGGAGGCTGTCGAGAAAGGTCCACAGACATCATATTGGATCCTTTCTAGGACTGCATGCACCTTGATGTCCTGACCATGTTAAGAGGATTTTGTGTACTTCCCCAAAGTACATCCTTTGCATACATCCTACTGCTCGAGTGCTCCTTTGGGAAGGCCCGTGGTGATCTGTTGCATGATCTTCAAAGCTCCATGATGCAAGTGGCCAAGTCTTCTATGCCAATCTTCACCGGCATCTTGATTCTGTTCTTTCTCTGCTTTTGTGATCAATGTAGCACAATCCTCCCAATCTAGCTTGTACATTTTCTTCACCCGAACCCTGATCTGCTTCACCTATTCCATGGCTATGTGTGTCAAGAATTCCTTTTCTTTCCTGAAGATTACATCATATCCATGGTCTTCCAAAATTGCAACAGATACGAGGTTTTTATTTAGGCCTGACATGAACATGACATCCTTGAGCCTCAGGGGAGAGCCTGACTCCCTTTGAAAGGTGACTATACCAACACCAGTCACATTTTACCTTCCATCATACCCCATATTGATGTGTATCTACAAATCATTTTCTTCCGGGTCACTAGAAAAGTCTTTTTTCCTTTTCATATGGAATGAGGGACCTGAATCCAAGTACCACATGATATCCATCACTATGCTAGCCATGCATGCAATGAGGGTAAAGTCAAGCTTGAACTGTGAAGCCAAGGCTTCACTTGCTGCTCCTCCTAATTTCTTCTTTCTATTCTTCTTGTGTGGACACTTTGTGGCATAGTGCTCGAACTCATGACAATGGAAGCATTTAATTTTTGACAAATATTTTTTCTTCCCCCTTGAATGGATTTTGGTTTGGATTGGGATTTCGTCCCTTTTCCCTTATTTTCCTTCCAACCGATGCAAATTTCTCTTTATCCTTTCCCTTGGATGAAGTCTCATCTTTGGTATTCCACCTTATTTCCTCCTGTACCAAAAATGACCATAAACTCTCCTAATTAGGTAGTTTCTCCTTCCCATTCATCGAATCTTGATAACTGTGCCAACTCTTGGGAAAGGCCATAACGACTAGGATTACCAAGTCTTCTTCAAGGAAATTGAACTCGACTCTACCAAGTTCATCACAAAACTGTGTGAACCTACCTAGATACTACGTAATTGTGTCACTCTTTTGCATAAGCGTACTAATAAATTTATCCTTGAGCGTCAAATTCATGTGGTCACTATTTTTCTCAAACAATTATGATACCTATTTCCACATCACGAATGAATTTTCCTTTCCATGTATATTTGAGACAATATGTTCCCGTACTCCCTCCAATAGGATTCTCCTCACTTTAGCTACATATTTCTTCCACTGAGCAAGATTATGAGCTTCATACACTTGTGGTTTTGAAACATCCAACTTGATTTATTCTAGCAAGACATTGTCATCAAATATTGCCTCCATGTGGTCCTTCCATGCAACAAAATTAGAGGTGCCTTCCAAGGCATACTCTAGCCTTTTTCCATTGAAATCCATCTTTTCAATTTTGAATAAAACCTGCAACATTGATCTCCAAATTTGAGCCTTTGAGAAACAAATTCAAATTTATGCTCTACTGTGAATCCATCTCTGATACCATGTATAAATTATGATTTATATTTCAAATTCTCATGAATTTTTGACCAATATCATAAGACAAAAACCTAGTTTACTATTCAGTGGACATTAATTCATGATATAGAACAAAAATTTCAGACATGCAATTAAAAATCACACACATTCAAAAAGAATTTTTATCTCGGGAAATAAATATACTAAAAACCCCAATGCCTCTTGAAATAATCACAAGTATATAGATGGATTACAATTTCTTTGCTCAACTGAGCTCACCCTGTAAGTGCTCGACCTATCTCACTGCTTACTAAAGGATTTTAACCCAGACTTAGTCAAATTATGCCTTTTCATGAGCTCTTATTTTCTTGAAATGTTATTGGTGAAATTGGCCTTATTTCCAAGGAAATTCCCTCAATTGAATTGCACAGTTCATCTAGGTCCTTCCTCTGACTACATACAAAATATGTACACTTAGAACTAGTCTAAAATTGATGTTACACTTCCTTGGAATATCCATCTCAACTGGGAAACTCGAATTTTCTACATGCACTGGATATATTGGGTTGATTGATCAGTTAGCTAGATGATCACTGAGTTTCACTGAAGTATCCCTACACAGTTTGACCCTTCACTAGTTCTTCCAACAATTGGAACTAGTTTAACTGAAAACAACCTTAGATAACTGAAAATGAATTGAACTCTAACTCCTCCAACTCTAATTTACTAAGTAAATTGGGTGACACAAGCCATTTCCCTCAAGTTAACATCATCCAAGTTGTTTTCTAATGTGGAAATTAAAATTTTCTCAATTTAATCAAGGAAAAATCAAATTGAGAATTTTTTGCTGCGTCTTTCAATAGAAGAAATTAAGAGGAGGGAAAGGATAATAAAATAAAGGGAAATACCCAAGAGCAGAGGGAGAAATGAAAATTACAACACCTAGGAATCAATGTATGGGATCCAATAATTACTAATCTTCCATCCATCATCCCTATTTAGCATATTACACGTCTTTCCAATTTCGATGGCCTCCCTCAACTTACAGTGATGGAAATGATCAATCTTGACAATGATATGGGAATCCTCTATAAAAATGTGGTGTTTTTTCTTCTTCGAATGTTTAACTAAAGTCGAGGAGAGAGTCTTACAATATTTTATGCCAGCCGAGTGCTTTTGAATTTTTTTATTTATGGAACAACCAATTTTTCCAATGTAGGGGGTCCCACAGGAACATGGAACCAATTAAACACCCTTCATTTTTATAGGCTCCATAGGGTCTTTGACAGATCACAAGGAACTTTGAATGGTGTTGAGAATTCCAAAAGTGGAAGAAACATTGTGCTCTCTAAGAATACGAGCAATCTTATCAGTATTCCCTTGGTAAATGGAAGTTTAACATTGTAAACCAATTCTCCCAACTCTTTTCTAATCCTAGGACCCTTGCTTTCTTTTAAAAAGGCCTTGCTAAATTGGTATCTATTATAGCCATTATTTTCAAAAAAAATTAAGGATATGAGTTTTCTCATTCTCTAGGTGAATCTCATTAGAAACCCTTAAAGTAAGAGAATTTAATGTGTTGAGAAACCCCAACGTTTTGGCTAGATAGTGATGGGAATCAGCAGGAAGATATTGCTGAGTGTGACTTTCATTAAAAAAGACATGGGGAGAGAAATAACCATCATATTTCTTATAGACAATGACATCAAGGAAGGAAAATATACCGCTAACTTCAAGCTCCATGGTGAATTTGATGGATCTTGATTGATTGTTGAGATGTTGAAAAAATAGATCCAAATTATCACGACCATGAGGCCACAAGATGAAGGTATCATCTACAAATATTTTCCATTAAAGCTTCGACCACAATTGAGCTGAAGTCAAAGCCAAGCCTTAGATTTAAAATATTTCATGAACAAGTTTGCAATGACGGGAGAGAATAGAGAACCCATGGCAACGCCACAAGTCTATTCATAGAATTCACCCTCAAAGCTAAAAAAAAAGGTAAGGAAAATATCAACAACCTTGGTTGTATCATGATCATTGATGCGATTGATTACCTTAACAATCTCATTAATAAGGATATTGGGGTGAAGCGAAACCATATAAAAAATAACCATAATATCATTAGGCTCAAATTTAATATCTTTTAACTCATTAAGAAAAGATGATTCCTTAAACAAAAGAAACAGTCAGACCAACCAAGGGCTTAAGATTTTGAGCTAAACATATATCTAGAAGATAAGTAGGCCCACCAAATGTATTGCAAATGGGACTAAGGGGATCCCCTTCCTTGTGAATCTTGGGAATCTCATAGATCCTTGGTGTGAGAGGGTTTCTCTCAATAAGGTTATGACTAATGGAGTTAATGACATTATTATAATTAATAGCCAAGGAAAGAGCTTTCGATACTTTTTTCAGGGGGTTCTTATTGAGCTTTCTATAACTATTAGTGCTACATAGGTGATCCATCATTTTTCTTTGGTAGTCATCCTTATCCAAGGTAACAAATGCCCCATCATTATCAAATTTAAGAGAAACAATGATGGGCTTATTGTCCAGAGCTCTAAGGGATTTGAATTTCAATTTTCTAATATTGTTCTTAGGAGGTTATTATTTCCGAAGAACAGCTGCAGAATCCTGCCCAATAAAAATTTTAATGGGATCAAATAAGACCTTAATGCCAAATTCAATTTTAGAAAAAATCTCCTCAACCAATATATTCCTGGGGGCAAGGGAAAAGTTTAACCCTTTCTCTAGAATATGATACACCGAGGGATCAAAAGAGAATTTAGAGACTCATTGTTCACCCTCTTATTAGAAGAGGGGGAAAAGGAATCATAAATATTACTCTTATTATAATTAAAATCAATATTAATATTATTATCATTGGAAGGGGAAAACAAATTATAAATAATATTATTAATATTATTGTTGAAGAACATGGTTCTAGAGATAAATCCATAGTTGTCACTTTGGGTCTATGTTTCGTGCCTCTTGTCCTGATGACGAGTCCTGTTTTGAGACTCAAAACATAGACCCAAAATGACAACTGTGGATTTATCTCAAGAACAATATTCTTCAAATCTTAACCACAAAAATATCCAAACAACAATATTATTTTTATTATTAATATTGTTATAAATCCTAGAATTATTATTGTTCTTATTGGTAATATTAAAATTATTATTATTTTTAATATTGTCAATTTTGGAATTACTATTATTATTCATATCAATGTTGTTATTGGAAATATTAAAATCATTACTAGAATTATTACTCTTATTATTATAACTACTTGAATTACTATTGATATTAATATTATTGTTATTAATAATAATATTAAAATAATAATAATAATAATATATTATTATTATTATAACTATTATTAATATCATTTTTATTATTAGAATTACTATTATAATGATTATTAAAACTATAATAATGAGAATGGGAGGCGATTGGTTCAAAAGACCAACGAAAAAAGGGAATGTAAACATTAAGGGAGCTATCAATGAAGGATAAGGGATCGTGAGAGGGAGACAGGGCACGCGCTAGAGGGACCAATGTGGGGGAAGGGACAAACAGGTCCAAGCAAGATGGTTGCAAAGAGGAATGGGACCGATCAACACAGGGGGAAGATCCATCACTAGAGGAAGGAGAATGAAAATTATGAACCAAGGAAGTCGACTGGTCAATGGAAGATAACACAAAGATTATGGGTATTCTGAAGTGATGAGATGGGACAGATGAAACCACATGATCCTCCATGCTGGTGTCCAAAATATCCTCTACGCTAGTGTTAAAACAAGTTAAAATATATTAACTTTGATCCTAATGATAGTATGGTTAGTTTTGATGTGGTTTCACTTTGCACCAATATCCCTATTAATGAGATGTTTGAGGTAATAAATCGCATCACTAATCACGATATAGCCAATATTGTTGATATTTTCCTTACCTCTACTTTTTTCATCTTTAAGGGTGAATTCTATGAATATACATGTGACATTGCCATGGTTCTCCACTCTCTCGTATCATTGCAAACCTGTTCATGGAATATTTTGAATCTAAAGATTTGGCTTCAACTCAATTGCAGTTGAAGCTTTGGAAAAGGTTTGTAGATGATACCTTCATCTTGTGGCCTTATGGTCATGATAAGTTAGATCTGTTTTTTCAACATCTCAAAAATCAATCAAGATCCATTGAATTCACCATGGAGCCTTAAGTTAGCAGTAACTTCCCTTCCATAATGTTCTTTCCTCTAAGAGAGAGGATGGTTCTTCCTGTCACGAGGTCTTTCGTAAGGAAACTCACACTGAACAATATCTTCATGCTAATTCCCATCACTATCCAGCCAAAAGATTGGGGGTTCACAACACATTAGATACTTGTGCTTTAAGGGTTTCTAATGGGAGTCACTCAGATAATGAGAAAACCAATCTCCTTAATGTTTTTGAAAAGAATAGCTATGGCCTTTATAAAAGAAATCAATGTTCCTATGATTAGAAAAGAGCTGGGAGAATTGGTTTCTAGAGTTCAAATTCCCTTTATCCAAGGAATTACTGTCAAGATTGCTCAGAATTTTATGGACCACAATGTTTTTTCCACTTTTAGACCCCTGAACACCATTCAAATCTCCTTAAGACTTGTCAAAGACCCTCTGGAACATAGAAACATGAATGGTGTTTATTTGGTTCCATGTTCTTGTGGGACCCCCTACATTAGAGAAACTAGTCGCTCCATAAATCAAAGAATTCAAGAGAATGCTCGATTGACATAATACATTGTAGGACTTGCTCCTTAGTTTTATCCAACGTGTTGAGAAGACAAAAAACCAAATTTTTATAGAGGTTTCCTAGGTCATTTCCAGGATTGACCATTTCCATCACCATATGTTGAGGGAGACCATAGAAATTGAAAAGAGGTCTAATACACTAAATAAGATGACAGATAGAATATTAGTAGTTGTTGGATCACATCATTTTATTCCTAGGTGTTGTCATTTTCATTTCCCTCCCTCCGCTCTTGTGTATTTCCCTTTATTTTATTCTCCTTTCCCTTCTCTTGTTTTCTTCTTCTTAATTAACTTTTTCTTGTTAGCATATTTTTTATTGACTCCTTTCATTGTTTTGTATTTGGCTAATTTTTGCATCCTTCTTTATTAAATATAAATTATGTTTTATTAAGTAAGAATTATATTTAGCTTTGCTTTTCTTTTATTAAAATTCATTTTGTTTCATATTCTTTTATAATTTAGTGATCCTTACAACTTTTATATATGCATATATATTCGATCATAAATTTATGTATGGTTCAGTATTAATTCATTCCTTGGATTCCTTTAATCCTTTTTCCATTTATTTTTATAAATAAATATTTTTTTATATTCCTTTTTATTCTTCTTTTTTTATATTCATTTTTATTTATTTTTTTAATTTTAATCTTTTCAAATTATTTATCATTTTAATTATTTTTATATATTTATTGTTTGTAATTAAATAATATTTTTCATTATGTTTCCTGTCATTTTATTTTCTTATTCTTGTTTTTAGATTTATTATTTTCATCTCATAAATATTTATTTATTTAGTTATTATAGCATTAATCTGTGTCCTTATGAGTGAGTGGCTCAAAAGCCTTGACTTTAAACAACATCTTAAATAACCATAATTTAAATAATTTAAAATCCAACACACACACACTTTCTCTCACATATGTAGAAATTATAAAAACATATGTATATCAACGAATTCAATCCGATCAAGCATTGTACTAAAGCTAGATATTGAATCCTTCTACAAATCAATTGTGGAAAATAAATACGATCGCCAATCACAACAAGTAAAGAAAAAATCAAATCAAACCACAACAAAAATAATTTTTTGGGGAAAGATTTAGGCTTGAAAACCCCTCCATCTTCCATTGTATATTCACCATGGAATCATGAAACAATTACAATGCACTCTTCACACAAGTGTCTGTTGCACTATCCTAACTATCTCACACTGATCCAGACAAAATCGGCCAACACTTAGCCAATTCTCAGCCTCTAATCAACCTGTCTTTCTTGCGCATTTCATGTGGAATGCAATCCCTATTCCTTAGGAATTTCATCCTTCCAAAATTGTGCAAGGATCATGGGCAATCCAATGGTTTTCTGGTTGCACGTGGGCAACCTACTAATCACACAACTAATAGTTAACATCCCTTTAACCTGTGTCTCAACTTAGTCTCCACTAGAACTGACATGCATGCAGTTATTAACAGTAAATCATCAGTTGCATGACATATCACTGATTGTCAATTAAATATGATTTAATTCACTTGATCTCTCACTAGTGCAACAAACAGTTACAACTAGTCCAACTATAACTCACCTAACTGAGTTAACTGATTTCTCATGCATTAAACTAATGCACTTAACTGCAAATACCAACTACCCTCAACTCAAAATTCATGAGCTAACTGAGTCTATCACACTCAGTCAACTATTACAAGTGATTATGAGATAATATTACAATTTATTGTCCAATTTAATTAAGGGATAATTAAATTAGACACATTTCCAATTTATTAAATAAATTGAATTGCACACTAATGTATCGCTAGGACCCATCATTACATGACCTATGGTCCCACACTAGTGTAGGTGCTTTCATGTTGCTTTTGGATGCCAATTTCACTATTTCTTGTTTCAAGTTTCAATGCTCCCTCTCAACAAGAAAGGAATCAATATGTCCCGATCCGGTACCATGGAATGTCCTTGCATGCACACATGCACCTCTTACATGTGACATGCAACTCATGCATGCGATATTCAACTCTTGCATGCAACACTTCTCTAGTGTTTTTTGCACATGCAACTCTTGCATGCAACACTTCTTTAGTGTTTCTCGCACATGCAACACTTCTCTAGTGTTGTTCGCACATGCAACAGTTTTGAAACTGAATAGCCTCCAAACAACTGAATCAGTATAATGCATCCCTCATCAGATTCTTCTGGCTGTTACTAGTTACTGCACGTCTACTAGACTCTCTACGTTGTTGACATCTACATCCATGCACTCTACACTGCTACCAACTCTGATCTGTGCTCCAGTATCTGACACCTATCACTCTGATTTATGTCTTCCTAACATCTGACTGCATCAATCCAACCGGTACTTCCTGCTACTATTGTACTATGAGCTCCTCATGGCCAGGTTTGATCCATGAGACACACCATCTCAATGAACCATGCCCACTTTCTTCTTGGGATTAGGGTTTTCAAATCACCCCACCTCACACCTGGAGGTATAGTTGCATTTACTCCCTCTGCCCATCTGGCTCGAAATTTACCCCTCCTGGAGGTCTGTGCATGAGTGGTTTCTGCCACTCCACGATCCTCGCCTTGTGGTTGTTCCACATCTTGAGGTTCATCCTTAGGATCCAAGAGTTCTTCATTTGCATGCAAATAAATCTCCCTCTCAAGGGAAAATTGCATGGCTTTATCATACTTCCCCACGGTACATCCCTTGCATGTGTCTATCTGCACAAGAGTACCCTTTGGAAGCCCCGTAGAAATATGTTGCATGACCTTGAAAGATCTGTAGTGTATATGGCCCAATCTCTTGTGCCATAAGTCACCCTCATCCCGGCTCACAACTTTTTATGCTTTACCCATCAATGTTGTGCAACCATCTACATCAAGTTTATAGAGATTCTTCACACGAATTCCAATCTTCTTGGCTTGTCCTATGGCTTTGTGTCGAAGGAAAGCTTTCCCTTAACTAAAAACCACATCATAACCTCTATCCTCCAACATTGCCACTGAAACTAAATTATTTTTCAATCCTGGTAGATGCATTACATCTTTTAATAAGAAGGGTTTACCTGACTGTCTCTCAAAGGTAACTGTACCAAATCTGATAGCACTATACCACTCGTCATCACCCATTTCGATATGCATCTGGAGGTCCTCCTCCTCCAAGCCACTGAAAATTTCTTTGTCTCCCGTCATGTGGAAAGATGCACCACTATCCAAGTACTATATTGATCCCATCGCACTTGACACCATGCATGTGATGAGTGAGAAGTCCAACTCAAATTGTGAGGCCAAAGCCTCACCAGCTGCAGATCCTAAAGCCTTCTTATTCTTCCTCTTTTGTGGACAATTAGTGGCATAATGTCCATGCTCGTGACACTGAAAACACTTCACTCTGGACATGTCGCGCTTCTTGCCATCTTTTCCAGACTCAGATTTGGAATGGAATTTCTTTCCTTTCCCCTTCTTCGCCTTGGCAGCCAAAGCGCAATTTTATTCATCATTTGTCTTAGATGAAGATCCATCCCTGGTATTCCGCCTGAATTCTTCTTGCACCAAATCCAGCCAAATTCGTTCCCAATCTGGCAGCTTCTCCCTCCCATTGACAGTGTCCTGATAATTATGCCAACTCTTGGGAAGTCCTAGAAGAGCTAGGCTCACCAAGTCATCATTCGCGACAGTAATTCTGACGCTCCCAAGCTCATCTCGACATTGGAAAAACTTTGTTAAATATTTCGGAATGGTGTCGCCTTTCTCCATTTTGATTTTCCTGAGCTTGTCCTTTAGTGCCAATTTTCTATGATCACTGCTACACTGAAATAGATCTGTCAAATCTTTCCACATTGCATATGGTGTCGCTTTGCCATGGAGACTTGAGACAATGTGGTCTCGTACTCCCTCTAGTAAGATCCTCGTCGGCTTTGCAACCTTGTTTTTCCAAGCATCAAGATTTGCGGTATCTGCTGCAGCAGGTTTGGGAATGTCATTATCAATGAATTCTTTCAACTCATTCTCCTCCAGTACTGCCTCCATCTTGTCTTTCCACGCAATATAATTGGAACTTCCCTTGAGTGCATACTTCAATCTCAACCATTGAAAGCCATTTTGATCCTGATCCGCCTGTCACACCAATAATACTTTTGCAAATTCGAATTATATTCAGTCACAAACTCAACTTTTCCTCCACTATAGTGATTTCTTGTTCCGATAGCATGTAGAAATTATACAAACATATGTATATCAATGGATTCAATCCGATCAAGAAATTTACTAAAGCTAGATACTGAATCCTTCTACAAATTAATTGCAGAAAATAAACATGATTGCTAATCACAACAGGTAAAGAAAGAATCAAATCAAACCACAACACAGATAATTTCCTGGGGAAAGCTTGCTTCTCAAAACCCCTCTATCTTCTATTGTATATTCACCATGGAATCATGAAAAAATTACAATGCACTCTTCTCACAAGAGTTTGTTGCACTATCCTGACTATCTCACACTGATCCAGACAAAATCGGCCAACACTTAGCCAATTCTCAGCCTCTAATCAGCCTGCCTTGCTTGCGCAATTCACGTGGAATGCAATCCCTATTCCTTAGGGATTTTAGCCTTCCAAAACTTCGCAAGGATCATGGGCAATCCAATGGATGTCTAGTTGCATGCGAGCAACCTACTAGCCTTCCAAAACTGTGCAATTCTCATGGGTAATCCTATGGTTGTTTTACTCCATGCGGGAAACCTACTAATAATACAACTCATAGTTAACATCCCTTTAACCTTTGTCTCAACTGGGTCTCCACTGGAACTGACATGCATGTAGATATTAATAGTAAATCATCAGTTGCATGGAAAATCACTGATTGTGAATTAAATATGATTTAATTCACTTGATCTCTCACTAGTGCAACAAACAGTTACAACTAGTTCAATTGACTTTAACTCACCTAACTGAGTTAACTGATTTCTCATGCATTAAACTAATGCACTTAGCTGCAACTTGAACTCTTAAACACATAGAATCACTCTGCATGCCTCACCAACTACCTTTACTCGAAATTCATGAGCTAATTGAGTCTATCACACTCAATTAACTATTACAAGTGATTATGAGATAAGATTACAATTTATTGTCCTATTTAATTAAGGGATAATTAAATTAGACACATTTCCAATTTATTAAATAAAATTAATTGCACACTAATGTATCGCTAGGACCCATCACTGGATGACCTGTGGTACCACACTAGTGTAGGTGTTGTCATGTTGCTTCTGGATGCCAATTTCACGGTTTCTTGTTGCAAGTTTCAAGAACACACACCCACACACACACAAGGACTATGTATGTGAGAGACCTACTCCAAACACGATTTATCGATTTCTTCAGTTGAATATATATATAACCTTTAAAACCTAAAATAGTTTGATTACAAATATTGGCCTAGAGAATGCCTAATTGTTTCTGCCTAGCTAAAAGTATATCTTCTTGGGAGGTAAGGAAATATGCAACTACCAGAGACCTAGAGGCATGGGAGGGGTGAAAGCCTGCCCCCTTACTGGACAAGATACTTCTGCCTAGTTTTACTTGAATATAACAGTCAATGATGATTGTCTTGTTTTGCAATTAATTTATGATAAAGTTTTTTTTTTTCCAAGAAGCAAAAACACACCATCATATATCACTGAAAACAGGGGATCGTTATAGAGCATAGTTTTGGATTTAGAGAGAAAATCCGCCCATAATACATCAACAGAAACTACCGTTAATATCATAAAATGTGCAAAATAGAAACAACAACAAAAAAACCTGCATCACTGCCATAGAAGGAGATTGTAAGTTGTCCAAAGCAGGAAAAACAAAAACCTACTCCACTGCCAGATTGAGAGACTATATAATCAAATATCATAAAACCTCCTCTTGAGAGAGTCCTAACATCCAAAAGAGCCCAGAATAAAAAAAGATCTGAAGAGGGTTTGGAAAGCAAGCTGACCCGATCGAATTAGAGTGTCTGAGGAGAGATCCTAAAAGTGGATCAAACTAGGGGAGGCAGATACACTACTTTTTGAAAAAATATCAACCTCGTTGTTTTCACTATATATGTGCGAGAAGGAGACATGTAGGAAAGAAAGAGATAGATTCCTGATCTGTTGCTGCCATGAGAGAAGGTTAAGAGCCTGGAGATTGCAACGATTTTTGACCCAGTTGATAATGACTTTAGAGTCTCCACAGATGGAATTGTTATTTAGACCAAGTCATGAAGCACAGTAAAGAGAACCCCATAAGGCCTGTAGCTCGGTCGTAGTATTCGTGCCCATTCCTCCAAACCAAGAGATCTGAAAAGGTGATGAGGGTCCGCAACCACAAGAACCAAAGGAATAGGCTCCATCAAAGAAGCCAACAAGGAAGGAAGACCAAAGATCCAAGGAAGAGCGGCAGGGGCGAGGAGATGGACGAGAATAGGCGAAAATTCAAATAGGCCACGATTGAAGAGTTGGTTTTACAGATAGAAAGTTGGGAGGAGTCAAAGATTAGAGCATTACAGGCTCTCCAGATACACCACAGGAGGAAAAAGGGAAGGGTCCTGAGGGATGTGTTTAGGGAAAACCAATGTTGGAGGCAGCCAAGGATGTGATCCCAGAAAGGGGTAGCAGGGGAATCAAGGAGACCGAGCACTTCCAGCCACACCACTTTGGAGAAAGGACAATAAAGAAAAAGGTGTATGGTCTCCTCACCAAACTCTTTGCAAAGACAACATCGTCCCGCCCCTTTTGGAAATATTTTCCCAAGTCAAAATTCGATTGTGAACCGCCAAATAAGAAACATTTGAGCTTTAAAAGCATTTGCCAACTCCATGATTGGGAGAACCATGAAAAGGTCAGCATTGGTTCTGGTTGAGGGGAGATGATTTGATAAACTTTACCACTTTTTTAAGTTATGATAAGCTTTGCCACAGTTTTTAAAAAAAATGTAGGTTTGATACATGGTATGCACAATTGGTTATGGTTATCTTTTTAGCTAACAGAGTGTTGTCGTTGTATTTGCTTGTATTCAAAGAGAGCCTGCATGATCATCTCGTGAAGTTGGCAATTCGCAAATATAGTAACAGATTCACATGACAGACTCCACTTTCGTTCTCCAAACTATAATGTTTTCACTATGCAGAAATATCCCTGGCCCATCAGTCACGGATGGCCATTCCACCAATTACAAGTTTAGCCTGTGAGCCGTGCATGCACTTGGGACATGACCTGTACGAATAATCCTGAGCGGGGCCCCTCTGTGCGACATTGTTTGTCTAACATATTTGAGATGAGACACCTTCTGCAGAAAAAGGCCCTCTGATAAATAAACATTTTCGTCCCCAATCACCCACATCCACTGCATCTCCATTTGCGCGAATATCTATAATAGTATTTGCATGTGAAACATCGGAAAATCTTCTGAACAATTGCATGTTCAGTACCGAAAATTACAGCAGCGAAGCACCTCAATTCTTCTATTTATACCTTGGTATTTCTGCTTCATTTGTATACCCATCCAGGGATATGAGTGCAGTGGGCATCTGTTGTGTAATTTCACTATTATTCAGAGCTGAAATTGTTTTAAGTTAAGCAGCCTGCAATTATCAAGCTAACAGTAACAGAAAGAAAGTATGGCTCCAAAATTGCTGCAGCTGCAAACTTTCTTGGCACTCACTGCAGCTATTGTACTCTGGATACCTTCGTATGATATATTGGTAAATGACCATTCTGAAATTTCAATATGTGCGTATTTATATTAATGTATTATGGTAGGTTGGCCACTAATTTACTGGATAGAGAAATATTTCAGGTATTGGCTGATCCTGCTGGGCGCACATCGTATCACTGGCAACTTGGAAAGGTAAATAATGAAGGGGTCGTTTAATTAATAAATGAAATGGTTTTTTTTTTCTTTAAAATCTAGTAATAATATGTTAGCTATTGTTATTTAAAATGTATTTGAAAAACTCGAAATCATTAGATCTATGTAAATTATTAAACTGATGATTGATAAAAGTATGTAACTTATTTTCAATAAAGTTGATTAGAAGAAATGTTCAATCATTTCTTTTTTTTATTAGTTAGACAACTTGAATGTTTTTGGGGCAGCTCAATTGGTTAATTTGAGAAATGTGAAATTGTTATAATTCAAAACACCCAGATTCAAATCTCCTATTGTGACCTGAACTGTCTGGAAAAAGTCATATCTTAGCCTTAGCCCCAGATATTGACTAGCAATTACATGTCAATAAAACTGCTACCAACATTCAGGCCAAATAACCATCCACATATTAAAACATAAAAACAAGAAGGCCAAACATCATAAGAAATACATGTAGGTGAGAACCAAGAAAACCAACATCACAAGTGGCTAATTTCCAACCCAAACAACATTCTTGTGCGTGGAGTCTCGTTGATCGTTTCGTTGGCTTCAGAAGGGATTAAAGAAATTTATCCAAGTTGTTGTCCTTAACCAGTGAGCGTTGCACCATTACCGTGAAGGAAAAGTACTAGCAAGCCCTTATGAGGCAAGGAAAAACCAACAAAGCAATGTAAACTAACCAGCAAAAAGAAAATTGCAATCCCTTACGATTAAAGATACATAAAAATCCATCATTGAAGAGATACAATAAGATCCAACCAACAAAAACATAGCGAGCTCTCCTAGTATAATTATTGGATTTCTTAACCAAAATATAATGAACGACTAGAGTAGAAATTTCTAGAATAGACAAAAAAAATCTTCACAAACACATATAATTGTTAATAAGAGGATATAACTGTAAAATTTTGAGGATTATCAACATGAGGAAGATTAGTGCCTCTAGGAGGGTTCAACAAGTCCCTAGAATTTGAATCAGACACCACATAACCTTCCACCATACTCACACAAGCATTAATATCATTAAGAAAATAGTGGATATTCTATAGAATTCATTTAATATCCTCTTGTCCAGCAAAGAGTTTATAACTGTCCACTTGTTTATATTTTAGTACCATGTGAAACAAATTATCCAATATTTGGTGAATTGAGAGGGAATGTAAGAAATACAATCTCCTCTTCCTAAACCTTCCTAAGGCTAGGAGTCATTATAAGCCCTTCTCTCCAATTTTTTAATCAGAGAAGGGCGGGCATTCTCCAAACTCCTGTTATTCCAAATGATGAAATTATTTTTTTATTTTTAGAGGGACAAATTCAAAATATGAAGAAATTGATTCCCAAGTGAATATTCTTTGGGGATGTGGATGAGCCTGGCTAGCCCTCCCTCTCCTACTATCCTAAATTTGACGAGAAGGTATCGCAGCTATGTGTATCCTACCATCCCAAGTAGGAATAAGAACAACTAAAAAAAACACAGGGAGTACACATGAAACTGGAACTAACAAATTAGAATGCTAATAGGTGATCCCCCCAACACCCCAAATAGATATTAATACAAATATTAGTATAAAGGATACTGTAAACTTCATCAAATAGAAAGGGCACAAACTTTGTAACACTTATGACAACACACTCTTGATACAAGAGGTTTTAAGTCGCCAGACACCACCAAACCAATCTACAACCTTCAAAGAAGGTAACCAACTGATGTGTTGACCCCGTATATGGAGATGAAAACGAATAGGAGGGGATGCTAATTAAAACAACATACACCCAATTTTCTGGAACAAGAAATAACCCAAACTTGTAGAAGGGGACGAAGCCTAGGACCCAAAAGAAATTGAACACTTGTAAAGAGAGCACTAAAACCCTCACACTAGTACCGAATAAAAAAATTACAAGGTACCAAAAATTGCATAAAAAAATAGGACAGGGAAATGAGATACCTATTGAATCATAAGCCTAGAGGGTCGAGCGAGAAAGAACCACCACCAATTCAAACACTGATATGTATTCGAAATTGTGGAGAAACGAAAAAAAAAACATTGACTAAGCACCAATAATAACATAACTATAGCTCCATAGAAGAATCCCTTATAAACCAAAAGCATGAGAAAAGGCTCATCACTCTCCACCATAGAATGTGACTATAAGCCATAGAGCGAAGGCCCGACAATCCCAATATCACAGAATTTATTTTGCCAAGAACCCTAACATAATAAGGACTACTACCATCAACCTACCTTGTAAGGGATCTCACACCTAATCTCACCTGACGTATTACATCGAAAAACCAAAGGCAACAAGGTGAGGGGGATCCTCAACTTCCTTGTGCTTCACTACAAATTCTGCCACTTTGCCTGTGCACCATGCGATTATTTAAGGTGATGGGACGTAGGGTGATCAACACACGCACAATTACCATCGTGGGCCATACAAGTGGGGGTCAATAAATAGATTAAAAGAATAAATCTAGAAACAAGAATAAAATGATAGGAAAAAAAAGTGAAAACGATTATTCAAATATAAATAATAAATAGATAAAAATAATTAAAATGATAAATAAATTCAAAAAGGATTAAACTTAATCAAAATAATGGAATGAAAAGGAATATAAAAATAAACGGAAAAGGATTATAGGAATCCAATGAATGAATTAATATTGAGAAAGTCATAAATCTATGAAAGAATATATATGCATATATATAATTTGTAAGGATAATTAAATTATCTGAAAGAACCAGAAACAAAATGAATTTTAATAAAAGTAAATCGAAACTAAATACAATTCTAACTTAATAAAAAAATATTATACCTAATAAATAAGAGGAGGAAAGAATTGGCCAAATACCACATACTGAAAAGGACCAATAAAAAATATAATAACAACAAAAAGATAAATAAGAAGATGTAGAAATTATGTTGTAGATTTGCAATTGTTGATGAAGTTTTAATCAAAATCATAAGACACAAACCTACTCTACTATTCAGTGGACATTAATTCACGACATAGAAAAAAAAATTTAGACATGCAACAAGAAATCACACACATGCAACGAGTATTTTGATCCATGGAAATAAATCTGCTAAAAACCCCAATGCCTCTTGCATTAATCAAAAGAATAGAGATGGATTGCAATTGCTTTGCTCAACTGAGCTCACTTGCAAGTGATCACAATGCAAGTGCTCAACCTATCTCACTGCTCACTGAATGCCTCTGACCCAGACTTAGTCAAATTCTGCCTTGGCTTGAGCTCCTATTTCCTTGCACTATTCCTGGTGGAATTGGCCCATATTTCCATGTAAATTCCCTTAATTGAATTACACAATTCCTCTAGGTCCTTCCTCTGACTTCATGCAACATCTATACACTTAGAACTAGTCTACAACTAATATTACACTTCCTTGGAATCTCCATCTCAACTGGGTAACTTGAATTCTCTACATGCACTAGTTATTTTGGGTTGATTGATTAGTTAACTAGAGGATCACTGAGTTTGACTAAATTCTCACTGCACAACTTGACCCTCCACTAGTTCTTCTAATAGTTGGAACTATTTTAACTAAAAAAAAACTTAAATAATTGACCTTGATTGGTACAAATTAGCAATCACAAATGCTAAACTGAGCTCTAACTCCTCCAACTTGAATTTACCAAGTAAACTGGGTGACACAATCCATGTCACTAAAGTAAACATCATCCAAGTTTCTTGTTGATGTGGAAATTCGAATTTTCTCAATTTATTAAAGGAAAAATTAAATTGAGAATTTCTTGCTGCATTTTTCAGCACTCCCTCTCAACAAGAAATGGATTATCAAGCACCCCTATCCTACACCTTTGGAACAATAACTTTTCTCTTGAGAGTTCCTTTTTCAAAATTTCTACATCTTGTTCCTATGTTAGAATGTACTGCAACAACATGATCTGACTCTGCACATAATACCATAGATGGTGATACTATATATCTATATGCTTGGATCGATCGTGAAGAAAAATATTTTCAGAAAGCTTGATGCAACTCTGATTATCACAGTAGATCACAATGGGATCCATCATCTAACCAAACAATTCAACAAGTATTTTTCTCATCCATATAGCCTCATAAGTTGCTTAACTGACGACCATGTATTCTGCTTTTTCCGAGATAAGTTCCACAGATATTTTCTTCCCATTGTACTAAGAAACCATTGTGGAAGCAACACTAAAAATTACACCTAATGTACTCTTCTGATCTGATGGATTTGACGCCCAATCTGCATTTGTGAATCCATGCAGCTTCACTCCCTTTATCCATTTGTACCATTGTCCAAACTGGGAAGTTCCTCTGAGGTATCGTAAAACATTCTTAGCTTCACTCCAAAATAATTTGGTGGGTCGAACCATGGCTTGGCTTAATCGATTGACTTCAAAGCAAATGTCTGGCTGTGTGTTCACAAGATACATGAGTGAACCCACCAACTGCTATTAAACAACATCATCCATTTCTTCACTTGAAGTGGCATCCTATTTCCTCTAGTTGGTCTCTAGAGGAGTCTCCATGGGTTTGCATCTTTCCATGCTAAACCTCTGAAGTATCTTGTTGACACATTTTCCGTGAGAGAAAAACATTTCCCCATCTCCTTTTCATACTTCAATCCTAGGAAGTAGTGCATGAGGTCCATGTCCTTCATCTCAAACTCTCTTGCAAGGTCCTCGTAAGATATGATCAACTGATCATCACCTGTTAAAATAAAATCATAAATATATAAGACAATAATCAACAATTTACCTTCTACCAAATATTATATAAGTTTGCATCCGCTTCACTTTTGGTGAAGCCCAAAACGGTGAGATAGTTATCGATCCTAGTGTACCAAGTAAGGGGTGCTCACTTGAATTTGTATAATGCTCACGTGAGTCTGCACACAATAATTTTGATCAAAAGTCTCGAAGCCTTCTGGTTGCTCGATATACTGTACCTCGTCCTCAATAAATCCATTGACGAATGTTGTTTTCACATCCATCTGGTGGATCTTCCACCTGACCTGTTTAGCCAGAGTAAGAATTGATTTGATGGATGAGTACCTTGCTACAGGATAAAAGGTCTCCTCATATTCAATCCCTTTAACCTGAGAGTACCCCTTTGCCACAAATTTGGCCTTGTAATTTTCTATGCTTCTATTTGCTGCCTTCTTTACCTTGAAGATCCATCGCGACCCAACCACAAATTTTTCTATTGGTCTTGGGACCACTTCCCATACACTATTCCTGACAATGGATTTGTACTCCTCCACCATTGCATCAACCCATACAAGTGTCTCTACTACTTCCTCGAAAGAGGATCTCTTAGTCTCTACCATCTTTGTCATCAGAGCCATGTACCTAGTGTAATGATCTGGTGAAATTCTCTTCCTGCACTGATTTGAAGAAGAAACCACATTCTCCTTCGCATCCTGCACAATTCTCTCAGCTTCCCAAGTCCTTTTCCTGCCATCTCTGGATGGTTCTACTTGAGTGGTGGTCTCCACTATCTGTTGATCAATTTATGGTTGCTCCACAACTTCCTCAGGTTCCTCCTTTGGAGTTCAAAAATCCTCTTGTGGTGGGATATGAAGCTCCATCCCAAGCCTAGCATGACATGTGTTTCTCCTCATAAAATTTCACATCCCTTCACACAACTGTCATTTTGAGGGATGGCATATACACACAGTAATTGTGGGGAGTTTCTGTGTATCCCAAAAATGTCCCCAACTCTGTTTTCAGATCTAGCTTCTTCCTGGCATCTTTGGAGACATGGCAGTAGACATAGGCTCAAAAGGTCTTGAAGTGTGACACATTTGGCTTCCTCAACGAGAAAGCCTCCTCTGGTGTAATCATGCTTCGACCCACAAGTGTAGAGGTAGGCCCTATTCATGCAACATCGCCTTCGCTACTCCCACAATGCTGCAATTCTTCTTCTCGGCCACCCCATTCTTTTATGGGTTGTGGGGTGCTGCAAAATCTTGTCTGATTCCTTATTTTCCACATAACTGTTTTTTAAACTCATTCGATGCATACTCACCTCCATTATCACTCCTGAGAGCCTTCACCTTCTTGCTCATTTCTTTCTCCACCAGTGCCTTGAACTCAATGAACCTTGAGAAATTCTCCTCCCTCTTCTGCATGAAGAATAGCCAACACTTCCATGAGTAGTCATTGATAAAGATGACAAAATATTTGTGCCTGACAGTGGAGGCTATCAAGAAAGGTCCATAGAAATCAGAGTGGATCCTTTCTAGGAATACATGCGCCTTGTTGTCCCGATCATGGAAAGAATATTTGTGTACTTCCCCAAAGTACATCCTTTGCATACATCCTACTGCTCGAGTGCTCCTTTGGGAAGGCCCATGGTGATCTATTGCATGATCTTCAAAGCTCCATGTTGCAAGTGGCCAAGTCTTCTATGCCAAGTTTCACCAACATCGTGACTCTGCACTTTCTTTGCTTTTGTGCTCAATGTAGCACAATGCTCCACATCTAGCTTGTACATTTTCTTCACCCGAACCCCGATCTGCTTCACCTATTCCATGGTTATGTGTTTCAAGAATTCCTTTCCTTTGCTGAAGATTACATCATATCCACGGTCTTCCAAAATTGCAACAGATATGAGATTTTTATTTAGGCATGACATGAACATGACATCCTTGAGCCTAAGGGGAGACTCACTCGAATCCCTTTGAAAGGTGACTATACCGACACCGGTCACATTGTACCTTCCATCATACCCCATCTTGATGTGTATCTACAAATCCTTTTCTTCCAGGTCACTAAAAAAGTCTTTGTTCCCTGTCATATGGAATGAGGGACCTGAATCTAAGTACCACACGATATCCATCACTATGTTGGCCATGCATGAAATGAGGGTAAATTCAAGCTCAAATTATGAAGCCAAGGATTCACTTGCGGCTCCTCCTAATTTCTTCTTGTTGTTCTTCTTGTGTGGACACTTCGTGGTATAGTGCCCGAACTCATGACAATGGAAGCATTTAATTTTTGAACAATATTTCTTCTTTCCCCCTTGAATGGATTTTGGTATGGATTTGGATTTTGTCCCTTTTCCCTTATTTTATTTTCCAGCCAATGAAAATTTCTCTTCATCCTTGCCCTTGGATGAAGTCTCATCTTTGGTATTCCACCTTATTTCCTCCTGTACCAATAAGACCATAAACTATCCCAATTCGGTATTTTCTCCTTCCCATTCATCGAATCTTGATAACTGTGCCAACTCTTGGGAAAGCCCAGAAGGACTAGGATTACCAAGTCTTCTTCAAGGAAATTGAACTCGACTCTGCCAAGTTCATCACAAAACTGTGTGAACCTACTTAGGTACTATGTAACTGTGTCACTCTTTTGCATATTGATAATACTAAGTTTATCCCTGAGCGCCAACTTCATGTGGTCACTATTTTTCAAAAACAATTTTGATACCTCTTTCCACATCGTGAATGAAGTTTCCTTTCCATGTATATTTGAGACAATATGTTCCCATACTCCCTCCAATAGGATCCTCCTCACTTTAGCTACATATTTCTTCCACTGAGAAAGATTATGAGCATCATACGCTTGGGGTTTTGCAACATCCGACTTGATTTATTCTAGCAACACATTTTCATCCAATATTACCTCCATGTGGTCCTCCCATGCAACAAAATTAGAGGTGCCTTCCAAGGCATACTCTAGCCTTTATCAATTGAAATCCATCTTCTCAGTTTTGAAGAAAACCTGCAAAACTGATCTCCAAATTCGAGCCTCTGAGAAACAAACTCAAATTTATGCTCTAATGTTAATCCATCTATGATAACATGTATAAATTATGATGTATATTTTCAAATGCTCATGAATTTTTAACCAATATCATAATACAAAAACCTAATCTACTATTCAGTGGACACTAATTCATGATATAGAACAAAAATTTCAGACATGCAATAAGAAATCACACACATTCAACAAGAATTTTTATCTCGGGAAAGAAATATACTAAAAACCCCAATGCCTTTTGAAATAATCGCAAGAATAGAGATGGATTACAATTTCTTTACTCAACTGAGCTCACCCTATAAGTGCTCAACCTATCTCACTGCTTACTGAAGGATTTTAACCCAGACTTAGTCAAATTATGCCTTGTCTTGAGTTATTATTTTATTGCGATGTTATTGGTGAAATTAGCCTTATTTCCAAGGAAATTCCCTCAATTGAATTGCACAATTCATCTAGGTCCTTCCTCTGACTGCATGCAACATATGTACACTTAGAACTAGTCTACAATTGATTTACACTTCCTTGGAATATCCATCTCAACTGGATAACTCAAATTTTATGCATGCACTAGCTATATTGGGTTGATTGATCAGTTAAATAGATGATCACTGAGTTTCGTTGAAGTCTCCCTACACAATTTGACCCTTCACTAGTTCTTCCAACAATTGGAACTAGTTTAACTGAAAACAATCTTAGATAACTGAAAACAAATTGAACTCTAACTCCTCCAACTCTAATTTATTGAGTAAAATGGGTGACACAAGCTATTTCACTCAAGTTAACATCATCCAAATTGTCTGCTAATGTGGAAATTAAAATTTTCTCAATTTAAACAAGGAAAAATCAAATTGAGAATTTCTTGGTGCATCTTTCAATAGAAGAAAATAAGAGAAGGGAAAGGATAATAAAATAAAGGGAAATACCCAAGAGCAGAGGGAGAGAAATGAAAATTACAACACCTAGGAATCAATGGATGGGATCCAATAATTACTAATCTTCCATCCATCATCCCTATTTAGCATATTACACATATTTCCAATTTTAGCATATTACACATATTTCCAATTTCGATGGTCTCCCTCAACTTACGGTGATGGAAATGATCAATCCTGACAATGATATGGGAATCCTGTATAAAAATGTGGTGTTTTTTCTTCTTTGGATGTTTAACTAAAGTTGAGGAGTGAGTCTTAAAATATTTTATGCCAACCGAGTACTCTTGAATTTTTTTATTTATGGAATGACCCATTTTTCCAATGTAGGGGGTCCCACGCGAACATGGAACCAAATAAACACCCTTCATGTTTCTAGGCTCCACAGGGTCTTTGATGGATCACAAGGAACTTTGAATGGTGTTGAGAAGTCCAAAGGTGGAAGAAACATTGTGCTTCCTAAGAATACGAGCAATCTTATCAGTAGTCCCTTGGTAAATGTAAGTTGAACACTGTAAACCAATTCTCCCAACTCTTTTCTAATCCTAGGACCCTTGCTTGCTTTTAAAAATGCCTTGATACCTTGGTATCTATTATAGCCATTATTTTCAAAAAAAATTAAGCATATGAGTTTTCTCATTCTCCAGGTGACTCTCATCAGAAACCCTTAAAGTAAGAGAAGCTAATGTGTTGAGAAACCCCAAAGTTTTGGCTAGATAGTGATGGGAATTAGCAAGAAGATATTGCTCAGTGTGAGTTTTCTTACGAAAGACATTGGGAGAGAAAGAACCATCATATTTCTTATAGACAAGAACTTCAAGCTCCATGGTGAATTTGATGGATCTTCATTGATTGTTAAGATGTTGAAAAAATAGATCCAAATTATCACGACCATGAGGCCACAAGATGAAGGTATCATCTACTAACCTTTTCCATTAAAGCTTCGACCACAATTGAGCTAAAGTCAAAGCGAAGCCTTAGATTTAAAATATTTCATGAACAGGTTTTCAATGACGGGAGAGAACAAAGAACCCATGGCAACGCCACAAGTCTATTCATAAAATTCACCCTCAAAGCTAAAAAAAGAAAAGGTAAGGAAAATATCAACAAGCTTGGTTGTATCAAGATCAATGATGTGATTGATTACCTTAACAATCTCATTAATAGGGATATTGTGGGTGAAGCGAAACCATATCAAAAATAACCATATTATCATTAGGCTCAAATTTAATATCTTTTAACTCATTAAGAAAAGAGAAGGAGTCCTTAAACAAAAGTATCAGTTTGACCAACCAAGGGCTTAAGATTTCACGCTAGACATATATCTAGAAGATAAGTAGGCCCACCACTTGTATTTCCAATGGGACTAAGGGGATCCCCTTCCTTGTGAATCTTGGGAATCCCATAGATTCTTCGTGTGAGAGGGTTTATCTCAATAAGGTTATGGCTAATGGAGTTGATGATGTTATTAGAATTAACAGCCAAGGAAATAACTTTTGATACTTTTTTCAGGGGGTTCTTATTGAGCTTTCTATAACTATCAGTACTACATAGGTGATCCGTCATTTTTCTTTGGTATTCATCCTTATTGAAGGTAACAAATTCCCCACCGGTATCGAATTTAAGAGAAACAATGATGGGCTTATTGTCCAGAGCTCTAAGGGATTTGAATTTAAATTTTATAATATTGTTCTTAGGACGTTATTCTTTCCGAAGAACAATTGCACAATCCTGCCTAATAAAAATTTTAATGGGATCAAATAAGACCTTAATGCCAAATTCAATTTTAGAAAAAATCTGCTCAACCAATATCTTCCTGGGGGCAAGGGAAAAATTTAACCCTTTCTCTAGAAGATGATACACCGAGGGATCAAAAGAGAATTTAGAGACTCATTGTTCACCCTCTTATTAGAAGAGGGGGAAAAGGAATCATAAATATTACTCTTATTATAATTAAAATCAATATTATTATTATTATCATTAGAAGGGGAAAACAAATTATAAATAATATTATTAATATTATTGTTGAAGAACATGGTTCTAGAGATAAATCCATAGTTGTCACTTTGGGTCTATTTTTCGTGCCTCTTGCCCTGATGACGAGTCCTGTTTTGAGACTCGAAACATAGACCCAAAATGACAACTGTGGATTTATCTCTAGAACAATATTCTTCAAATCTTAACCACAAAAATATCCAAACAACAATATTATTTTTATTATTAATATTGTTATAAATCCTAGAATTATTATTGTTCTTATTGGTAATATTAAAATTATTATTATTTGTAATATTTTCAATTTTGGAATTACTATTATTATTCATATCAGTGTTGTTATTGGAAATATTAAAATCATTACTAGAATGATTACTCTTATTATTATAACTATTTGAATTACTATTGATATTAATCGTATCGTTATTATTAATAATATTAAAATAATAATAGTTTATTATTATTGTTATTATTAAAACTATTATTAATATCATTTTTATCGTTAGAATTACTATTATAATGATTATTAAAACTATAGTAACAAGAAGGGGAGGGGACTAGGTGAGAAGACCAACAAAAAGAGGGATTGTAAATATTAAGGGAGCTATTGATGAAAGATGAGGGATCATGAGGGGGAGACGAGGCACGTGCTAGAGGGACCAACATGGGGGGAGGGACAAATAGGTTCAAGCAATATGGTTGCGACGAGGAATGGGACCGATGAACACAGGGGGAAGATCCACGACTAGAGGAGGGAGAATGAAAATTATGAACCAAGGAAGTCGGTTGGTTAATGGAAGATAACACAAATAATACGAGAATTTTGAAGTGATGAGATGGGACAGATGAAACCACATGATCCTCCATGCTCGTGTCCAAAATATCCTCTACGCTAGCTAGTGTTCAAACGAATTAAAATATTAACTTTGAGCCTAATGATAGTATGGTTAGTTTTGATGTGGTTTCACTTTGCACCAATATCCATATTAATGAGGTGTTTGAGGTAATCAATCACATCACTAATCATGATATAGCCAAGCTTGTTGATATTTTCCTTACCTCTACTTTTTTCATCTTTGAGGGTGAATTCTATGAATATACATGTGACGTTGCCATGGTTCTCCACCCTCTCGTATCATTGCAAGCATGTTCATGGAAGATTTTGAATCTAAAGATTTGGCTTCAACTCAATTGCAATTGAAGCTTTGGAAAAGGTTTGTAGATGATACCTTCATCTTGTGGCCTTATGGTTGTGATAAGTTAGATATTTTTTTTCAACATCTCAACAATCAATCAAGATCCATCGAATTCACCATGGAGCCTGAAGTTAGCAGTAACTTCCCTTCCATGATGTTCTTTCCTCTAAGAGAGAGGATGGTTCTTCCTCTCACGAGGTCTTTCGTAAGGAAACTCACATTGAGCAATATCTTCATGCTAATTCCCATCACTATCCAGCCAAAAAATTGGGGGTTCACAACACATTAGCTACTCGTGCCTTTAAGGGTTTCTAATGAGAGTCACCCAAAGAATGAGAAAACCAATCTACTTAATGTTTTTAAAAAGAATGGATATAATAGATACCAAGGTATCAAGGCCTTTATAAAAGCAATCAATGTTCCTAGGATTAGAAAAGAGGTTTCTAGTGTTCAAATTCCCTTTATCCAAGGGACTAATGTCAATATTGCTCAGATTTTATGAAGCAAAATGTTTTTCCCACTTTTAGATCCCTGAACACCATTCAAATCTCCTTAATACCTATCAAAGACCCTCTGGAACCTAGAAACATGAATGGTGTTTATTTGGTTCTATGTTCTTGTGGGACCCCCTACATTAGGGAAACTAGTTGCTCCATAAATCAAAGAATTCAAGAGCACGCTCGATTGACATAATACATTATATGACTTACTCCTCAATTTTAGCCAACGTGTTGAGAAGACGAAAAACCACATTTGTATAGAGGTTTCCTAGGTCATTGCCAGGGTGGACCATTTCCATCACCATATGTTGAGGGAGACCATAGAAATTGAAAAGACATCTAATACACTAAATAGGGATGACAAATGGAATATTAGTAGTTTTTGGATCCCATCCTTTTATTCCTAGGTGTTGTCATTTTCATTTCCCTCCCTTCGCTCTTGTGTATTTCCCTTTATTTTATTTTCCTTTCCCTTCTCTTGTTTTCTTTTTCTTAATTAACTTTTTCTTGTTACTATATTTTTTATTGGCCCCTTTCATTGTTTTATATTTGGCCAATTTTTGCATCCTCTTTTTATTAGGTCTAAATTATGTTTTATTAAGTAAGAATTCTATTTAGCTTTGCTTTTCTTTTATTAAAATTCATTTTGTTTCTTATTCTTTCAGTCAATTTAATGATCCTTACCACTTTTATATATGCATATATATTCTATCATAAATTTATGTATGGTTCAGTATTAATTCATTCCTTGGATTCCTTTAATCCTTTTCCATTTATTTTTATAAATAAATATTCTTTTATATTCTTTTTTTTTAAGTTTAATATTTTTAAAATTATTTATCATTTTTAATTATTTTATCTATTTATTATTTATTGTTTTTAATTAAATAATCTTTTTCACTATGTTTCCTATCATTTTATTTTCTTATTCTTGTTTTGAGATTTATTATTTTAATCTCATAAATATTTATTTATTTAGTTATTAGAGCATTAATGTGTGTTCTTATGAGTGAGTGGTTCAAAAGCCTTGACTTTAAACAACTATATATAAGATGTGATTTAAAAAATAAAAATAAAAAATATTTTTAAATATATAAATAAATTTAACATCTTAAATAACCATAATTTAAATAATTTAAAATCCAAGACACACACACTTTCTCTCACACATGTAGAAATTATAAAAACATATGTATAACAATGGATTCAATCCGATCAAGCATTTTACTAAAGCTAGATACTGAATCTTTCTACAAATCAATTGCGGAAAATAAACACGATCGCCAATCACAACAAGTAAAGAAAAAATCAAATCAAACCACAACAAAAATAATTTTATGGGGAAAGCTTGCTGCTTGAAAACCCCTGTATCTTCCATTGTATATTCACCATGGAATCATGAAACGATTACAATGCACTCTTCACACAAGAGTGTGTTGCACTATCATGACTGTCTCACATTGATCCAGACAAAATCGACCAATACTTAGCCAATTCTCAGCCTCTAATCAACCTATCTTTCTTGCGCAATTCATGTGGAATGAAATCGCTATTCCTTAGGAATTTAAGCCTTCCAAAATTGCCCAAGGATCATGGGAAATCCAATGGATTTCTGGTTGCATGTGGGCAGCCTACTAATCACACAACTGATAGTTAACATCCCTTTAACCTTTGTCTCAACTAGTCTTCGTTGGAACTGATATGCATGCAGTTATTAATAGTAAATCATCAGTTGCATGGTAGATCACTGATTGTGAATTAAATATGATTTAATTCACTTGATCTCTCATGTGCAACAAACAGTTACAACTAGTTCAACTATAACTCACCTAACTGAGTTAACTGATTTCTCATGCATTAAAATAATGCACTTAACTGCAACTTGAACTTTAAAACACATAAAATCACTCTGCATGCCTCACCAACTACCCTCAACTCAAAATTCATGAGCTAACTGAGTCTATCACACTCAGTTAACCATTACAAGTGATTATGAGATAAGATTACAATTTATTGTCCAATTTAATTAAGGGATAATTAAATTAGACACATTTCCAATTTATTAAATAAATTGAATTGCACACTAATGTACTGCTAGGACCCATCACTACATGAACTATGGTCCCACACTAGTGTAGGTGTTGTCGTGTTGCTTTTGGATGCCAATTTCACTATTTCTTGTTGCAAGTTTCAACACTCCCTTTCAACAAGAAA
Source organism: Pinus albicaulis (assembly GCA_034641835.2). NCBI lineage: Eukaryota > Viridiplantae > Streptophyta > Pinopsida > Pinales > Pinaceae > Pinus > Pinus albicaulis. Next base: position 533,407,785 of record CM076579.1, read on the forward strand.
GAAATCAATATGTCTCGATCCGGTACCTTGGAATGTCCTTCCATGCACACATGCACCTATTGCATGTGACATGCAACTCTTGCATGCGATATGCAACTCTTGCATGCAACACTTTTGTAGTGTTTTTCGCACATGAAACTCTTGCATGCAACCCTTCTTTAGTGTTTCTCGCACATGCAACTTTTGCATGCAACACTTCTCTAGTGTTGTTCGCACATGCAACTCTTGCATGCAACTCTTTTGAAACTGAATAACCTCCAAACAACTGAATCAGTATAATGCATCTGTCATCATATTCTTCTGGATGCTACTAGTTACTGCATGTCTACTAGACTCTCTGCACTGCTGACATTTACATCCATGCACTCTGCACTGTTGCCAACTCTGATATGTAGAAATTTGAATAATTGCGATATTATTCACCGAGATTCTCTTGATCACACACTATTTTAGCTTCATGCATAATACAAAATCTCTTCTACTATTGATCATCACATGCGGAAATAAAATCAATTGCATGCATACATTAAAACCACAAACAATCACACATATGCACACAGTATTTAATGGGAAAGCTTAAAGCTGAAAACCCCAACTATCTGTATATTATATGTCATGGAGATCATGTAACAATCATAGTACAAAACTCCTCACAAGCTCTCAGCACTACCTCCAATTGCTACACACTATCAAGCTAGATCTAGAAAAACACATGCTCCAATCTTTTGCCACTTGATAGCCAGCCTCTATTGCATTTTCAATGCTATGGGATGGCTTCATTAAATAGATAAACCACCTGGCTTGTACTGCGCAATCCTCATGGGATTCTCCACCTATCTGTGTGTTGCAAATAGCAACTGTATAGTCACAACTGATAGTTAACTTGCTCTTTCACCTATTTCTGCACTGGTCTCCACTGAAACTGTCCATGCACTGAAGTTAACTGATGCATTCTTTAGTTGATTAATGAGTTTATAATTAGTGAATTAATTAATAATTAATTCACACCAATCTCACTAATTGTATCAATTAGTTAAGCTGAATACAAATAGCTCAACTATGTTTAGATTAGTTAAACTGAATACAACTCCACTAACTTCCTCAATCAACTCCACCAAACTCTGTCACATGAGTTCTAACTGAAGTATCCATGCAATAGCTCCACTTAACCCTCAGGAATAGCGTAATTCCTTCTGTCAGCTCCTGTGCCACATCTGTGCACTTAAATGAAGTGCTCCAAGAGAATAAGATAATGTTTATATTCCAAATATTATTAAGAGCTAATAATATTCGACATATTTATTTTTAGACTGGCAATCTAAAAATAGATTCCACCCAATATGTCTAAAAATAGAAGTCCATCTATTTTTTCCGACTTGACCAACCATCCACAAATAGCATCCTGCAACTCATAGAACATGATCTATATGTCTAAAAATAGACTTTGCGCCAAAAATAGCCTGCGAGCCCACTTAGGAAGGCGACTCCTTTCCACTAAGCTCATCATCTTGTTGCAATCTCAACACTCCCTCTCAACAAGATATGGATTATCTGCAACCCCTATCCTGCCCCTGTGGTATTCGAATTTTCTCCTGGTGAGCGCCTTCGTCAAGATATCAACATCCTGATCCTCCGTAGGAATGTATGAAAGTAAAATGATCTTCTGCTGCACACAATCTCTGATATGATGATACCAAATGTTAATGTGTTTAGATCTATCATGAAATACTGGATTAACTGAGAGTTTGATGCAACTTTTATTATCACAATAAATCACAGTAGGCTCTAATTGTGAACCGAACAACCCGACCAGGATCTTCCTCATCCATATAGCCTCGCATGCAGCCAAACTTGCTGCCATATACTCAGCCTCTGTTGAACTGAGTGCCACAGATCTCTGCTTCCTGTTGTACCATGAAACTACTGTCGACCCGATACTGAAAATCCCTCTAGATGTGCTCTTTCTGTTCGTTGGGCTCCCTACCCAATCTACATCCATGAAGCCACATAGCTTCACCTCATCCAAATGTTTGTACCACAATCCATATCCCGATGTGCCTTTGAGATATCTCAATACATGCTTCCCCGCCTTCCAAAAGAGCTTGGTAGGCTTAACCATAGCTTTTGAAAGCTGGTTCACAACATAGCATATGTCGGGTCGTGTATTGACCAGATACATAAGCGACCCCACCAACTGTCAATAAACAGTGGCATCCACTACCTCCGCCGAAGTAGCATCCTCCTTCCTCCAACCACCAGGAAGAGGAGTAGCAACAGGCTTGCCGACCTTTGTCGGCCAGACTTCTCCCGTTATCTCCCCCGGGCATATACACGAAAACAAATAGTCTACATTGTCTTGCCAAATCTCCAATCCGAGGAAATAATGAAGGAGGCCCAAGTCCTTCATCTCGAACTCTCTAGCAAGGTCCTCCTTGCATGAAAGTATCAACAGCTCATCACCCGTCAAAATCATATCATCTACATACAGTACAATGATCAACAACTTACCCTCCACCACAATCTGGTATAGGTTAGGATCCGCCTCACTCTTGGAGAATCCAAGTCCGGTGAAATAACTGTCTATCCGTGTGTACCAAGCACGAGGTGCTTGTTTCAACCTGTACAGGGCTCTCTTGAGCCTGCACACATGCGACTCGCTGCTGAATATCTCGAAACCTTCAGGTTGCTCTATGTACACCTCCTCCTTAATCACTCCGTTGAGGAATGCAGTCTTCACATCCATCTGATGAATGTGCCACCCCATTTGCGCTGAGAGAGCAAGAATCATCCGTATGGAAGAATACCTTGCGACAGGTGCAAAGGTCGCCTCATAATTGATCCCCTCTATCTGTGAAAAGCCTCGGGAAACAAATCTTTCCTTGTACTTCTCCACACTCCCGTCAGCTGCCTGCTTCACTTTGTAGATCCATCTCGAACCCACCACTGATTTCCCCTCTGGTCTTGGGACAATCTCCCATGCACTGTTTCTGACAATCGAATCATATTCCACCATGGCATCTACCCATGCGGGATCCTCCACATCTTCCTCGAAAGAGGATGGCTCTGTCATGATACACTTGCTCACAAGAGCCATGTATCCAGTGTATCGATCAGGTGACTGTCTCTGTCTGCGCTATGATGTAGGTGCTCCTACAACCTTCTCTGCATCTTGAGCTAGTCACTCAGCTTCTGTAGTGCACTTCCGCCCTCTGATGGTTGGCGCTGCCTGAGTGGTCTCTTCCACTCCATGAACCTCATCTTTTGGCTAATCCACATCCTGAGGCTCATCCTTAGGAACCAGTAGCTCCTCCTCTGCATGCAAGTGTGGCTCCCTCTCAAGCGAACACTTCATGGCTTTCTCCTCCTGAAATTCGATATCCCGTCGCACAACAGTCTCGCGACTATCTGGCAAATACACACGATAGTTGTGGGGTGTATCAGTGTACCCCACAAATATCCCAACCTTCGCAGTCGGCTCCAGCTTCTTCCTGGCATCCTTTGTCACATGAATGTAAACAGGTGAACAAAAAATCCTCAAATGGGAAATATCAGGCCTCTTACTAGAAAACGCCTCCTCGGGTGTACTCATGCCAAGTATCCTGTGAGGACAACGGTTCTACACATATACTGCAGTATTGCATGCCTCAATCCACAAGTGTATGGGAAGGCCCTGATCATGCAACCTCGCCCGTGCAGCACCCACGATCGTTCTATTCTTCCGCTCAGCAACCCCGTTCTGCTGTGGGTTATGAGGTGCTATGAGCTCTCTTCGAATTCCTTCTGCACTGCAAAAGTCCTTGAATTTGCTAGAGATGAATTCACCACCATTGTCGCTCCTAAGAGCCTTCACCTGCTTCCCCGATTCTTTCTCAACCAGTGCCTTGAACTCACAGAACTTTGAGTATGTCTCGCTCTTCTTCTGCATGAAGAAGATGCAACACTTCTGAGAAAAATCATCAACAAATATCACATAATACCCGTGCTTTGGTCAGTCGGCCATCGAGAAAGGTCCACACACATTCTGTGAATCTTCTCAAGGATCGTCGTTGTGGCGCGACATCCTTCTCGTGAAAGGTGGCTTTCACAAATTCTTTCCTAAGGTACACTTTCGCATTGATCTCGATCACAAGAAGAGTGCCTTTAGAAGCCCAAAAAAAAAAGAGGAAATCACAAGATCTTCAAAGCTCCATGGTGAAGGTGGCCCAATCTCCGGTGCCACAACTCGCCATCATCCCGGCTCACCACTCCTTCTGCCTTGCCTGCCATTGCTGCGTAGCCATCTACCTGCAATTGATAAAGGTTCTTAACTCAAACCCCTATCCTTCGGGTCTCACCAGTTGCCTTACTACGCAGGAAAGTATTTCCCTTGCTAAAGACAACATCATATCCCTTGTCTTCTAACATCGCCACATAGATAATATTCTTCTTCAATCCTAGAACATGCATCACTTCCTTCAATCTGAAGGGCTTACCAGACTCCCTCTCAAAGGAAATGGTACCGATACCATTCGCACTGTATCTACCATCATCACCCATCTCAATGTGCACTCCAAGATCTTTCTCATCCAAATCAGTAAACAAATCTCTATCTCCTGTCATGTGAAAAGACACACCACTGTCAAGAAACCACACTGATCCCGTCACACTTGAGACCAAGCATGCGATTAGCGAAAAATCTAGCTTGAAATGCGAGGCTAAGGCCTCTCTAGCTGCAGATCCAGCAGCCTGCTTATTTTTCTTCTTCTGCCGACAATTTGTGGCATAATGTCTGTGTTGGTGACAGTGAAAGCACTTCACCTTGGACATGTCCTGCTTCTTGCCTTTCGCACCGGATTGAGAAGCTTTCTTTCTCTTTCCCTTCTTTGCTTTGGCAGCCAAAGTGAAATTCTCTTCATCAGAGTTCTTTGATGAAGATCTGTCTCTGGTACTCCGCCTTGTCTCCTCTTGCACAAGATCCGACCAAAGTCGCTCCCATCCTGGCAATTTCTCCCGACCATTGACAGAGTCCTGATAGGAGTGCCAACTCTTCGGAAGCCCAAGGAGAGCCAAGCTCACCAAGTCCTCATCATCTACAGTCACCCCCACACTTCCCAGCTCATCCCTGCATTGGATGAACTTCGTGAGGTACTTGGGCATACTGTCGCCTTTCTCCATCTTTATGTTTCTGAGTTTATCCTTGAGCGCCAACTTCCTCTGGTTGCTCTTGCTTTGGAATAAATTTGTCAAGGCTTTCCACATCAAGAATGGAGAAGCCTTACCATGAAGGCTGGACACTATGTGATCCTTCACACCCTCCAACAGAATCCTTCGACACTTTGCTGTCTTCTTTTGCCATGCGTCAAGTACGACAACATCAGTAGAAGTAGGCTTTGGGACTTCAACATCTATGAACTCCTTCAACCCATTGTCATCTAGCACTACTTCCATCCTGTCCTTCCATGCAATATAATACGAGCTGCCCTCAAGGGCATACTCCAATCGCAATCCGTTGAAAGACATCTCAACTTCGACACCAAGAAAAAACTGCTGCAAATTCGAATTCCACCAGCACAAAACTCAACCGCTTCAATGTTTTGTAATTGCTCCAATGATCAATATCGCTCTGATACCATGTAGAAATTTGAATAAATGAGATATTATTCACCGATATTCTCTTGATCACACACTATTTTAGCTTCATGCATAATACAAAATCTCTTCTACTATTGATCATCACAAGCGGAAATAAAATCAATTGCATGCATACATTAGAACCGCAAACAATCACACATATGAACACAGTATTTAATGGGAAAGCTTAAAGCTGAAAACCCCAACTATCTGTATATTATATGTCATGGAGATCATGTAACAATCATAGTACAAAACTCCTCACAAGCTCTGTTTTCTCAATTGCTACACTATATTAGATCCAGCAAACACATGCTCCAAATATTTGCACTTGATAGCGCCTCTATTCTTTTCAATGCTTTCTGGATGCTTCATAAGTAGATAAAACTTTGGCTTGAGCTAATGCGTCTCCATGGGCTTCTACACTATCTGTGTGTCTCTAATAGCAACAATATAGTCCTGGCCCGATAAATTAACCTGCTCTTTCACCTATTTCTGCATTGGTCTCCACTGAAACTGTCCATGCACTGAAGTTAACTGATGCATTCTTTAGTTGATTAATGAGTTTATAATTAGTGAATTAATTAATAATTAATTCACACCACTCTCACTAATTGTATCAATTAATTAAACTAGATACAAATAGCTCAACTATGTTTAGATTAGTTAAACTGAATACAACTCCACTAACTTCCTCAATCAACTCCACCAAACTCTGTCACATGAGTTCTAACTGAAGTATCCATGCAATAGCTCCACCTAACCCTTAGGAATAGCGTAATTCCTTCTGTCAGCTCCTGTGCCACATCTGTGCACTTAACTGAAGTGCTCCAAGAGAATAAGATAATGTTTAGAGTCCAAATATTATTAAGAGCTAATAATATTCGACATATCTATTTTTAGACTGGAAATCTAAAAATAGATTCCGCCTAATATGTCTAAAAAATGAAGTCCATCTATTTTTCCAACTTGACCAACCATCCACAAATAGCATCCTGCAACTCATAGAATATGATCGACGTGTCTAAAAATAGACATAGTCTAAAAATAGACTTTGCGCCAAAAATAGCCTACGGGCCCACTTAGTGAAGGCGACTCCTTTCCACTAAGCTCATCATCTTGTTGCAATCTCAACATGATATACGCTCCAATATCTTACACCTGTCACTCTAATTTATGTCTCCCTGACAACTGACTGCAACAATATAATCGATACTTCCTGCTACTGTTGTACTGTGGGCTCCTCATAGCCAGGTTCGATCCATGAGACACACCGTCTCAATGAATCATGCCCACTTTCTTCTTGAGATTAGTTTTTCAAATCACCCCACCTCACACCTGGAGGTATAGTTGCATGTACTCCCTCTGCCCATCTCGCTCGAAATTTACCCCTCCTGGAGGTTTCTGCATGAGTAGTTTCTGCCACTCCATGATCCTCATCTTGTGGCTACTCCACATCTTGAGGTTCATCCTTCAGAACCAAGAGTTCTTCATTTGCATGCAAATCAAGCTCCCTCTCAAGGGACAATTGCATGGCTTTCTCATACATCCCCATGGTACATCCCTTGCATGTGTCTATCTGCGCAAGAGTACCCTTTGGAAGCCCCGTAGAAATATGTTGCATGACCTTCAGAGCTCTGTAGTGTAGATGGCCCAATCTCTTGTGCCATAACTCACCCTCATCCCAACTCACCAGTTTTTCTGCTTTACCCATCAATGTTGTGCAGCCATCTACATCAAGTTTATAGAGATTCTTCACATGAATGCCAATCTTCTTGGCTTGTCCTATGGCTTTGTGTCGAAGGAAAGCTTTCCCTTCACTAAAAACCACATCATAACCTCTATCCTCTAACATTGCAACTGAAACTAAATTATTTTTCAAGCTTGGTACATGCATTACATCTTTAATAAGAAGGGTTTACCTGACTGTCTCTCGAAGGTAACTGTACCAATCCTGGTAGCATTGTACCGCCTGTCATCAACCATTTCGATATGTATCTAGAGGTCCTCCTTCTCCAAGCTACTAAAAATTTCTTTGTCTCCCGTCATGTGGAAAGATGCACCACTATCCAAGTACCACATTGATCCCATCACACTTGACACTATGCATATGATGAGAGAGAAGTCCAACTCAAATTGCGAGGCCAAAGCCTCACCAGCTGCAGATCTTGAAGCCTTCTTATTCTTCTTCTTTTGTGGAAAATTAGTGGCATAATGTCCATGCTCGTGACAGTGAAAACATTTCACTCTGGACATGTCGTGCTTCTTACCATCTTTGTCGAACTCAGATCTGGAATGGAATTTATTTCCTTTCCCCTTCTTTGCCTTGGTAGCCAAAGTGCAATTTTCGTCATCATCTGTCTTAGATGAAGATCCATCCCTGGTATTTCGCCTGAATTCTTCTTGCACCAAATCCAGCCAAATTCCTTCCCAATCTGGCAACTTCTCCCTCCCATTGATAGAGTCCTAATAACTATGCCAACTCTTTGGAAGTCCTAGAAGAGCTAGGCTCACCAAGTCATCATCCGCTACAGTAATTCTGAAGCTCCTAAGCTCATCTTGACATTGGAAAAACTTTGTTAAATGTTTCGGAATGGTGTCACCTTTCTCCAGTTTGATTTTCTTGAGCTTGTCCTTCAGTGACAATTTTCTATGATCACTGTTGCTCTGAAATATATTTTTCAATGCTTTCCACATTTCACATGGTGTCACTTTTCCATGGAGACTTGAGACAATGTGGTATCGTACTCCCTTCGATAAGATCCTCCTCGCCTTTGCAACCTTATTTTGCCAAGCATCAATATTTGCGGTATCTGCTACAACAGTTTTGGGAATGTCATTATCAATGAATTCTTTCAACCCATTGTCCTCCAATACTGCCTCCATCCTATCTTTCCATGCAATATAATTGGAACTTCCCTCGAGTGCATACTCCAATCTCAAGCCATTGAAAGCCATTTTGATCCTAATCCGCTCGTCACACCAAGAATACTTTTGCAAATTCAAATTCTATTCAGTCACAAACTCAGCTTCTCCTCCACAATAGTGATTTCCTGCGGTGGACATTATAAAAACATATGTATATCAATGGATTCAATTCGATCAAGCAATTTACTAAAGCTAGATACTGAATCCTTCTACATATCAATTGCGGAAAATAAACACGATCGCTAATCACAACAAGTAAAGAAAGAATCAAATCAAATCACAACACAGATAATTTTCCAGGGAAAACTTGCTGCTCAAAACCCCTCTATCTTCTGTTGTATATTCATCATGGAATCATGAAACAATCACAATGCACTCTTCTCACAAGAGTTTTGTGCACTATCCTGATTGTCTCACACTAATCCAGACAAAATCGGCCAACACTTAGCCAATTCTCAGCCTCTAATCAGCCTGCCTTGCTTGCGCAATTCATGTGGAATGCAATCCCTATTCGTTATGGATTTTAGCCTTCCAAAACTTTGCACGGATCATGGGCAATCCAATGGATGTATGGTTGCATGCAGGCAACCTACTAGCGTTCCAAAATGCGCAATGCTCATGGGTAATCCTATGGTTGTTTTACTGCATGCGGTAAACCTACTAATAATACAACTAATAGTTAACATCCCTTTAACCTTTGTCTCAACTAGGTCTCCACTGGAACTAACATGCATGTAGCTATTAATAGTAAATCATCAGTTGCATGGAAAATCATTGATTGTGAATTAAATATGATTTAATTCACTTGATCTCTTACTAGTGCAACAAATAGTTACAACTAGTTCAATTGACTTAAACTCGTCTAACTAAGCTAACTAATTTCTTTGCATTAAACTAAGGCACTTAAGTGCAACTTGAACTCTTAAACACATAGAATCACTCTGCATGCCTCACCAACTACCCTCAACTTGAAATTCATGAGCTAACTAAGTCTATCACACTTAGTTAACTATTACAAGTGATTATGAGATAAGATTAAAATTTATTGTCCTATTTAATGAAGGGATAATTAAATTAGACACATTTCCAATTTATTAAATAAATTGAATTGCAGACTAATGTATCGCTAGAACCCATCACTACATGACCTGTGGTCCCACACTAGTGTAGGTGCTGTCATGTTGCTTCTGGATGCCAATTTCATTGTTTCTTGTTGGAAGTTTCAACAACAAACACACACACACACACACACACACATATATGCAATTCAAGGATGTGATCCAGGGACTATGTATGTGAGAGACCTACTCCAAACACGATTTCTCGATTTCTTCAATTCAATATATATATATATATATATATATATATATATATATATATATATATAACCTTTAAAACCTAAATTAGTTTAATTACAAATATTGGCCTAGAGTATGCCTTAAAATTGTTTTTTGCCTAGCTAAAAGTCTGTCTTCTTGGGAGGTAAGGAAATATGTAACTGCCCAAGACCTAGAGGCATGGGAGGGGTGAAAGCCTGCCCCCTTACTGGACAAGATACTTCTGCCTAGTTTTACTTGAATATAACAGTCAATGATGATTGTCTCGTTTTGTAATTAAGTTATGATAAGTTTTTTTTCCCAACAAGGAAAAACACACCATCGTATATCACCGAAAACAAGGGGTGGTTACAAAACATAGTTTTGGATTCAGAGAGAAAATCCCCCCATAATACATCAATAGAAACTACAGTTAATATTAGAAAATGTGCAAAACGACCAAAAAAAAAAAAAAAACCTGCATCACTGCCATAGAAGGAGATTGTAAGTTGTACAAAGCAGGAAAAACAAAAACCTGCTCCACTGCCAGATTGAGAGACTATTATAATCAAATATCATAAACCTTCGCTTGGGAGAGCCCCATCATCCAAAAGAGCCCAGAATAGAAAAAGATCTGAAGAGGATCTAGAAAGAAAACTGACCCCATCGAATTAGAGTGTATTAGGAGAGCCCCTGAAAGTGGATCAAACTAGGGGAGGCAGATACACCACTTTTTGAAAAAATATCATCCTCCTTGTTGTTTTCACTATATATGTGCGAGAAGGAGATATGTAGGAAAGAAAGAGATAGATTACTGATCTACTGTTGCCATGAGAGAAGGTTCAGAGTCTGGAGATTGCAACGATTTTTGACCTAGTTGATAATGACTTTAGAGTCTCCAAAGATGGAAATGTTATTTAGACCAAGTCATGAAGCACAGTAAAGAGAGCCCCATAAGGCTAGTAGCTCGGTCGTAGTATTCTTGCCCATTCCTCCAAACCAAGAGAATCTGAAAAGGTGATGAGGGTCTAAAAAATGATCATTCTACAGCCAAAGGAGCCAAAGGAATAGGCTCCATCAAAGAAGCCAACAGGGAAGAAAGACCAAACATCCTAGGAAGAGCGGCAGGGGCGAGGAGAGGGGCGGGAACAAGGCGAAAATTCAAATAGGCCACGATTGAAGAGTTGGTTTTGCAGACAGAAAGTTGGGAGGAGTCAAAGCTTAGAGCATTACGGGCTCTCCAGATACCCCACAAGAGGAAAAAGGGAAGGGTCCTGATGGATGTGTTTAGGGCAAACCAATGTTGGAGGTAGCCAGGGATGTGATCCCAAAAAGGGGTAGCAGGGGAATCAAGTACACTGAGCACTTCGAGCCACACCACTTTGGAGAAAGAGCAATAAAGAAAAAGGTGTATGGTCTCCTCACCAAACTCTTTGCAAAGACAACATTGTCCCAACCCTTTTGGAAAGATTTTCCCAAGTCAAAATTCGATTGTAAACCACCATTAACCATAAGAAACATTTGAGCTTTAAAGGCACTTGCCAACACCAAGATCTGGAGAACCATGAAAAGGTCAGCACTGGTTCTAGTTGAGGGGAGATGATTTGATAACCTTTGCCACTGTTTTAAGTTATGATAAGCTTTGCCACAGTTTAAAAAAAAATGTAGGGTTGATACATGCTATGCATATTTGGTGATAGTTAGCTTTTCAGCTGACAGAGTGTTGTCGCTGTCTTTGCTTGTATTCAAAGAGAGCCTGCATGGTCATCTCGTGAAGTTGGCAATTCGCAAATATAGTAAAAGATTCACATGACAGACTCCACTTTCGTTCTCCAAACTGTAATGTTTTTACTATGCAGAAATATCCCTGGCCCATCAGTCACGGATGGCCATTCCAACAATTACAAGTTTATTCTGTGAGCCGTGCATGCACTTGGGACATGACCTGTACGAATAATCCTGAGCGGGGCCCCGCCCCTCTGTGCGACATTGTTTGTCTAACATATTTGAGATGAGACACCTTCTGCAGAAAAAGGCCCTCTGATAAATAAACATTTTCGTCCCCAATCACCCACATCCACTGCATCTCCATTTGCGCGAATATCTATAATAGTATTTGCATGTGAAACATCGGAAAATGTTATAAAACATCGGAAAATGTTCTGAACAATTGCATGTTCAGGTCCGAAAATTACAGCAGCGAAGCACCTCAACTCTTCTATTTATACCTTGGTATCTCTGCTTCATTTGTATACCCATCCAGGGATATGAGTGCAGTGGGCATCTGTTGTGTAATTTCACTATTATTCAGAGCTGAAATTGTTTCAAGTTAAGCAGCCTGCAATTATCAAGCTAGCAGAAAGAAAGTATGGCTCCAAAATTGCTGCAGCTGCAAACTTTCTTGGCACTGACTGCAGCTATTGTACTCTGGATACCTTCGTATGATATATTGGTAAATGACCATTCTGAAATTTCAATATGTGTGTATTTATATTAATGTATTATGGTAGGTTGGCCACTAATTTACTGGATAGAGAAATATTTCAGGTATTGGCTGATCCTGCTGGGCGCACATTGTATCACTGGCAACCTGGAAAGGTAAATAATTAAGAAGTTGTTTAATTAATAAATGAAATGGTTTTTTTTTCTTTAGCCAGATTATAGTTTTTGTTATTTAAAATGTATTTGAAAAACTCGAAATCATTAGATCTTTGTAAATTATTAAACTTATGATTGATAAAAGTATGTATCTTATTTTCAATAAAATTGATTAAAAAAGTGTTTAATCATTTCTTTTTTTTATTAGTTAGACAACTTTGATTAAAAAGTGTTTAATCATTTCTTTTTTTTATTAGTTAGACAACTTGAATGTCTTTGAGGCAGTTCAATTGGTGAATCTGAGAAATGTGAAATTGTTGTAATTCAAAAGACCCAAATTCAAATCCCCTGTGCGCCAGAAAAAGATCATGTGTTAGCCTTAGCCCCAGAAATTGACCAGTAATTAAGTGTCAATAAAACTGCTGGTTCCTATGGGTTACAAACAAAAAAAATTAGACAACTTGAATAACTGCTGGTTCCTATGGGTTACAAACAAAAAAAATTAGACAACTTGAATACTTAATATTAACTACAGGGTATTTACAATTATTTGATATGGTTATGCCCATAATTTCCTTGAATTGATTTTTCTTGTGATTGAAATTAGCCAATTAGTGGAGGAAATAGCAATAATGGCAGTCCAAAGCAGCAGCAGCCACCTTCACCCTATGAGGCTCAGTCACCCTCTAGTGGCTCCGGGACTCTTCATCTTTCTGGTGGGTAGGAACCCATGGGATTTCATATTAATTTTCTGTTTAAGCAATTTGCTCATTTCTCTGGACATTCATCATAGTTATAATGTGTTATCACATTGGTTTTTTTTGGGAGGTCAGATTGCGGGCCTGCATGCTCAAAGAGGTGTTCGGCTACCCACCATTTGAATGCGTGCATGTATTTCTGTGAATATTGCTGTGCCAGATGCCTGTGTGTTCCACCAGGTACTTATGGCAATAAACAGTCCTGCCCTTGCTACAACAACATGACGACTAAGGAAGGCAAACCCAAGTGTCCTTAAATTGAGATTGGTTATGCTAAGTGATAATTATAACTGAGTTGTAATTTCTACTTATCATTAATAATACAGTAAGTTCATCTCCTACTCTCTGGTCCATTTGAGCAGAGGGGAAAAGGTATGTGCATTCAGGTTTATTTCAAATATTATTGTAATTTCTATTTATCATTAATAATACAGTAAGTTCATCCCCTACTCTCTGGTCCATTTGAGCAGAGGGGAAAAGGTATGTGCATTCATGTTTATTTCAAATATTTTTGCAGTGTCAAAAGTAAATGATCTCCATAATTCTTGTAGAATAATAACTTGATCAGGAACAACTTTAAAGATCTTTTCAGAACTTTAGTGGAATAATAACTGAATCAGCAGAACTTTAAATATCTTTCCATAACTTTAGTGGAATAATAATTTATTGAGCAACAACTTTAAAGATCTACATTAATGGAATAATAAATTAATCCGCAGAAACTTTAAAGATCTTTCCATAACTTTGGTGGAATAATAAATTATTGAGCAGCAACTTTAAAGATATACTTTAATGGAATAATAACTTGATGAGTAATGATCTTTACATGTGTTTAGTGTGAAAATGCGAATATATGTGTGGATATGTATTTTTGTCTTTCAAATTTATGGAATTAATATTAATTTTGTATGTGAGAATAACAAATTAAAGAACGTTATATTTTTATTAATAATGTGGAAAAATAATTATAAATCAGAAATTTATATTAATTTTGAAAATAATTGTATAAATAAATTTTTAATAATTTTTATGGGAAATTTTTTAAAACTTTTATATGAAAACTATGAAATTATAACTTTCTTAAATTATTATAAAAAAAATAATTTAATAAAGTTATAATTATTTTCTAATTAATAATTTTAAAAGATTATGTCTAGGAACTACTGTTTTTAGGCCTTGATTTGATGCCAACTCACACTAAGGAGTAGGTTGTAATTATGGCTATGCTTGGTGAGTTGTATGAGTTCAAGTTATTTCATCAGTGATGGCACTAAACTAGTACAAAGTTAAAGGTACAAGAGGACTCAACCCCAGAATTCTATTAGATTAATACACCTAGATGGAAAAATTGAGAATAAAGAATGCAAGTTGGTCATTCTAGCCAAGAGATCAACCAACATCTCTTTCTCCTTGGATGAGGGTAGTGACGTGCCAAGTGTTGTGACGAGCCAACGGCTGCGTGGAGATTCTATCCCATTATTGTTATGGCTAAGTGATTTTTTGCTTGCACTAGTAGTCTTTTTTGTCTTCTCATGTCAATGTCATGGAAAATTTTAAAGGTTAATATTAGCATGTGGGCTAATTTTCCATGCTTTTCTAAAAAATAAATTCACCAATTTCCATTTTTCAAAACATATATTGCTCAAACTTTATAGTATGAAATTATTTTATATTAAAAATTGCTAAAGTTTTGTAGACACTATATAAAATAATTAGATCTTTGAATATTTTTACAAAAATATTTCCAAACATGATAATGTACAAATTAGGGACCAATAACATTCACCAAAATTTCAAAACTTTAAGATAAATTTCCATCCTTATAATTTTCCTTTTTCAATATATGTCAAGGTCTCGCATAACCAACATATTTTTATAAGTTTCTATTTACAAGATGCTCTAGTTAGAGGAGGTCTTAGCTAACTCAAGACTTTGAACTCGTGTTAATAGTTTAGTTTCCTTCGGAAATGATCCAAGAGGATGTTGTTAATGCATAGAGGTCCAGTCAGCTCCAGTAGTCTGATGTCCGGTTCAGTCTTTAGTATCGTCAATTCACCAGTGAAAAGTTCTTTCAGTTCTTATGGTCGTCATATGTTTCAAATTCGTGATGTGAAGGTGAAATTGGTTCCTAAGATTACCTATGGTGAAATACCTTACAAAATGTAATCCTATAGCCCTAAGTATCTAAATCCTATGTAGGACCTAGCATTAAAAACCTAGACCTAAATTCCTAATCCTAAGACCTAAGTCTATGGTCCAAACTTTAGCAAATGTATTTCTATGTTAAAAAACCCTTTTCGGACATTATGATAAAACAAAACCCAAAAATGAGGTTTGAGGTATGTATAAAACTTTATATTAAAGTTTAAAAACCCACCACAGTCCTAACCGCTAGCTACAAACCATGTCAAAGCTTGTAAACGCTATGTGAACGAGTCTGGCCACGGTATATAATGTGAATGGTTAACAGCTGTAAACAACATTGGTTAAACCACGTCGAATGATGTTAAATCATGTGAACGGTTCTAACCGAAGCAGATAGGCCGATAGCTGTTAACGGATAAGCCGAAAGGTGTTATCAGATAAGCCGACAGGTGTTCACATGCAGCGGCTATACAAGCGGCTATAAAGTTTATAAATTGGTTTTTGTATTAATATTGCACTAAGGTCAACTAAGGTTTATCACCTAGTTACTAAGGTTTATCACCTAGTTACTAGGTATTAATTATGGAGATAAAATTCGAGACCTTAATCACCAAAATTGCTCAACCAAATGCCTAATTTGGCTATCAATGGTTCCATTTCAACATTATTTAAACCATGACATTATTCCTTCATAGGGACATTGAGTGTATGGGAATTCAAATTCAAAGGGATAGAGGCAGTTTTTTTTTCAGCATTGCTCGACCATTCAAAGGCAGAATTGAGTGCAGAGATAGGGGTTGGAAAGCTGGGAGAGAGATATTTCTGTTGTCAGTAAGCAAAAGTGCCTACGAGCACGACCGGTCTAGTGTTTTTGCTGTGTAAATGCTTCCTTGTATCAATCCTAATAAAGCGGACCCGGAGATGTAGTCCACCGGGGACGAACTCCGTAATCAACTATTTTCTTCTTCTTCTCTCTGTTTTATGCTATCATTTAATCATATATTTGCTACTGGTTTATGTCGTCTTTCACTTAAAATCTCTCTTTAGTTAACAATCAATCTTAATGACAAACTAATCAAACTACCTCAACACTTAATTGATCACATTCAGATCATTTTGGTATCAGCGCAGGTTGTTCTTTGTAGTTTGTTTATCTGTGGATGTTAACCAGGTTGGGATTGTAACGTGGAAAGGGCGAGCTAGAGGAATTCGATCCAGAGATTGGAAAGCGGAAAGTCGTTCAACAATCAAAGATGATAGGGACTGAGAACGTTGAGACTCCTGAAGCTCCTGAATCGAAACCCATGAATGAGAATCAAATCCATTAGCTGTTTTTAAACATGCAACAGATGTTGGCATAATTATATGAAGATAAGAAGACGAGAGATGCATCCTCATCGTCGAAGGCGTTAAAGAAGGACAAGGGTAAAGGCAAAGCAGATAAACCTCCTTCTCCTCCATCATCTCCATCATCATTTTCTTCTTCTTCTAGTTCTAGTTCTGAATCTGAAAAAGAAAAGAAATCTCAGAGTCCACTTTTGAAACTTGATGTTAATTTTGAATTACCTGTGTACGATGGTGAAATGAACCCTGAGAAACTAGATAATTGGGTAAAACAGTTAGAAGTCTATTATCGTATTCAAAATATTACTGATGATAAGACAAAGACCCAATTAGATACTCTTATAATGGGGGGTACTGCTTGATCTGGTGGGAAATTAAGACACAGATAGATTTAAAGCATAAAGGAAAAGTTATCACCTCATGGACTAAGTTTTTAAAAGTTCTAAAGAAACAATTATATCCATTGTGTTACACACAAAAAGTTGTTATTGATTTGCAACACTTGCGACAAGGTAAGGGACATAATGTTCAAGAGTTCACTCAGGAATTCAGGAAGAAAGCGTTAGCGCTTGGTATTCGTTTGGACACAAAAGAAACTTTGTTTAATTATATTGGCAGTTTACATTCATATTTGTAGCATACATTATTAATGTTCAATCCTAATGACTTTGATGAAGTTTGTGTTCAAGCTATTCATGTCGAATCAGGTGGAGGACCATTCAAGTTTACACCAAAGACATCCAAACAGTTGGAAACCGAAGACAACAAAAAGAAGGGCAAGTCAAAGGGAAAGAAGACTGCCACAACTCAGAAGGAAGATGAAAGACCTACCTGTACACATTGTCAAAGGATCGGCCATAATGAAGCTAGGTGTTGGAAACTTCATCCGAAACTCAAGCTAAAGAAGTTCCAAATTAAGAAGGGTTAAAAGAAGGTTGAAATAACAATCCAACAAGGCTTGGAATTGGGATTCGATTCAGGTGATGAAGGCAAAATCACTGCTACGGTTACAACAGGTAAAACTTCTGATACTAGTCCTTCTGCTTCTTCAAACATCAAACAATTGGATGAAGATAAAATAGTCAAGTTATTTTATATAAGGGCAATTTCAAAACATACAAAGATAGATACATTGTTTGATACGGGGTCACAAGAAAATTTGATTTCTGAATCATTGGTTAACAGATTGGGTTTGAAACACATAATCATCCAAAACCATATCCTTTAGGCCGGTTAAAGGAACAAACTCAAATTAATGTTACCAAATAGTGTCGGTTGAAATTTTCAATCACAGCTAACTATATTGAGGAAGTGGAGTTAGATGTGATACCGTTAGACATATGTGGAATTGTTTTAGGAAGCCCTTATCTCTATGATTGTGATGCACTATTTTATAGGAAAGAGCATATGTATCATCTCAAGAAAGATGGGATTAAATACATCGTTCGAGCACATAAAATCAAAAATCACTTGAATTTAATTAATGCTAATCAGATGAAGCACTTAATAATTTCAAGTAAGAGATACATACTTATGTCGGTAAAAGAGCAACATAAGGATCTTAATGATGCTTGTTCAGGTTGTGAATTTCAGTATGAAGGTAATTTGGTTTAAAAGGTAGATTCATTTCAAGATCTAGTTAAAGAACCAAAAATTCTACGTCATAAAAAGGAAATACAACATGAGATGCAATTGATGTCTGTTGCCCCTCTTTCTAATATTGGAATATATCACAAGTCAGTTATAGAGCACGAAGAAATAAAGCAACAAATTCCAGGGATGGTTGGAAAAGAATCCATACGACCCAGTTCATCTCCATGTGGTTCACCCATAATTTTGGTTCCTAAGCAAAAAGGGACATGGGGAATGTGTGTCGATTTAAGCAGAAAATTTTCACAGCATTATTAGTTCATCAACAACCATTTGAAGTTAAAATAGATGCTAGTGGTTATGCAATGGAAACAATGATTCACATAGATCATCAACAACATCAATACCTTCAGTCACAGACTAAGTTGCAACAATCTCACCACTACAGATGGATGAGATTTATTTAGCAAATTCACTTAGTAATTAAGGACAATAAAGATGTAACAAGTAAAGTAGTTGATATGATGTCTAGGCTATCTTTGAATACTTAAGTAGTACTGCATAATAGTTCATCGAAACATGAAATTTATGTAGAACAATATAGTACAGATGATGATTTCGAAGATATTTATGAATCACTAACTCATGATACTCAGATAGAAGAAACCAATTATCATATTCATGACAGATTGTTATATCATCTGGGTAAGTTGTGCATACCTCAGATAGAAAGGGCGCAGATTATTCGAGAAGCTCATCCTTCTCGGATTGCAGGAAATTTTTGCGTAAGCAAGACTAAGGGACAAAGTCAAAGGTATTGTTACTGGCCTCATATGTATGCAACAATTGTGAAGTACATTAAAGGTTGTGTGATGTGTTCAACAAGCAAGCCAAGCAATCAAAGGATTGGTTTGTACATGCCACTTCTAGTTCTTTTGCAACCATGGGACAACATGGATTTCGTTGAAGGACAGACAAAAATGGTGAACAGGACCAGGATACATATTCTTCGAGGTTACTGCAGTAAACATCCTAACTTGTGGGATAAATATTTACCTTATGTGCATCAAGATTAAAATCAAGCCTTACATTCTTCTCTAACTGCGCCATGACAAGCATTGAGTCAAGCCAAGTAAAAATTGTGCCATGACAAGCATCAAGTCGATCATCATTTTCAGGTCGGCGATTAGGTATAGTTGTATATCAGCAAATTCAGGTTGAAAGGAGAAGGTAAGAAACTAAAATCTATCAGGTATGATATTTCAAGATTGTTGAGAAGATTGGAAATAATGCATTCCGATTAGATTTATCGCCTTAGATGCATATTTACAAAGTTGTGAATGTTGAAAATCTGAAGTTGTATGAACCTTCGATGATTTTTGATCCCGAGGATGATACACAGATCCCTTCTATTGATGATTTATCACTTGAGTACATGACAGAGTTACAGGAAGATACCATATTGGACAGAAGAGTTCGTAATTCCAGGCGAGGAGATGTGGAATATATTCAAGTGGGACTCAAGGGAATGAATCCGAGTAAGGAAAAATGGATAGAGATCGGAAAAGTGAAGGAGTTGTATCCTCACTTATTATCTACTTAAAATAAAAGTTTTGTGGTCTGAAAGCTTTCAAGTGGAGAGGATTGATCCAGGAGGATCTTGTCAATGCAGAGAGGTCCAGTCAGCTCCAATAGTCTGATGTCTAGTTCAATCTTCAGTATCATCAATTCACCAGTGAAAAGTTCCTTCAGTTCTTATGGTCGTCATATGTTTCGAATTCGTGATGTGAAGGTGAAATTGGGTCCTCGGATTACCTATGGTGAAATACCTTACAAAATGTAATCCTATAGCCCTAAGTATCTAAATCCTATGTAAGACCTAGCATTAAAAACCTAGACCTAAAGTCCTAATCCTAAGACCTAAGTCTATGGTCCAAACTTTAGCAAATGTGTTTCTATGTTAAAAAACCCTTTTTGGACCTTATGATAAAACAAAACCCAAAAATGAGGTTCGAGGTATGTATAAAAATTTATATTAAAGTTTAAAAACCCACCACAGTCCTAGCCGCCAGCTACAAACCTTGTCAGAGTCTGTAAACGATATGTGAACGGGATTAACCACAGCATAGAATGAAAATGGTTAACAGATGTAAATAACATTGGTTAAACCGCGTCGGATGATGTTAAATCATGTGAACGGGTCTAATCGCAGCGGATAGGCCGACAGGTGTTAATGGATAAGATGATAGGTGTTAGCGGATAAGCCGACACGTGTTCACATGCAGTGGCTATACAAGCGCTCCCGATTAGCCTAACCGTTGGGATAAACTTAATTTTAAATTTTATAAATGGGTTTTTGTAATTAATATCGCGCTAAGGTCAACTAAGGTTTATCACCTAGTTACTAGGTATTAATTATGGAGATAGAATTCGAGACCTTAATCACCAAAATTGCTCAACCAAATTGTTAATTTTGCAATCAATGGTTCGAGTTCAACTTTATTTAAACCATGACATTATTCCTTCATAGGGACATTGAGTGTATGTGAGTTCAGATTCAAATAGATAGAGGAAGTTTTGTTTTCAACATTTCTCGACCATTCGGAGGCAGAATTGAGTGCAGTGACAGGCATTGGAAAGCTGGGAGAGAGAGCTTTCTATTGCCATTAACTAGAAGTGCTTGAGAACATGATCATTCTAGTGTTTTTGCTGTCTAAATACTTCCTCGGATCAATCCTAATAAAGTGGACGTCCTAATCATATATTTGCTTATGGTTTATGTCATCTTTCACTTAAAAGTTCTCTTCAGTTAACAATCAATCTTAATGACAAACTAATCATACTACCTCAGCACTTAATCAATCACATTCAGATCAGGAAAGATCAATAACAAAATTTTTTTGGTCTATATAATCTTCATTTTCATTTGACTTAATGAAAAGTATCTAACTTAAAAAAAAACAAAAAAACAAAAAATCAAAATGATTATTATAATATTAATGTCTATCACTTTTTAATTTATCAAAGATAAAAAATTCCTTAAATATTTGCAATATAATTTTTTTAAGAACAATTAAATAATTATTTATCTTTCTTTTTAATTCTTAAAATTTTCAAAATGATATAAACATGCCAATTCTATTACATATAAATATATATTTTGTAATTTTAAGATAATGCAAAACATATAGGTTTGACAAGCAACATCATCAAACATGTAACTGGGTAGGTGGTCTCAATATGCGCAGTGGAACCATATATTTATTACCACCTACCAACAGAGTAATTTGTCCAAAATTCTAGGAGTTTCAAAAATTCTATCATAACTAAAATATCCATGAGTGTATTGTAATAACACCAAAAAATAGTTGTTAGTTTTTTTTCGCGCCCAAGCTTGTAGCACTTTGCAACCTGGGTTGCATCTGCGCACAGGGTTTCTGGTTGTTACGTCTAGGTGGTGTCGAATCAGGGTGCCCGCCTTGGCTAGGGTATAATCCAATGGATGAATCTCAGGCATCTCCCCCTCCTCCTCCTCTTGAGGTCGAGGATTTCAAGCAGCTGAGTGCTTCCTAGCTAAAGAAGAAAAAACATCTTGCCTCCAAGTTCTTCAAGAGGTTGTAGAAATTTGCTGAATAATGATTAATTATTCACCGAGACTATCTTGATCACAGACAATTCAAATTTATATGCAACACATAATCTCTTCCACTCATATCATCACACATGCGGAAATAAAACAAGCGATAGCACATCAAATCATCATACACATTAACACAGTATGTATGGGGAAAGCTTATAGCTAAAAACCCCGCAGCTATTGTGTATATTATAATGGAGAAATTATGTAACAAAATAAGTACAATACTCCTCATAAGTACTCAGTACTTTCTCATGAAGTTACACACAAACTAGCTTGGTTTTGAACAGGTTACTGGTTCAAAACTCACCACCAATTGCCTTGCCTCTATTGCGCAATCATGGCCTGTCTAAATAGAGATCCAAGGTTCGAATCTACTTGGCTTGACAACGCAATCATCATGGGCAATTCCTCCAAGTGTGGTGCAAATCTCATGCACAACTGATGTCGCCACTGATAGCTAACTCAACCCTTTCATCTACCTCTTTCACTGGTCTCCACTGAACTGTCCATGCACTATAGTGAACTGATGTGTTATTGAGTTGAATAATGAGTTACTAATTAATGAATTAAATAATATTTAATTCACTCCACTCATTACTAGTTGATTAGCTAGTTAAACTAATCTCAACTAGTTCAACTAAGTTAAACCGAACACAACTCCACCATCTGTCTCATTAACTCCACCAAACTTCTGCCACTGAAGTCCTAACTGAAGTCAAACATGCATGAGCTCACCAAACCCTTAGGAATAGCGTAATTCCTCTTTCAGATGCATGAGCCACTTCCAAGGCTCGAACTGAAGTGCTCCAAGAGTGTAAACTGAAGTTTATAGTCCAAATATTATTAAGGGTAAATAATATTTGACTTCCCTATTTTTAGGATAGGTAGTCTAAAAATAGACATTGACCTATAGGTCAAAAAATAGAGGTCCATCTATTTTTACCAACATGACCAATACTCCAAGAATAACATACTGCAATCCCCGGACCATGCTCCATATGTCTAAAAATAGACATAGTCTAAAAATAGACTTTGCGCCAGAATTTGCCTCCGGGCCCACTTAGTGAAGGCGACTTCATTTCACTAAGCTCCATCATCTTGCTGCATTTTCAACACTCCCTCTCAGCAAGATATGGATTATCTGCAACCCCTATCCTGCCTCTGTGGAATTCGAACTTGCTCCTGGTGAGCGCCTTCGTCGGGATGTCGGCATCCTGATCCTCCGTGGGAACATATGAAAGCATCATGATTCTCCGCTGAACACAATCTCTGATATGATGGTACCTGATGTCGATGTGTTTGGATCTATCATAAAATACTGGATTAGCCGAGAGTTTAATGCAACTCTGGTTATCACAGTAAATCACTGTAGGCTCCAAATGCAACCCAAACAATCCAACGAGGATCTTCCTCATCCAAATAGCCTCGCATGCAGCCAAGCTAGCTGCCATGTACTCGGCCTTTGCTGAACTGAGTGCCACGGATCTCTGCTTCCTGCTGTACCAGGAAACTGCTGTCGACCCAATGCTGAAAACTCCTCCAGATGTGCTCTTCCGGTCCGTTGGACTCCCTGCCCAATCTGCATCAGTGAAGCCAGAAAGCTTCGCTCCATCCTCCTGTCTGTACCATAGACCATATCTCGATGTGCCTCTAATATAGCGCAATACATGCTTTCCTGCCTTCCAAAAGAGCTTGGTAGGCTTAACCATAGCTTGCGAAAGCTGGTTAACTGCATAGCATATATCGGGTCGTGTATTGACCAGATACATAAGAAACCCCACCAACTGTCGATAGAAAGTGGCATCCACTACCTCCGCTGAAGTAGCATCCTCCTTCCTCCAACCACCAGGAAGAGGAGTGTCAACAGGCTTGCAGCCTTGCATGTTGAACCTCTCCAGAATCTCCCGGGCATACTTTCCCTGAGAAACAAACAGTCCTCCACTGCGTTGCCAAATCTCCAATCCCAGGAAATAATGAAGGATGCCCAGGTCCTTCATCTCAAACTCTCGTGCAAGATCCTCCTTGCATGAAAGTATCAGCTGCTCATCGCCAGTCAAAATCAGATCATCTACATACAGTACGATGATCAACAGCTTCCCCTCCACCACAATCTGGTACAGGTTTGGATCCGCCTCACTCTTGGAGAATCCAAGCTCGGTGAAGTAGTTGTCTATCCGAGTGTACCAAGCACGAGGTGCTTGCTTCAGCCCGTACAGTGCTCTCTTGAGTCGGCACACATGCGACTCAATGCTGAAGATCTCAAAACCTTCAGGCTGCTCTATGTACACCTCTTCCTCAATAACTCCATTGAGGAACGCAGTCTTCACATCCATCTGATGAATGTGCCACCCCATCTGCGCTGAAAGAGCAAGGATCGTCCGTATGGAAGAGTACCTTGCGACAGGTGCAAAAGTCTCCTCATAGTCAATCCCCTCGATCTGTGAGAAGCCACGGGCGACAAATCTTGCCTTGTACTTCTCCACACTCCCGTCAGCCGCCTGCTTCACCTTGTAGATCCATCGCGAACCTACAACTGATTTCCCAACCGGTCTTGGGACAATCTCCCATGCACTGTTCCTGATGATCGAATCATATTCTTCAATCATGGCATCAACCCATGCGGGTTCCTCCACGGCTTCCTCAAAAGAGGATGGCTCCGTCACAACACATTGACTCACAAGAGCCATGTATCCAGTGTACCGATCCGGTGACTGCCTCTGTCTGCGCTGTGCTGTAGGTGGTCCTACAACCTTCTCTGCATCCCGAGCCAGTCGCTCAGCTTCTGTAGTGCGCATGCGCCCTATGATGGTTGGCGCTGCATGGGTGGTTTCTTCCACCTCCTGAACCTCCTCTTGTGGCTGATCCACATCCGGAAGCTCCTCCTTAGGAACTAACAACTCCT
Organism: Pinus albicaulis; assembly: GCA_034641835.2. Lineage (NCBI taxonomy): Eukaryota > Viridiplantae > Streptophyta > Pinopsida > Pinales > Pinaceae > Pinus > Pinus albicaulis. The sequence continues at coordinate 533,432,616 of CM076579.1, forward strand.
CATCTTCATGCAAGTGTAGCTCCCTCTCAAGCGAACATTGCATGGCTTTCTCCTCCTCGAATTTTATATCCCATCACACAACAGTCTTGCGACTGTCTGGCACATACACTCGATAGTTATGAGGTGTATCAATGTACCCCACAAATATTCCAACTTCAGCAGTTGGATCCAGCTTCCTTCTCGCATCCTTCGTCACATGCATGTAGACAGGAGATCCGAAAATCCGCAAATGGGAAATATCGGGCCTCTTGCCAGAATAAGCCTCCTCTGGTGTACTCATGCCAAGAACCTTGTGAGGACAACGGTTCTGCACATACACTGCTGTATTGCATGCCTCAGCCCACAAGTGAAGGGGTAGGCCCTGATCATGCAACATCGCCCGTGCGGCACCCACGATCGTTCTGTTCTTCCGCTCAGCCACCCCGTTCTGCTGTGGGTTATGGGGTGCGATGAGCTCTCTCTGAATCCCTTCTGCGCTGCAGAACTCCTTGAATTCAGCCAAGATGAATTCACCACCGTTATCACTCCTTAGAGCAATCACCTTCTTCCCCGACTCCTTCTCGACTAGTGCTTTAAACTCACAGAACTTCGCGAATGTATCACTCTTCTTCTGCATGAAGAAGATCCAGCACTTTCGAGAGAAATCATCAACAAAGATCACATAATACTTGTGCTTTCTTGTCGAAGCAACTGAGAAAGGACCACACACGTCTGTGTGAACTCTCTCAAGGATCGTCGTGGCGCGACTATCCTTCTCGTGAAAGGTGGCTTTCACATACTTCCCCAAAGTACACCCCTTGCACTGATCTGACTGCGCAAGAGTGCCCTTAGGAAGCCCAGTAGAAATCTGCTGCAGAATCTTCAAAGCTCCATGGTGAAGGTGGTCCAATCTCCTGTGCCACAGTTCGCCCTCATCATCCCGGCTCACCACTTCTCCCGCCTTGCATGCCATAGCTGCGCAGCCATCTACCTGCAACTGATAAAGGTTCTTGGTCTGAACCCCTATCTTCTGGGTCTCTCCAGTAGTCTTACTGCGCAGGAAGGCTTTTCCTTCGCTGAAGACCACATCATACCCCTTATCTTCCAACATCGCCACAGAGATCAAGTTCTTCTTCAATCTAGGTACATGCATGACATCCTTCAACACGAAGGGTTTACCAGACTCCCTCTGAAAGGATATGGTACCGATACCAGTCGCACTGTATCTACCATCATCGCCCATCTCGATGTGCACACCCATATCTTTGTCCTCCAGATCTGAGAACAAATCCCGATCTCCCGTCATATGAAATGACGCACCGCTGTCCAAGAACCACACCGATCCCATCACACTTGAAACCAAGCATGCGATCAGTGAAAAGTCAAGCTCAAACTGTGAAGCCAAAGCCTCTCCATCTGCAGATCTTCCCGCTTGCTTGTTTTTCTTCTTCTTTGGACAATTGGTAGCATAATGTCCGTGATCATGGCAGTGAAAACACTTCACTTTCGCCATATCCTGCTTCTTGCCCTTTGCACCGGAATGAGAAGTTTTCTTACCCTTCCCCTTCTTTTCTTTGGCCACAAAAGCGCAGTTTTCTTCATCGGCTCCCTTTGATGAAGATCCATCTCGAGTAGTCCTCCTTATCTCCTCCTGCATGAGATCCGCCTAAAGGCGCTCCCATCCCGGCAGCTTCTCCCGACCATTGACACTATCTTGATATGAGTGCCAAGCCTTCGGAAGACCAAGGAGAGCCAAGTCGACCATGTCCTCGTCTTCGACAGTCACCCCCACACTTCCCAGCTCATCTCTACATTGAGTGAACTTCGTGAGGTATTTGGCGATACTGTCGCCCTTCTCCATCTTGATGTTCCTGAGCTTATCTTTGAGCGCCAGCTTCCTTTGGTCACTCTTACTCTGGAATAGATCCGTCGAAGCTTTCCACATTAAATATGGAGTAGCCTTTCCATGCAGGCTGGATACAATATGATCCTTGACGCCCTCCAACAGGATCCTTCGACATTTCGCCATCTTCTTTTGCCATACTTCGACTTCAGCAGGATCAGTGGGCTTTTGGACATCCGTATCTACGAACTCCTTGAGACCATTATCTTCTAATACTGCTTCCATGCGATCCTTCCATGCAACATAATTCGAACTGCCTTCAAGAGCATATTCGAGTCACAAACCGTTGAAAGACATTTTCAACACCGGCACCAAGAAAACAAAACTGCTGCAAAATTTCGAATTCCACCTCAAAGCTCAACCGCTCTAGATCTGTGAGAACAAATTATTTCTAGCACGGAGATCGACTGCAAGGGGCATTTACCAGACCTTTCACTTTCCGAAGAAAGATGAATCCGGAGGCTACCTGGCCCGCATGCAGACTCTGTCTACCGAAATAAGTTTGTAATCATTGTGATGATCAATCTCTGCTTCAATAGCTCCGATACCATGTATAAATTTGCTGAATAATGATTAATTATCCACCGAGACTATCCTGATCACATACAATTCGAATTTATATGCAACACGTAATCTCTTCCACTCAGATCATCACACATGCGGAAATAAAACAAGCGATAGCACATCAAATCATCATACACATTAACACAGTATTTATGGGGAAATCTTATAGCTAAAAACCCCGTAGCTATTGTGTATATTATAATGGAGAAATCATGTAACAAAATCAGTACAGTACTCCTCACAAGTACTCAGTACTTTCTCATGAAGTTACACACAAACTAGCTTGGTTTTGAACAGGTTACTGGTTCAAAACTCACCACCAATTGCCTTGCCTCTATTGCGCAATCATGGCCTGTCTAAATAGAGATCCAAGGTTCGAATCTCCTTGGCTTGACAGCGCAATCATCATGGACAATTCCTCCAAGTGTGGTGCAAATCTCATGCACAACTGATGTCGCCACTGATAGCTAACTCCACCCTTTCATCTACCTCTTTCACTGGTCTCCACTGAACTAATCATGCACTGTAGTGAACTGATGTGTTCTTGAGTTGAATAATGAGTTACTAATTTATGAATTAAATAATATTTAATTCACTCCACTCATAACTAATTGATTAGCTAGTTAAAATAATCTCAACTAGTTCAACTAAAATAAACAGAACACAACTCCACTAGCTGTCTCATTAACTCCACCTAACTTCTGCCACTGAAGTCCTAACTGAAGTCAACCATGCATGATGCCATCAAACCCTTGGGAATAGCGTAATTCCTCTGTCAGATGCATGAGCCACTTCTGTAGCTCGAACTGAAGTGCTCCAAGAGAGTAAAATGAAGTTTATAGTCCAAATATTATTAAGGGTAAATAATATTTGACTTCCCTATTTTTAGGATAGGCAGTCTAAAAATAGACATCGACCTATAGGTCAAAAAATAGAGGTCCATATATTTTTACCAACATGACCAATACTCCAAGAATAACATACTACAATCCCCGGACCATGCTCCATATGTCTAAAAATAGACTTTGCGCCAGAATTTGCCTGCGGGCCCACTTAGTGAAGGCGACTTCATTTCACTAAGCTCCATCATCTTGCTGCATTTTCAACAGAGGTTGGATGAGATCCCCTCGATGGCTCTCCCGCCTGAGGGACAGATGAAGGTTTCCCTCTCAATTGCGGATCGTGCGCTAGTCGAGAAGTTCACGGGCTTATGTCCTTCACCAAAAACTATGGAAGCCTGGATCAATAGAAACTGGAACCCTCTCATTGAAAATAGTGTCACCTATTACTTTCAGTGGCGAGGTTTCTTTCGGTTTTAATTCACCTAAAACGAGGATAAGGATTTGATCTTCAGGAATAGACCCTATTTCATGGGTCCTCAAGGCTTGTATTTAAATAGATGGACCCCAGACTTCGACCCTTCGAAAGATGTTACATTTGTTGTTCCAGTTTGGTTCAGACTCCTGAACTTTTTGGCACACTGCTGGAACTGGGAATCAATGCAGCAAATCAGAAACACTCTTGGGAAGTTCATAGACAGGGCTAACAACAAAAATCAATATGACTGCGCCAGAATCTCTGTGGAGGTTGACCTCGAAGTTGGGCTCCCAAAGATATTAAACTAATAGTGGGACACTGGTCCCATATGCAGAAGTTATATTACGGGTAGTTGTCGTTAAAATTCCACAGATGCCATGAGTATGGGAACTTCGTCAGGAACTGCCCCAAAAATGCAGGCCTAGAAAAAGAGAAGGAAGAAAGATGATAGCAAGCCAAGAAATCCATAATGAGTCTTAGGCCAAGGCCAAATGGACAAGGAGGTGAGAAAGGAAAGGAGAGTGCAGCAACCACAGGGAGCATTCCTAAATACAAACCCATCCTAGAAGGTCAAGGGAACAGTTTTGTGGCCTTGAACTCAAAGAAAGAGGAATTCCAAGGAGTCGACCCAAGGGATTTGCAGAAGGATCTCGAAATGAAGGAAGCCCCCGTATCACTGAAGAGTGATGATCCTCTTGGAGAAACTGCAAAAGAGAAGGAGCATGCCTTTGAGGGGGAAGTCCTAGATTCAAAGGAGTCAGAGGAAGATGGATAAATTGGGGATTCATAAGCCTCGGTTAGAAGATCCACCGACAGAAGGAAAAACTCTAGGGAAAAAAGAGAAGAAGAAACCTACAAGGAGAAGCTGTAGGGGAGCTAGCCGACCCTAGAAAATATGTTGACAAGAAACCCTAAGGCAAACAAAAATCAAGGTTAGGGCACTAAGGGAGCCCTCTCAGCCCAAAAATGGAAGTAATGAAAATCGTCTCCTGGAACTGTAGAGGGATGGGGAGTAATCTAAAAGAGGAAGCAATTAAAAGTCTAACAAGGTTGGAAAAGCCATACATTCTTCTCATCCAAGAGACAAAAATAGAGGAAAGGGATTTTCTTCATAAAAGCAAACAGTTTTGGGGAAAAGGAGGAGGTATTGTTGTCTCCTCTAGAGGTGCCTTAGGAGGGATGGGATTTCTATGGAACGAGACATGCCTTGTGAAAATCCAGGGTAAACTCAACTCAAACTGGATTTTCTCTCAGTTTATGCATCATGATACCAAAGAGATAGTGAGTCTTTTCAATATTTATGCCTCAGTCAACCTGGGAGGAAAAAAAAATTGATGGGAGTCCATTAGGGATCTAGCAAATGAGATTCTGAGGGAAAATGTCATTCTCCTTGGAGACATGAATATTACCTTAAGCCATGGGGAGAAGCGTGAGGCAAATATTGTAAGGGATCCAACCAGGGAATGGGTGGAAGAACTCATACAAGATTGGGACCTGTTGGACATTAAGCCTGTCAAAGGCAAATATACATGGACTTACAGAAGAACGGGTCTGGGTCACATTGCTGCAAGGTTAGATTGATTTCTCATCCAAATTTCCTTCTTGATACTAGGTCTAGATGTCAGTTATGATATTATTTATTCGTCACTCTTTGATGAAAATCTCATAAGGCTTGAGCTGAACCTGCAAAGGAATTTGGGGCCCATTCCCTTTCGGTTCAACGCTCTTTGGGTGTAGCAGCTTGACTTTTCGGATAAAGTTGAGGATGTCTGGAGACTCCCTGTCAGTGGATCCCCCTTCTTTATGTAGGAAGAAAAGTTTAGGAGAGTGAAGAGGTCCCTCAAAAGCTGGGCTAAAGCCCTCCCTTCCCCGACTGAGGCAAGGAGGACTGCCCAGGCCTGCTTTGAGAGACTTAAAAAAAAAATGGAAGACATGGAAATCTCAAAGGAAAGCTTAACCTTGGAAGAGGAGTTCAAGGTTAAATTCCATAAATCTTGCATTCAGGAGGAGGAGTTCTGGAGACTTAAATCTCGCAACATGTGGCTTCAAGCTGGGGACAAGAACACCTCCTTATTCCATAAGCAGACTCAAGCTAGAAGAATTTTCAATTTGATAGTGGAGATAACCTCAGGAGATCAAACCTTCTCTGACTTTTCCAGCATCAAAATATTTCCCATCAGCACTTCAAAGATTTATATACAGTAAATAGGTGAGACACAGTACTAATATACTCGAGCTTGTCCCTTTAAATGTCACTTCCCAGATGAATGCTATGCTGATTTCTCCTATCACCACAAAGAAATTAAATAGGTTCTTGATGAAATGGATTTGGAAAAGGCACCTAGGCCGAATGGGTTCACTGCTCATTTCATTAAAACTTGTTGGAACATTGTCAAAAAGGACCTTCAAAAAATGATTTTAAAATCTCAGTCCTGCCATAAGCTTGGGGGCAACACTAACTCGGCTTTCTTGTCCCTAATACCTAAAGCGAAGGGAGCTAGTACCTTCAATAGATTTAGGCCTATTTCCCTCTGCAACATTAGCTACAAGCTAATCACTAAAGTCATGGAAAACATGCTGGAAGGCCTTCTCCCTAATTTCATTCCCGACAATCAAGGGGGATTTGTCAAAGGTAGACAACTAAATGATAATTCCATCCTTCTTCAGGAAGTGATCCACTCGAGCATCCAAATATGTGAAAAAGGCATGGCTATAAAGTTGGATATGGCTAGTGCATTTGACAGAGTAAGGCACGATTTTCTCATCGATGTCATGCAAAAATTTGGGTTTGATTTTCATTTCATAAGCTAGGTCAAGGCCTACATTGTGGAACCATGGATTGCCCCTCATGTCAATGGGCATGTTGTTGATTTCTTCAAATCCATTCAAGGGATAAAGCATGGATGCCCTCTCTCCCCCCTCCTCTTTTTCATTCAAGCCTTTGTCCTCAGTTTCATGCTGGAGAAAAGACGAGTCGATCAAGAGCTTATGGGTCTCAAAATCACCAAAGGAGTCAGAGACATCAACCATGCTATATTCGTTGATGACTCTCTCCTTCTTGGGGGTGCTTCCTCAAACTCGGCCTCCCGTTTTAATCTTGACCTTGATTGCTACTGCAACGATTCTAGGAGTTAACTTAACACGGGAAAATGTCACATTTATTCTTGGAACCTCTCTGAAATCGAGTTAAGCACAATCAACAGGATCTTTGGCTTCAATGGTTCCATGAAATGGGTGTCCTTTAAATAATTTGGACTGCCAATATTTCAAGGAAGCCCGATTTGGAGGGACTAGATCCCCTTGTTGGAAAAATTCGAATTCAAAATGCAAGCCCAGGGCACGTCGTGGCTCAACTTGCCAGGTAAGGTAGTCCTCATCAAATCAATCCTTAATAGTCTTCCAATCATTCAGACCACTGTCATGCTGGCTCTGGTGGGCATTCTTCACAAGATGGAGAAATCAATTCTTTCTTTTTTCTAAAAGGGAGGGAAGAATAACCTTAGAGAATTCCGCTGGTTAGCTGGGACAAGGTCTCCATGCCGCTTTTGGATGGTGGATTTCACATAAAATACCTTAGGGATCACAATATCGCTTTGGGAGCCAAGATTTTATGGTGGCAGGTCGCAAGGAATCTGGCATAGATTTCCGTATGGAAAAAATACAGTCATGGAAATAGACTTCGCAGCCTGGAGCATTTTCATGCTAATCGCCATGGATCCCTGACCCATCTGCTGTGCAAACACGCTCTCCCACTACTGCGTGACCACTTGTTCTGGATTCTGGGCAATGGGAAGCGGATCAGTTTGTGGGAGGACAAAAATATGAATGTGTTAGGTCCCCATATTACTAGTGCTCCCTTATTGTTATTAGTGTAGCCCCCTTACTTTTATTTTTGTACCCTTGTAACCCCCATATTGTTATTATTGTTCCCTTACATTATTATTGTTAGGTCGACTAGGATTATATTGTGGCCCCATGGACCCCTATATATAGAAGGAGGTTTTTTCAATTGTATTTGTTTGCTCCCCGTGATTTTCAAGATTGGAAAGAACGAACAAACTCTGCAGGGAACCACATCAGAACCACTTTGGAATCCTAGGACCTAGCCTTCCTGGACTCAGAGAGGGATCTCTCTATGTAATTGTTTATAGATTATATGTCTTTGTGCTTTTTTTTAATGATGTTAGGCTAATTATGAAGTTCTAAGGACCTATTTGTTTTGATTGATTGATTGATAGGTTGATAGATCAATGGTGTGATTAATTGAAGGAGTGTTTTATCTGAATAGATAGACCATGAGAAATATTAATCCATTGGGCTATGGAGTCATAAAATGATTTAATTGTTCATAAACTCTGCAAGGGTTGTCATAGGGAAAGCTAACTATATCAAGTGGATCTCGTATATTAGATGGCATATGAAATGAAAATAAGTTGTGAAGACAACAAAACTAAAAGTCAGTTAAGAATATTTTAACTCTACTTCAACAAGAAAAGCCTTTGAGATAATTGTTTGAGGCAAACCAAAGGATAGGGCATACCATAGACTTCTTTAGCCAGGCTTTAATAAGAAAACCTTTAAGACAACAATCCACCAATACTAAGATTAATTTCAGAAAAATAAAACATTTAAGATAACAATGAGTGTAACTAAAGAGCAAGCTTAATCAAACACTCTAAAGACCTTTGTAGTAATGGTTTAAGGAAAACCAGAGGACAGGGCGTACCATATACTTCCCTGGTTGGACTCTACTAAGTATACTTCAAAGAAAGTCCTTAAAAACAATGTTTCAAGCTACACCAAAGGATAGGGCATACCATAGACTTCTTTGGCTTGACTCTATTAAATCATTTTCAAGACAACAAGCTAGGTGGAACTAGAGAGCAGTTAAGAATTCTCCAATCAGACCTTGCAGAAGAAAATATTAAGATAAAGAATGCAGACATAATTAGAGTGCCAAGAGAGCATATCCTAATCTAACATTTCTGTTCTTTTATAAGAGAAATAATGGACAGAATGGAAAACAGAAGGAAAACATTGACAAAGAATGAAAACTTGACCATTAACATAGCTCAAGAATCCTATGAATGTGCTTGTATTATTGATGTTCAAAACAGTTACATTACTCCAGTACAATAGATCTCTGCAAATTAGAGCTTTCTCAAATCCAACCTAGCACTCTCCAACTAGCTCAACAACCAACAATTAGGCAGCTAGTCAACCAACCAACTAACCAACACTAAAAATGACTAATACATGCAGTATTTATCTGCAAAATGAGGAGGTGGTTCTAAGCTAGGGTTTTAAATGTTATTTATTACAGAGTTAATGAGTTTTTGACCTTTGAGACCATGCAAGACCCAAGGAAAAATATCTAAGACATACTCACTGCAATATTAACTCCTAGCTTAACTGTTTGAGCTAAATTTTTGGAAATATTTGACTTTAAGGCTTTCTCAATAACTGCTGGGTATATGAGAAATATCTCTGACCGTCTTAATAACTGCTAATGTCTTTATTGAAATAAAAAATGTTGTAGGTGTCCAAATGTGTCCTTTGAAGAAGTAAATTCTTTGATCTGATCATTTGAATCTGCCTTTGTGTTTATCTACCTTTGTTTTATCCTTTAAGCATTATTTGGGTATTAAAACTTGGGTTTATCCTTTAACTATCTGCCTCACAGTCTTTTCCTTTACTTTGTGGCTAATATTTTTGATTTGTCCCTTAATCCTTGATTTAATATTTTTAATCCTTTGTACTCATATCTGTCTTTTGTTTTGACTTTGATCTTCATGTGCTTGCGCCTTTAACTTTGTTTTAACCTTCTTAAACCCTTGTATTATCCTTAATCCCCTGATCTTCACTGTCACAGTATTCTGACTATTTTTCTCCTTCGCTTGCATATCTATTTGTATTTTACTATGGAGGGTAGGAGTCTTCTACTGTCATAGGGTTTAGATAACCACCAATAATCATGATTTATCGATGATTATGCTTGATTTTATGCCTCTGATCCTACTAAAAATAAAAAAGTCTTTGGATCGTCATTCAAATCACTCATTTAAATGATTTCAGACCGTTGAAATTCATTTCTTACATTCCTTCCATGCAACCTACACAATAAAACAACAAATTAATTTAAAACCTGCGTTGAGAGGCTTTTCTGTGATATTTTGGGGTTTGTGGGTTCCTAGAGCGGTGCAACGGTGTTAATGGAAGGTCGGGGCTTCATTGCAAAGCCACAGGGCTCTGGATCATTTGAATTGGATGAGGTGGTATTTGATTTGGCACGAAGGGAGGAGAGCGGTTTTCGCATGAGAGGAAGAGTGGTTAATGGTTTTGGAGGAGCAGACACGATTCCATACAATGGGCGATGTGTGGCAAAGGGATACCGCCCATTTCGCATGGTTTGGGTTTGTTTAACCCCCATATATATATATATATATATATAAATATATATATATATATATATATATATATATATATATATATATATATTTGTGATATGCACCGTCGTTTGTTAGATTTTTTTGCATTGTTTTACTGAAAATAGGGGAGGAGGGTGAAAGTGAGGGGGTTTAATGAGGTTTTTGGGAGACAAAAATGGGTGTTAAGTGGGGAAAATGAGACAATGAGACATTAGGATGGGAAGAAGGATGAAAATAAGGGAAACAAGCCCAAAATGAATTTTTTTAGAGCAACAGTGTGACTTTGAGAAGACAAAGTGAGAGATATTGAAAAAGGTTTTATGAAGATAATGAAGGCAGTGAGATTTCTAAAGATAGTTGATAGGAAAAGAATGCTATCTTTAGTTGATTGTAATAAATCCATAGTCACCTAATGAAACTGTAGAATACAGGAGGACAATAGTCGCTCTAGCTGGGGAGGGAAGCTCCTTTAGGAGGTGTCAAGAACCTCAGAGATCAAATCTCTAGAATTTGTAGACCAGTGCCTTGATTGTACTTGGAAGATTCCTCCTTCTTCAATTGCTGATTTGCTGCTGTTCTTTTGAAGCTGTGACATTTTAAGATCTGAAAGATATGGTTTCTGAAACTCACTTCTACCTACCCCTCATACTTTTCCTAGATTTTTTTCTTCATTTGGGTGCTTTTAGATTGGCAAACCCTTGACATCATTTTTCTTTTTAAAAGAAAAAATTATCTACCTATACCCTTATATCATCCAAAGGCTCAGATTATACTGATGAGCTCTTTTATTCTCTACCTAATCTACTTATCTGTCAAGATTAAACAGTTTGACATATTTTCATTTCTAATATAAAAATAGGAAATTGAAAGCATGACCAAAACAAGATTAAGCAGTTTGATTTGTCATGAGCTATGGAATTTTAGACAAGCTGCACACAGAATTTATTTTTGCAAAAGGTAAAACTAAACTTGAGGGCTATAATTTGGAATTTTTCATCCATCCCTCTCTTTCTTTCTTGGTTCATATTTGAACATTGGAACCAATATCTTTTCCTAATCTAATCTACTGATAAGTGAAATTTAAACAGTTTGGAAAATCTTCTTTTACTAACTTATCAGCAAAAATTTAAAAAAATTTCAATCAAAATTAGGCTGTATGACTGAAAAAGACTTTCCTTTCTCAAAAGTATTGGCATTTGGACTTGCACACTTTCAGAAATATTCTTTTTGGTATGGGGCTTTACCTTTTCTTTTTATCTGCCCTTTTTCTTTTTTTTTTTCTCTTTTTTTTTTGGATGTTTATTTTTATGATATTTTATTCAAGCAATGTTATATAAAATGAAGGAAGATTCGAATTGAGATTTTTCAAAAAAAATAATGCTTGAGCATCCTTCCATTTACAGTACCTACAAATAATTATATTCCATCCATTTATTGTAGGAAAAATGCATTGCTACCTCTTGCAGAATGGATGATGTATGAACCTTTCCATAGATTTTAAAATTTTCCATGCTTGCCCTTGTCTTCTCTTCTTGAGTCCCACTTTAGGACTTTGTCACCAATGTTGAAATCATTTTCCTTGGTTCTTTTATCCAACAACTTCTTGATCTTTTCCTGTACTTGTTGTGTTCTGTTGTATACTTCATCTCTGATTTTTTATAGTTGGAAAATCTGGTTTATTCTTCTTATCATGTTATTTTCTTCATACTATGCTTCTTGGATGAGCTTTATCACTGACACCCCTAAACTTGTTGGAAAAATTGCGTCTGTTCCATACACTAGCTGATAGGGAGAAATTCCAATTGATTTTTTATTTGTTAATCTGTCTACCCATAGTGCATGTACTAGTTTGTTGTGCCATGATTTCCTGTTCTCTTCTAGCAAATTTTTATGATGTTAACCAAACTTTTGTTTGAGGATTTAGCCAACCCATTAACTTGATGGGAATAATATGTTGAAATTCCCAATGTAATCTGATATTTGTGGCAAAAGTCGACCATTTTATTGCATCTAAAAGCAACAACATTTTCAGTGATAATATTTCTAGGACAGCCAAATCTAGACAAAATGTGGTTTTCAAGGAATATGATGATTACTGAGTCTACGTTAGTTCTATAAGGGATGATCTCTATCCATTTTGTAAAGTAGTTAGTTGTAGTAAGGATCCATTTGTGTTGGGCAGAGAAGGTAGGATGGATTTCTCCAATGAAATCAAGGCCCCATTGTTGAAAAGGAGCTTCAACAGAAATATGATGCAAAGGTAATGGAAACAATTTTCTCTTGCCTTCAAAGATTTGACATTTATGGTAGGCAATTACCATTTTATGGATGTATTGAAAGAGGGTGGGCCAATAGTAACCAGCTCTAAGGATTTTGTTGACAGTGTTTTTCCAATAGAGGTGGCCTCCACATTCTCCTTCATGAAACTCATGCTTGATCTTATCTGCATCATCCTCAGGCAAACATTTAAACAATATACCTCTAGCATTTTTCCAATATAAAACTTTATCTAAAATGCAGTATTTTACAACCTTTAATGTTAAGAATATAGCCTTTGTTTTAGACAAACCAGGAGGAGCATTAATATTAAAAAGCACATATAAAATATCAGTATACCAAGATGAATTATGAAATGATTCTTCAATAAGTAGAGTTGCTAACTCCTCCTGTTCATCTAATGCATCAATCATATTCATGTCCAGTGCTTGAAAATGTGTTTCAGCCATGAGTTTAGCTAGTCTTTTTCCTTTGATTAGTTTAGTGGGATTGATTTCTAAATCATATTCTAATATAACAACAATCCACTTACCTCTTTTTCCATCAGGATCTTGTGTTAAGATGTCTTTTACCATTGTGTGAGGCACAGATGCAATGATGTGTGAGTGCATAATGTAAAATCTGAAATCTTTCAATGCCTTGATTAAGGCAAAAGCTTGTTTCTCCATTATGTTGTATTTCAGAGGTGCATCTCTTAATGCCTTGCTGAAAAATGCAATAGGTTGTTCATGTCCTTTTATATTTTTCTGCAATAGGACAACAACAACTCTATGTTCTGATGCAAAGGATAATATGAATAAGTCTTTGGTAAAATCAGGGCTAATTAGAACTGGTGTTCAGGTAAGTGCTTGTTTTACCAGTTCAGATGATTGCTTTGCTTCTATGGTCCATTTGACTCCTATTTCTCTTTTCAGCATGTTTGTAATGTTTCTTAGGAGTTCTGCAAGGTTTGGTATGAACCTTCTTAAGAAATTTATATTTCCAATGAAAGATTGCAGTTCTTTGATATTCCTAGGATGATTGATTTGAAATATTCCCTCAATCATTTTTGGGTCAATCTTGATCCATTCTTCAGATATGATGTGGCCTAAAAATTTTCCTTCTTGAAGGCCAAACAAATTTTTCTTGATATTTAAAGATAAACCATACTTTTTACATTTTTCAAAGACCTTTCTTAAGTGAGCTAGGTGTTCTTCATCTATTTTTTAGTAGACTGTGATGTCTTCAAGGTATATCACAATGAAGTAACCTATCTCTTCTGGGAAAGCAATGTCCATGGCTCTTTGAAAGGTGGCACCATCATTCATTAAGCCAATAAGAATTTTAACATACATGAAGGTGCCCCAGGGTGTAGTGAAAGTTGTCTTGTGTTGATCATCTAGGTGTACCATCACTTGATTGTATCCTGAAAAGCCATATAGCAAATAAATTCTTTTAGACCCTACTACCCTTTATAAGATGTGATCCATTTTTGGTAAAGGGTAGTTGTCCTTTAAGGAGGCTTTGCTTAAATTTCTGAAGTCTATGGATAGCCTAATTTTCCTCATTTTATTCCTCATTGATACAAGATTTGAAACCCATTCTGAGTATCTCAAAGGGACTATTCTTCCAGCATCATACATTTTATTAATTTCTTTCTCAACCAGGGGTAGTTGTACAGGGTTTATTCTGCGCAATTTTTGTTTAAAGGGCTTCTGGTTTTCTTTGAGAGGGATCTTATGCTGGATGATCTCAGTATCATATGACTTTAAATCTTCATAACTCCAAGAAAAAACATCAGTGAATTCTTTAAAAAGCTCAAGATATTTTTGTTTTATATGAGCTAGCAGTGTTTTAGACAGTTTGATCATTTTGGGTTTTTGTTCACTGCCTATATTACATTCTTCTGTTTCATTTTCAGCGGGTTCTATCTTTGGCTTCATGGCAACATCATTAAAGTCAAACATTTCCTCTAGAGGAACCAGTCCCTTTTTAAAATTATCATTATTGGACTGCAGCACTTCAAAGTCTTCTTTTTCTTATTAGTGCACAACTCAGTTTTATGTGTGTGTTATTTTGTTAACTGATTTATATCAACAGTACCAGGAGGTTCTTCTTTATAAGTATTTTCCTTAGTAGGGAAGTCTTCTTCATACTCTAAGTTCGCATTTGGCACTTCAAACTCATTTCTGGACTGCAGGAAATCATCTATATGTTTATCTCCTTCAAAAACTTGCCAATATTTTATGTTATCAGGAAATGCTGGTCTATATTTGACTTGGACTGTGTATTGCTTGTTCTGATAAGGTTTTTGACATGTGCTGGCTACAAATTCTAGACCATTGGAAATGATTTTTTTTATTTCTAGGGACAAAGGTAAGGTCATATTCTGTGAATGCTTTCAAGAGGTCAAGGGAATCATCCCTATATGCTTTTAATATTTTATGCTTAGCTGTGTATTCTCCCCTAATCTGCCTAATGACTAGCTCATAATCTCCATGGACAATTATCCTCTTGGCTCCTAGTTTCTTCAACATTTATAGTCCTAAGAGGAGTGCCTCATATTCAACTATGTTATTTGTGCATTGAAATTTTAGCTTGTATGAGTGACCTTCTGCATGATTTGTCTCTGTGTTATGTACCCAAATACCTGCTCCTGAACCAGTCTTGCCATAAGAACCGTCAAAAATCATACTCCAAAGAGGTTCAATTTCAGATTTATCATTTGGTGATTATGATCTCCATTATATTATTTATAGTGGTTGCCACTATGTTTGTCATTGTTTTGTTCCCTATGGTATCCACTATGTTTGTTGTTATATTCTATTTGGGCAAACATTTTTGATTGTTCCTCCTCTTTTTCCTCTTCTTGTTCAGCTGCCTACTCCTTTTCAATCACTTGTTCATTAACATTTTCATCATTGTAAAGGATAAATGAATCAAGGTCAGTGTGTATGGAATAAAGAGGCGAGTTATTTGGCTTTTCTTGAATGCTAACCATGTATTTCATGTGAGTTTCCCTATATATTCTTCTTGGTTGAGTAAAGACGGGGATGGTAGCATAGGTCATTTCCATTTGGAGGGTGCCTTGGAGTTTGACACCCCATGATCTTGAAAGGAACATGCCATATTCCTCTACAATTTCCATTACTAGGCTCTTGGCTGGTATTTGTGCTAGATTAACACATATATCTTTGATTAGGCCTAGACATTTAACTCTACTGGAATCAAAAGAGTATAAATATTTGTATGGTCTCGTTATTTCAAGGCCTAGTCTATCCATTACTACTTTTGGCATAAGGTTGTGTTAGGCTCCTAAGTCTAGCATGGAATTATGCAAAATTTTGACATGGATGTTTAAACTAACATAAAAATGGAGGAACACCTCCCTCTTGAAATTTCCCTTCTACTTCTGGTTCAAACAAAAGCTCAGGTTTGTCATCATTTAAATTAACAGAATCAACATTTTCTCCTATGTTTAAAGCTTTCAAAAGTTGAGATCTATATACATCTTGAGTAACTGATTCGGAAAGAGGAACAAAGATTTTAAATTTAGCAATTTCATTCTCCATACTGAAAGGTGTCTGGTTTTTTGAAATATTCAAATCAGTCTTTTCAGGCACTGTTTTCACAACAATTTCAGCTTGCTAGTTTTTATTTGGAAACTTAGTTAAAACAATTTTTTTAGGAGCACTAGCTATGTTTATAGTGCTGCTTTTGTCACGATTGTGTTTGGGACTAGGTTGGTTGTTTTTGTTTTTATTCCCATCAGAACTTTTAGCCACTGTATTCAGATTTTCTGTTGTCTTCTTAGGAATGTTTTCAGGGATCTTCCTAGTAGAAATTTCAGAGGTCTTTCTTTTGGGAGTATCTTGGTTTTTCTTTCTCCCGAGGTCATTTTGTCTATGTACTTCCATGATGGCATTTTCAAAGCCTTGTTTGTAGTCTTCAGATTCTAGGATTTCTTCCTCATTTGGTGAAAATATGCATTGTTCTTCCTCGGTGAGGAAAACAATCTCCTCATTATTCACTCCCATTAAATTTATGTGGTTTTCCTCTGTTTCTTTAATTACCCCCTCATCCTCATCAACATATTTTCTTAGAAAGGAGGTATGATTTGCTGGTCAGGACCTATTTGTCTTATTTGAGGGGGGTTTCTTCTAAAGTTCTGGTTTTGGTTCTGATTTTGATTTTTGTTTTGAGGAGATGTTTAAAGTTTCTCTAGGATAAGCTCTCTCATTTACATTCATCCTCTCCATCGTCCTCTCCATGGTTTTGAATAAGTTATCAATCTTTGTATCAGATGTGGAAGGTACAACTTCTTCCCTATATGTGACTCTTTTTTTATTTTTCATTCTAGCTCTCTTAGCAATCAGATTGGCTTCTACATTTACTGCTCCCCTTTACATGTCTTCTAATGTGAGGGGTTCTCTTTCTCTTAATTGATAAGCCATCTCTGGGTCAAAACCATCAGGGAATTTCATTAGAGCTAGACCTTGTGGAGGTTTCATGTGTATAGGGATGGCATTATATACACTATTGAAACTAGTGCAGTATTCTTGGACACCTTCTCCAATATTTCTCTTAATGTTTTCATACTTTGATAAGATTTGGAGAGGGTTATTCTTTACTTCCCATTTGTTTAAGAATAGTTGATGAAAATTAGGGAGGTCATTTATACTATTAGGGGTTAAGCCTTTAAACCATTTTCTTGCCTCTCCCCTTAAGCTTTGAGAAAAAAATTCTAAGTTTAACAGTTTCATCATCTATTTCTTGTCTTTCAAAGTAGTCGTAGAACTACTAGCATCATATAAGGGAATCTTGGACTGGTAGTCCTATGGTAGAACAACTAAAGGAAATGGTAGAACTAGGGGAGCATACCATGTTTCCATGATCTGTGGTTGGGGAAAGAATGGAGGGTTAACAAGTGGAGGATTGACAAAAGGAGGTACAAGGTTAAATGGAGGAAGGTGAATAATGGGGGATGAAGTTAGTACAATCGAATTCTGCTGTAAGGTGGATGGGTCTAAAACTATCTGGGTTTGAGATCTAGTCCTAGACAAGCTTTGTTATAAGGGTGAGTCAGAGAGGATATTCTACAAGTCTTTAAGGTTTTTAGGTAGGGAACTTGTTTGTGGATTGGTCTACTAACAACTGGGTTTTTAGATCTAGGAGACTTCCTAAGGATGCTTTCAGGATTGCCAACTATTGCAGGAGGATTTGGGTCAGGATGGGATCTGGTATAAATTATTCTAGAAGCCAGACTTGGACCCAAGAATCAGAAAGGTTGAGAGTTTATGGAAGTCCTAAAGGAAAAACCAATCTATGAAAGAAATACTTAATCCAAAAAGTATTATTGACTGGGTTTTTTTGATGTTTTGATGATAAAATAAGTTTTCCCAATGGAATCTATGGAAAACCAGTGGAGTCAGCAGGCCTACTGAAAACTAGTAGAGTCACTAGGTGGAGGATTTTTACTTGTTTTATGGTTGGCTGTTGTCCACCATCAACAACCAGGTACAATTATTGGCTAAAAATTGATTTATCTAAGTTTAAAATGAGGTTTTCTGAGTTTTCTGAGTTTATATTTTGCTATTTATTACTCAGTATTCCATAGTATAGTCGCCACTATGTTGGCTCCCTATTATTTGCAAGATTGGAAAGAACAAACTCTGCATGGAACCACATCAGAACCAGTTTGAAACCCTAGGACCTAGCCTTCCTGGACTCAGAGAGGAATATCTCTATGTAATTGTTTATAGATGATATGTCTTTGTGCTTTTGTTTATGATGTTAGGCTAGTTATGAAGTTCTAAGGACTTGTTTTTTTTGATTGATTGATTGATAGGTTGATAGATCAATGGTGTGATTAATTCAGGGAGTGTTTCAGCTGAATAGATAGACCATGAGAAATATTAATCCATTGGGCTATGGATTCATAAAAGGATTTAATTTTTAATCAACTCTGCAAGGGTTTTCATAGGGCAAGATAACTATATCAAGTGGATATCTTAGATTACATGGCATATGACATGACAATAAGTTGTGAAGACAACAAAACTAAAAGTCAATTAAGAATCTTTTAACTCTACTTCAACAAGAAAATCCTTTGAGGTAATTGTTTGAGGCAAACCAAAGGACAAGGCATACCATATAATTCTTTGGCCAGAATTTAATAATCAAACCTTTAAGACAACAATCCAGCAATCCTAAGATTACTTTCAGACAAAGAAAACATTTAAGATAAAAATGAGTGTAACTAAAGAGAAAGATAAACCTATCTTCTTAGTCAAACACTCTAAAGACCTTTGTAGCAATAGTTTAAGGAAAACCAGAGTATAGGGTGCACCATAAACTTCCTTGGTTGGACTCTACCAAGTATACTTCAAAGAAAGGCCTTAAAAACAATGTTTCAAGCTACACCAAAGGACATGGCATAGCATAGATTTCTTTGACTTGACTCTATTTAATCATTTTCAAGACAAAAAGCTAGGTTGAACTAGAGAGCAATTAAGAATTCTCCAGTCAGACCTTGTAGAAGAAAACATTAAGATAAAGAATTTAGATAGAATTAGTGTGCCAAGACAACATATCCTAATCTAAATTTTATTTTCTTTTATTAGAGAAATAATGGAAAAAATGGACAATAGAAAGAAAATGTTGACAAAGAAGGAAAACTTGACCATTAACATAGCTCAAGAATCCTATGAACGTGCTTGTATTATTGATGTTCAAAAAAGTTACATTACTCCAGTACAATAGATCTCTGCAACTCAAAGCTTTATCAAATCCAACCTAACACTCTCCAACTAGATCAACAACTAGCAATTAGGCAACTAATCAACCAACCATTACATGTAGTATTTATCTGCAAAATGAGGAGAAAGTCCTAAGTTAGGATTTCAGGTGTTATTTATTATAGATTTAATGAGTTTTTGACCTTTGAGACCATGCAAGGCCTAAGGAAAAATATCTACGACATATTCACTGCAATATTAATTGCTAACCTAACTGTTTGAGCTAACGTTTTGGAAATATTTGAATTTAAGGCTTTCTCAATAATTTTTTCAATAACTTCTAGGTAGATGAGAAATATCTCTGATTGTCTTAATAACTGTTGATGTCTTTATTTAAAGAAAACATGTTGTAGGTGCCCAAATGTGTCCTTTTAAGAAGTAAATGCTTTGATCTGATCATTCGAATTTGCCTTTGTGTTCATTTGCCTTTTTTTAATCCTTTAAGCACTGTTTAGGTATTAAAACTTGGATTTATCCTTTAACTATCTGCCTCACTGTCTTTTCCTCTGCTTTGTGGCTAATCTTTTTTATTTTTCCCTTAATCCTTGATTTAATATTTTTAATCCTTTGTACTCATCTTTGTATTTTGTTTTGACTTTGATCTTCCTGTGCTTGCGCCTTTAACTTTGTTTTAACCTTCTTAAACCGTTGGATTATCCTTAATCCTCTGATCTTCACTATCACAATCTTCTGACTATTTTTCTCCTTCACTTGCATCTCTATTTGTATTTTACTATGCAGGGTAGGCATATTCTGTTGTCGGAGGGTTTAGATAACCACTAATCGTAATGATTTATTGATGATTATGCTTGATTTTATGCCTCCGATCCTCCTAAAAATAGAAGAAGTCTCTGGATCGTCATCCAGATCACTCATTTAAATGATTTTGGACCCTTCAAATTCATTTCTCGCATTCCTGCCATGAAACCTGCACAATAAAACAAAAAATTAATTTAAAACCCGTGTTGAGGGGATTTTTGGTGATTATTTTTGAGTTTGTGGGCTCCTGGAGCAGTGCAGCATTGTTAATGGCAGGTCAGGGCTTCATCATAGAGCCAGAGGGCTCTGGATCATTTGAATTGGATGAGGCGGTATTTGATTTGGTGCGAAGGGAGGAGAGCAGTTTTTGCACGGGAGGAGGAGTGGTTAATTGTTTTGGAGGAGCGGATGTGATTCCATATAGTGGTTAATGCATGGCGGAAGGATACCGCTCATTTCACATGGTAGGGGTTTCTTTAACCCTCGCCCATATATATTTTTGATATGTGATGTCGTCCATTGGATCTTGGGGGATGAGATCAACAATGGTCGGGAGCTTTAGGATTGATGGGTAGTAAAAGGGAGTGGGGTCCAGGTGGACAGATGGCAGAATTTTATTCGTGGCACAGGGTTTGGTGGAGAGTGGGGCCCAGGGGCAATAAAATAAGTAAAAAGATTTATTTATAAGGAAAAGGGGAGGGTTTAAAAGAATTAAATCAGGGGATTTAATATGTATAAAGGG
Source organism: Pinus albicaulis (assembly GCA_034641835.2). Taxonomy (NCBI): domain Eukaryota; kingdom Viridiplantae; phylum Streptophyta; class Pinopsida; order Pinales; family Pinaceae; genus Pinus; species Pinus albicaulis. Next base: position 533,453,361 of record CM076579.1, read on the forward strand.
TCGGGGTTAGAAAACATAAAGGGTCAGGTTTTTTTATATAAAAACAGAGTTTCAATATAAAAAATGGGTCCTAACAGGTAAAATTTTTATTTAAAATAATGCAAAAAAGGAGTTTTTTGCATTGTTTTAGTGAAAATATGGAAGAAGGGTGAAAGTGAGGGGCGCTAATGAGGTTTTTGGGAGATTGGAATGGGTGTTATGTGGATAAAATGAGAGAATGAGACTTTAAGATGGGAAGAAGGATGAAAATGAGGGAAATAAGCCAAAAATGAGTTTTTTTAGAGTAGCTGGGTGACTTTGAAAGGACAAAGTGAGAGATACTGAAAAAGGTTTTTTGAAGATAATGAAGTCAGTGAAATTTCTAAAGATAGCTGAGAGGCAAAGAATGCTATCTTTAGTTGATTGTAATAAATCCATAGTCACCTAGTGAAATTATAGAATACAGGAGGACAATAGTGGCTCCAGATGGGGAGGGCAGCTCCTTTAGGAGGTGTCAAGAACCTCAGAGATCAAATCTCTAGAATTTGTATACCACTGCCTTGATTGTACATGGTAGATTCCTCATTCTTCAATTGCCGATTTTTTGTTGTTCTTTTGAAGCTGTGGCATTTTAAGATATGAAAGATATGATTGCTGAAACTCACTTCTAACTACCGCTCATACTTTTCCTAGCATTTTTTCTTCATTTGGGTGGTTTTAGGTTGCAAAACCCTTGACATCATTTTTCTTTTTAAAAGTAAAAACTATCTACCTCTACCCTTATATCATTCAAAGACTCATATTAGACTGATGAGCTCTTTTATTCTCTACCTAATCCACTTATCTGTCAAGATTAAACAATTTGATAGATTTTCATTCTCTAATCTAAAAATAGGAAATGAAAAGCATGGCAAAAACAAGATTAAGAAGTTTGATTTGTCATGAGCTGTGCCATTTTATACAAGCTGCACATAGAATTTATTTTTGCAAAAGGTAAAACTAAAATTGAGGGCTATAATTTGGAATTTTTCATTCATTTCTCTCTTTCTTTTTTGGTTCAGATTTGAACATTGGAACCAATATATTTTCCTAATCTAATCGATTGATAAGCCAAGTTTAAACAGTTTGGCAAATATTCTTTTTCTAACTTATCAACAAAAATTTAAAATTGTTCAATCGTGATTAGGTTGTATAACTAAACAAGACTTTCCTTTCTCAAAAGTAGTGGCATTTGGACCTGCATACTTTTAGAAATATTCTTTTTGGTATGGGGCTTTAACTTTTATTTTTATCTGCCCTCTTTTCTTCTTTTCTTTGTTCTTGATGTTTATTTTTCTGATATTTTATTCAAGAAATGTCATATACAATGAATGAAGCTTCAAAATGATGTTTTTCAACAAAAATAATGCTTGAGCATCTTGCCATTTACAGGACCTCCGAATAATTCCGTTCCATCCATTTATTGTAGGAAAAATGCATTGTTACCTCTTGCAGAATGGATGATGTATGGACCTTTCCATAGATTTTCAAAATTTCCATGCTTTCCCTTGTCTTCTCTTCTTGAGTCCCACTTCAAAACTTTGTCACCAATGTTGAAATCATTTGCCTTGGTTCTTTATCAAACAATTTCTTGATGTTTTCCTGTACTTGTTGTGTTCTATTTTATACTTCTTCTTTGGCTTACTGCAGCTCGAAATTCTAGTTTATTCTTCTTAGCATGTTATTTTCTTCAGACTGTGTTTCTTGGATGAGCTTCATCACTGGTACCCCTAAAATTGTTGGAAAATTTGCATCTACTCCATACACTAGCTGATATGGAGACATTCCAATTTATTTTTTATTTGTCAGTCTATCTTCCCATAGTGCATGTACTAGTTTCCTGTGCCATGATTTCTTGTTCTCTTCTAGCAACTTTTTGATGATGTTCACCAAACATTTGTTTGAGGAATCAGCTAACCCATTACCTTAAGGATAACAAGATGTTGAATGTCCTAATGTAATTTGATATTTGTGGAAAAAGTCCACCAGTTTCTTGGATCTAAAAGAAACATCATTGTCAGTGATAATCTTTCTAGGATAGCCAAATCTAGACAAAATGTGGTTTTCAAGGAAATTTGATGATTATTGAGTCTATGATAATTTTAGAAGGGATGGCCTCTATCCATTTTTTAAAGTAGTTTGTTGCAGTGAGGATCCATTTGTGTTGGGAAGAGGAAGTGGGATGGATTTCTCCAATGAAATCAAGGCCCCATTATTGAAAAGGAGCTTCAACAGAAATAGGATGCAAAGGTAATGGCAATAGTTTTCTCTTGCCTTCAAATATTTGGCATTTATGGCAGGAAATTACCATTTTATGGATGTCTTGAAAGAGGGTGGGCCAATAGTAACCAGCTCTAAAGATTTTTTTTACAGTGGTTTTCCAATAGAAATGACCTCCACATTCTCCTTCATAAAACTCATGCTTGATCTTATCTGCATTATCCTTAGGAAAACATTTAAGCAATATACCACTAGCATTTTTCCAATACAAAACTTTATCTAAAATGCAATCGTTTACAACCTTTAATTTTAAGAATCTAGCCTTTGTTTTGGGCAAACCAAGAGAAGCATTAAGATTTAAAAGAACATATAAAATATCAGCATACCAAGATGAATTGAGAAATGATTCTTCAATAAGTGAAGTTTCCAACTCCTCATGTTCATCTAATGCATCATTCATATTCATGTCGAGTGATTGAAAATTTGTTTCATCCATGAGTTTAGCGAGTCCTTGTCCTTTGATTGGTTTAGTGGGCTTGATTTCTAAATCATATTCTAATATAACAACAATCCGCTTACCTCTTTTTCCATCAGGATCTTGTGTTAAGATGTATTTTACCACTGTGTGAGGCACAAATGCAATGATGTGTGAGTTCAGAATGTAAAATATGAAATATTTCAATGCCTTGATTAAGGATAAATCTTGTTTATCCATTATGTTGTATATCAGAGGTGCATCTCTTAATGCATTGTTGAAAAATGCAATAGGATGTTCCTGTCGTTTTATTTTTTTCTACAATAGGACAGAAACAACTGTATGTTCTGATGCAGAGGAGAATATGAAGAATTCTTTGGTAAAATCAGGGCTAATTAGAATTGGTGTCTGGGTAAGTGCTCGTTTTACCAATTCAAAGGATTTATTTTCTTCTATGGTCCATTTGACTCCTATTTCTCTTTTTAGCATGTTTGTAATGTTTCTTAGGAGTTCTGCAAGGTTTGGTATTAACCTTCTTAAGAAATTTATCTTTCCAGTGAAAGATTGCAGTTCTTTGATATTCCTAGGATGATTGATTTGCAATATTTCCTCAATCCTTTTTGGGTCAATCTTGATCCCTTCTTTAGATATGATGTGGCCTAAAATTTTTCCTTCTTGAAGGCCAAACGGAGTTTTCTTGGGATTTAAAGATAAACCATACTTTCTACATTTTTCAAAGACCTTTCTTAAGTGAGCTAGGTGTCCTTCATCTGTTTTTTAGTAGATTGTGATGTAATCAAGGTATATCACAATGAAGTAACCTATCTCTTCTGAAAAAGAAATTTTGATGGCTCTTTGAAAGGTGGCACCATCATTCATTAACTCAAAAGGAATTTTAACATACATGAAAGTGCCCCAGGGTGTAGTGAAAGTTGTCTTGTGTTGATCATCTGGGTGTACCAACACCTAATTGTTTCCTGAAAAGCCATCTAGCAAAGAAATTCTTTTTGACCCTAATACCCTTTGTAAGATGTGATCCATTTTTGGTAAAGGGTAGTTGTCCTTTAAGGAGGCTTTATTTAAATTTCTGAAGTCTATGCATAGCCTAATTTCTCCTGTTTTCTTCCTCACTGATACAATATTTGAAATCCATTCTGAGTATCTCAGAGGGACTATTAGTTCCCCATCATACATTTTCTTAATTTGTTTCTCAACTAAGGGTAGTTGTACAGGGTTTATTCTGCGCAATATATGTTTAAAGGGCTTCTGTTTTTCTTTGAGAGGGATCTTATGCTGGATTATCTCAGTATCATATGACTTTAAATATTTATAACTCCAAGCAAAAACATTAGTGAATTCTTTAAAAAGCTCAAGATATTTCTGTTTTATATGAGTTGGCAGTGTTTTAGGCAGTTTGATAATTTTGGGTTTTTGTTCACTGCCTATATTACATTCTTCTATTTTAGTTTCAATGGGTTCCACCTTTGGTTTCCTGGAAACATCATTAAAGTCAAACAGTTCCTCTAGAGGAACCAGTCCCTTTGGCAAATTATCATTATTGGACTGCGGCACTTCAAAGTCTTCTTTTTATAAATTAGTGCACAACTCAGTTTTATGTGTGTGTTCTTTTGTTAAAAGATTTATATCAACAGTATTAGTAGGTTCTTCTTTGTAAGTATGTTCCTTAGTAGGGAAGTCTTCTTCATACTCTGAGTCTGAATTTGGCACTTCAAACTCATTTTTGGACTACAGTAAATCCTCTAACTTTTTATCTCCTTCAAAAAATTTCCAATATTTTATGTTATCAAGAACTACTAGTCTATATTTGACCTGGACTGTGTATTTCTTGTTTTGATAAGGTTTTTGACATGTACTGGCTACAAATGCTAGACCATTGGCAAGGATGTTTTGATTTCTAGGGAAAATGGTAAGGTCGTATTATGTGAATGTTTTCAAGAGGTTAAGGGCATCATCCCTATATGATTTTAATCTAGGATGCTTAGTTGTGTATTCTCCCCTAATCTACCTAATGACTAGCTCAAAATATCCATGGAAAATTATCCTCTTGGCTCCTAGTTTCTTCAACAATTAGTCCTAGGAGGAGTGCGTCATATTCAGCTATGTTATTTGTGCATTGAAATTTTAGCTTGTATGAGTGACCTTCTGCATGATTTGTCTCTGTGTTATGTACCCAAATACCTGCTCCTCCTAAACCAATCTTGCCATAAGAACCATAAAAAATAATACTCCAAAGAGGTTCAATTTCATATTTATCATTATGTTGGTCATTATGATCTCCATTATATTGTTTATATTGGTTGCCACTATGTTTTTCATTGTTTTGTTCCCTATGGTCTCCACTATGTTTGTTGTTATATTATGTTTGGGCAAACTATTTTGATTGTTCCTCCTCTCTTTTCTCTTCTTGTTCAATTGCTTGCTCCTTTTATATCACTTGTTCATTAAAATTTTCATCATTGTAAAGGATAAATGAATCAAGGTAAGTGTGGTTGGAATAAAGAAGGGAGTTATCTAGCTTTTCTTGACTGTTAACCATGTATTTCATGTGAATTTCCCTATATAGTATTCTTGATTGACTAAAGACAGGGATGGTAGCATAGGTCATGTCCATTTGGAGGGTTCGTTGGAGTTTGGCACCCCATGATCTTGAAAGGAGCATGCCATATTTAGGAGGAATATCAACCACTAGAATGTCCATTACTAGGCTCTTGGCTGGTATTTGTGCTAGATTAACACATAGATCTTTGATTAGGCCTAAACATTAACTCTACTGGAATCAAAAGAGTATAAATCTTTTTATGGTCTAGTTATGTCAAGGCCTAGTCTTTCCATTACTACTTTTAGCATAAGGTTCTGTGAGGCTCCCATGTCTAGCATGACATTATGCAGAATTTTGTCATGGATGTTTAAACTGATAGAAATTGGAGAAACACCTCCCTCTTGAAATTTCCCTTCTACTTCGGGTCGAAACAAAAGCTTAGGTTTGTCATCATTTAAATTAACAATCAACATTTTCTCCTATGTTTAAAGCTTTCAAAATTTGAGATCTATATACATATTGAGTGACTAATTCAGAAAGAGGAATAGAGATTTTAATCTTGGAAATTTCATTCTCTATACTGAAAGGTGTCTGATTTTTTGAAATATTCAAATCAGTCTTTTTAGGCATTGTTTTCACAGCAATTTCAGCTTGTTGGTTTTTATTAGGAAAGTTAGTTAAAACAGTTTTTCTAGGAGAACTAGCTGTGTTGCTAGTGCTGCTTTGGTCACCACTGTGTTTGGGACTAGGTTGGCTATTTTTGTTTTTATTCCTATTAGAACTTTAAGTCACTGTATTCATATTTTCTATTATCTTCTTAGGAATGTTTTCAGGGATATTCCTAGCAGAAATTTTAGAGGTCTTTCTTTAGGGAGTATCTTGGTTTTTCTTGCTCCTGAGGCCATACTGTCTATGTACTTCCATGATGGAATTTTCAAAGCCTTTTTTGTAGTCTTCAGATTCTAGGATTTATTTCTCATTTGGTGAAAATATGCCTTGTTCTTCCTCAGTGAGGAAAACAATATCCTCATTATTAGGTTATTGTGGGAGATTCGGCATAAATTTATCTTGAAGTATCCAAATTAGGTTATACCTGTGGAATTTGAAAGAAGATTCAAAGGGCTACTACATGACTAAATTTTAGATATTGAAGATTTGCAATTATAGAGATAATTCAGTTTCAATATCGAACTCCTCAAAAGCAAGAAAAAGGTGTGTATTTTTTTTCAAATTTCATGAGTCTTGTTTGAAAAATCAGTTTTAAGTGATTCCAAGGGCCTATTGAGCATAGTATTGGGTTCTAAAATGTCCCTTAAAAAGAATTCAACACCCATTAAGCCCTCAGAATATTCTACTATGACTCTTGAAGATGAAGAATTGCAACATGATCTATCAAAATTATAAGAGAAAGTGCACCAACATTTCACTCTCGCAAAGAGAGAAAAAAAAAATGAAATGGAAGTTTTGAAGAAAGGCGTGGAAGCGAAGATGGAAGGTTTGAAGAATAATATGGATGGTTTGAAGAAAGGCGTGGAAGCTAATATGGATGACATGGAAGTTGGCATGGAAGATAAGATAGATGACATGGAAGAGAAAATGAAAGACAACATGGAAAACACGAAGAATGATCTAAAAGCGGACATGGAAGGCTTGACAAATTTGATACAAGAAATGTTTCCTAATGCCGAAAATATAGTAGAGGAAACTCATGATGAGAAAAAAATAAATTTTAATCGTGATTTCATAAACTCTAATTTTGGATGGAAGAACCACCATATTCTAAAGATGGATATGAGAAAGTTTGATGGCAAGGATCCCATAACATGGAATTGGTGTTGTTTTAATGCAAGAAGGAAGACCCATTTATTTTGAAAGTCATCCAATCAAAGGAAAGTATTTACAGAAAGCTATTCATGAGAAGGAAATGTTGGCAATACTACATGCACTAAAGAAATGACGACCTTACTTAATGGGAAGGCACTTCACGGTAAAAACTTATCATGATAGTATTAAACACTTTTTGGAACAAAGAATATCTTCAGAAGAGCAGCAAAAATCGGTGACAAAGATGTTGGGTTATGAATTTGAAATCATCTACAAAAAAGGGAAGCTAGATTTTATTGCAGATGCACTCTCAAGAAAGGATGAAGAGGTGGAAACATTGCTTTGTGCCATTTATATTATCCAATCGGATTGGATAACCAAAGCAAGGGATGAATGGAAGAAAGACAAAGAAGTGTGGACACTCATTCAAAAGTTGAAGCAAGATCCTAGTATATCTGATACATTTAGTTGGAAAAATGATTCCTTATGGTACAAAGATTGCTTATATCTTTGTAAGAATTTCCAAAAAAAAAAAATATTCTTTTGGAATTGAAAACTTCTCCTTTAGGAGGACACTCGTGATTTTTAAAAACTTACCACAGGGTGAAGAAAGAATTTTTTTGGGATGTCCTTAAACTTGATATTCAATTTTTTGTGGCAGAATGTTTGGTTTTCCAGCAAAATAAAGTTGAGACAATTAAGACCCTGTGTTCTACAACCTTTATCCATTCCAAGTCAATGTTGGGAGGATATTTCAATGGATTTTGTCATAGGTTTACCTAAGTCCAAAGGAAAGAGTGTCATCATGGTGGTAATTGATAGACTTACCTAATATGCACACTTTTGTGAATTATCTCATCCATTTAAAGCAAGTACAGTTGCTACTGCATTTATGGAAACAATTCAAAAGCTACATGGAAACCCAAATATTATGGTAAGCGACAGAGATGACATTTTTATTGGAAATTTTTGGATGGAATTATTTTCTTGTTTGGGTACTCAAATAGATCATAACTCATCTTATCATCCTCAATTTGATGGTCAAACGGAGATAGTGAACAAATGTTTGGAAGGATATATTTGTTGTTTTGTATCTGATAAACAAACACAATGGGTCAAGTGGTTACCTCTAGTTGATTGGTTGTATAACACTTCCTTCCATACTGTAGCAAAAATGACCCCATTTATGGCACTTTATGGATATCATCCACCATCCATTGCATCATCTTTAAGAGAAAATTCTAAGGTGAAAGCAGTGGAAGATCACATCGAGCATCAACAACAAGTTCTCCAAATATTTAAGGATAACCTCAATTTGGCACAAAATCGAATGAAACAACATGTAGATCAACATCACAGCAAGAGAAGTTTTGATGTATGAGACTAGGTATATTTACGGCTACAACCATACAAACAAACGTCCCTCAAGCAAGCTAATAAGGATAATAAATTACCACCCAAAATACTATGGTCCTTACAAGGTGTTGCAAAATATTGGTACTATGGCATACAAATTGGAGCTTCCTGCTTCTTCACGAGTGCATCCAGTTTTCCAAGTTTCATGCTTAAAGAAGGTTATAGGTGACAAAATTCTAGTTCAAACAATATTTCCAGAAATTGATGAGGAAGGAAAAAACATATTGGAACCTGAAATAGTCACGGAAACAAGAACTCGACAGCTATGAAATCGATCAATTTCAGAGTATCTCATCAAGTGGAAGAACCTAACCAGTGAAGATTCTACATGGGAGGATAAGAATTTTATACAGAAGCATCCAGATCTACTCAAGCGTGGAGGGCAACACCTTTTTTAAGGAGAGGGGCATGTTAGGTCCCCATATTACTAGTGTAGTCTCTTATTGTTATTAGTGTAGCCCCCTTATTGTTATTGTTGTACCCCTGTAACCCCCGTATTGTTATTATTATTCCCTTAAATTATTATTGTTAGGTTGGCTAGGATTATATTGTGACTCCATGAAACCCTATATATAGAAGGAGGTTTTTTCATTTGTATCATCCAAGAATTGTTCATTTATGTAATGTATTGGAGGTTTCCCCATCGAAGTGGTTGATTTCTAAGGCTTCGATCTCTATTTTCTTCTATTTTTGGAGCCGATTTCATAACAGAATTCAGAAGCGCTCGGAGATGATCCTGATCCGCAAGAACTAAATATGTGGATGATCACAGAGGGTCGACTTACACTATGGGACATATCTGAGTGGGACAACAACACCTGGGCAGGGTGGAATAAGATGGATATGCCTGCACATTTGCAGCAAGCATGGGCTAATTGCAAGGCCGCGTTGGCTAGGAAAGCCCCTGTAAACACAAGAAAGAAAGAAAAAAGGGGCTGGGGATCCACAACAAGATGTTACACTGTGGCACAGGGCTATAGGTGTCTTAAGGCCATCCCCACTGTCCCCAACAACCCTGCGATTTGGAAAGGGATCTGACATGTTAAAAGCATTCCTAAGATTGACATGTTCACCTCGTAGCTAGGTCACAGTAGTATACTTACAGTTGAGAACTTGTGACGACATGGATTTCATGGCTCCTCTCGGTGCCCTCTCTGTAAACAATAATAGGAAACTTCAATCCACATCTTTCTCGAGTGCCACTATGCTCGGGACATATGGAATGAATTCATGCTTCTTTGGAAAAACAACTTCACCCTCCCAGACACCATCACGAACCTACTGTCAAAGTGGGGAGTCATGTTCCCTTTGTGCTTCCTTGATAAAGTTTGGCCAAAAGAGGTATGGATGATTATCCCAAATCTCATCTGTTGGAATATATGGCTTGAAGGAAACAATCATATCTTTCAAGAGAAGGCTCTAAGCCAGCAACAAACAATGGTGAAAATTAGGAGTCTATTCAATGAAATAATGCAGGACAAGGTGAACCAGAAGCAGGACTGTAGCTTTAATCAGCAAGATAGGGATTGATGGCTGCAGCTAGGTCTAAATATTTCCACTAGGAACAATGAGAAGTGCAGAGAAGGCTGGAAAATAAGATTAGAGAATAAGGAGTTTGAAAAATGGATAAGGAGCACTGATATCCACTCTTTGTTTTTTTACGGTGTAGCAAAAGGAAATCCGGGGAAGGCGGGAGGTGGGGGAATTATTCGTTGCCCATTAGAAAAAAGCACCTCCCACTTCGCTTGGGGTTTGGGGCTTAACTCGAAAATAAAGCTGAAGCCATGGATATCCTCCAAGGCTTGAAATAGCTGCAAAAACATGGAATCAAGGAGGCACAATTCATTGGAGATTCACAAAGACTCATTGGCTTGATTGTGTCAAAATCGGTCCCTAAAGGCCTCTGTCTACAAAGGTTGTTCGCTCACATAAATAATTTGATTGCATCCTTTGCCAATCTTCAGTTCTTCCATGTACTTCTGATAAATAATCAAGATGCGGACCTTGAAGCCAACATTTTTGTCTCATTACAAGCGGGATCTCTCCTCTACGAAGAGGGGGATGTTAGCCACCTATATTTTTCAATCATATCAAGCTGGTGGCTAAATTTTCTTTACAGCCTAACATTTCTGGCGACTCCGCTGGGGAAAAACTTAGAGTCTTTACATTCAAATCTATTTCAAATCTATTCATAAAGAAGCTTGCATTGGGGTTCATAGAGCACTTGCTTTATTAGCCAGCTTGAGCCACCAGAACCTAACATTTCTGGCGACTCCGCTGGGGAACCTTACCCAGAATCCTTACATAAACATCCTGAGAGTAAAAAGCAGCCTTTCCAAGCACTACCAAAGAATGGTAATCATGATAAAACTTGTTTGAATCAGTGACAAACTAGGTCAATCCTAGAGTTCTTTAAAGTTTTTATCTAACCTTGGGAAATCAGCTAGCTTAGCCACAAGGATAGACTGTCTTTGTTTCTTAACCATAGCTAAGTTTTGAGGCAAAGTTAGGACATTCTTTTGAAACCACAAATATAAACAATTCAGAAAATACCAAAAACATTTCAGATTGGTAGTAAAACACTAGTTTTGATACTTGTATACGTCTTTGGTGTGTTTTACCCTATACTCTTAGACAGAGTCTGGAAAGGGCCAGGTAGCCTCTGGATCTCATCCTCTTTTGGGGGTGACATATCTGGTGAATGCCCTCCCAGTCAATCTCTGGTTAGAGTTTGTTGTATTTTGAGATATCCTTGAAAAGGAATGTTCCACAAACACTGAGGTGGACAGTGTACTACTGTGAAAACACTCTAAACCTTCCACCTGGCGACTCCACCATCCTAAACAGACCTCAAGACTCCACTGGGAAGAACCCTTATCATTATTAAATCCTTCAAACCCAGTTAAAGGACTGTAGGATTCGATTTGAGAAAACAGGTTAGTTAACCGTCTAAAGTTTGTCATATCTGGTTGAACTTTTCTTGTTTAGATTGGGTCTAATCACATAAACATTGTGGCTCCTAAAAAGATTCATACTAGAGCCCATCCCGACCCAGATCCTCCTGAAATAGTTGACAACCCAGAAAGAATTCTCAGGAAGTCTCCTAGGATACAATCCTCAACTATCTTCAGACCACCCCTAAGAGCCAATTCAGTCCCTGAAAATCTTTCAGCTCTTCATGAATCACAACTTGACTTATTAAACCCATTTAGAACTAGGTCATTTGGTGATTTAGATCAGTTAGATTCTGAGCCTACCCTTTCATCTCCCGAAACCAGTGGGACTCTTGGGAATACAGAATCAACACCTCCCGATTTACATTTTCTACATAATTTAGGTGCCTCTCACCCGAGATCCGCTCAGAGATCTACTATTGTTCCATCCACTTCTGTTCATCCTTCATCCACTGTTCAAACCACTCCACTTCAACCCACACCTCCACTTGTAAACCCACCACATATCATGGCAGCATGGTATGCTCCCTTAGTCCTTCCTGTACCATTGGTCAATCTTCCACAGGACTATCAGTCCAAAATTCCATTATATGATGCTAATAATACCATAACAGCATCTCAACATGTGGACAAGATGAATGACTACTTTGACAGAAATGAAATTGATAATGAATCTATCAAAATCAGATTGTTTGCTCAAAGTTTGGGGGGAGATGTGAGAAAATGGTTTAAAGGTTTAACCCCCCATAGTATTAACGACCTTCAAGCCTTCCATCAAACTTTTTTAAACAAATGGGAAGTAAGGAAAAACCCTCTCCAAGTCCTTGCTGACTATAACAATCTCCATAGGAACCCTGGAGAAAGTGTGCAAGCTTATTGTACTAGATTCAATAGTGTGTATAATGCACTTTCCCCTGAACTGAAACCTCCTCAGGGATCAGCCTTAAACAAATTTCCTGAAGGGTTTGATCCAGACATGACATATTCACTCAGAGAAAGAGTCTTTGCAACCCTTGAAGACATGCAAAGAGGTGCCCTTTCTGTAGAGGTGAACCTTATGGAGAAAAGAGCAAGGATGAAAGCTGAAAAGAAAGTATCTTTTAGAGAGGAATCCACCCCTTCCACTTCCAGCTCAAAGATGGAAAGAATGATGGAAGAAATGATGAAGAAAATGAGCATTCTAGAGAGAGCACAAGCAAGTCTAAATCAAAACGCTCCTCAAAACAGAAACCAAAACCAGAATCAGAATCTTAGAAGAAACCAGCCTCCAAACAGACCCAGGGAAGATGATCAACAGATCATCCCTCCCTTTCATCAGAATTTTTTAAGTGAGGTTGAGGAAACAAATGAAACAACAGAGGATAACGACATAAACTTATTTGGGGTAGATGATGATGACTTTGAAGTTCATTATGAAAATAAACAAGGTCTTTATACACCTTATGATGACAGAAGAGATGATAATCAGAATGACTATCAAAACATGGAGAATGCTGTCATAGAACCTTTAAGGGAATATGAACTCAGAAGTAGATCTAATCAGCAAACCCCCAACAATAAAACCTCTGACAAACCTTCTCAGAACAACACTGCAACCAAGTCTAAAACAATCAAACAAAAGGACAAAACGGTGGCTGTCGATTCTGGTAGTGGTAAAGAGAAGGACACTCAAAATATTGAAAAACAGAGTGAAAACATTAGTAGTACTAGCACCTCAGTTAGTGCTCCTGCAAATACAACTATTTCAACTATAGATAAACCAAATCAGCAAGCCGTTATTGCTGATAAAGTGGCAGCAAACAGGACCGAAGTCAATACTCTGAAAAATCAAAACCTTTTCAGCCTGGAACAGGAAATCTCAAAGATCAAAATCTCTGTTCCTTTGACTGAGTTAGCTGCCCAACATGTATATAGGTCCAAAATTTTGAAGGCTTTAAAATTAGAAGATAATGAAGATACTCTCAATCTTAATGATGACCAACCAGAGCTTATTTTTGGTCCAAAGATTGAAGGAAAATTCCAAGAAGGTCCTGTCCCTCCCTTTTATGTAAGCTTAAACATTCATGACAAAATCCTGCATAATGCTATGCATGATTCAGGTGCTTCCCATAATTTAATGCCAAAAGCTGTAATGGAGAGCCTGGGTCTTGAAATTACCAGACCTTACAAAGAACTGTACTCCTTTGACTCAAGTAGGGTTAAGTGTCTAGGATTGATTAAAGATCTCTGTGTTAATCTAGCCCAAATTCCAGCCAAATGTTTAGTCATGGATGTTGTTGTGGCTGATGTTCCCCCAAAGTATGGAATGCTTTTATCAAGGTCTTGGGGGGCTAAGTTACAGGGGACTATGAAAATGGACATGGCCTATGCAACCATCCCTGTCTTCAATCAAACTAGGAGGCTTTATAGGGAATCTCACATGCAATACACAGTAACAAGCCAGGAGCGGCCTCAAAACTCCCCACTCTATGCTATAAACACGAGCCTTGATTCCTTTATCATGTTCAACAATGAAACACTCACCGAACAAATTGTTTCAAAAGAATCCATGGCTGGAAAAAAAGAGGAAGAGAACAATGCCGAATTTCCAGAACAGTCTACTGTGTCTGAAGATCCTAGTAAATTAAACACAGATCTTGAACTGCAAGTCACCAACTCATTAAACTTAAAACTTGACAGTCGAAAAAAAAGTCCTCAAACCGATGAAAAACTTGAGGAATCAAATATGACAATGTCCATTCACCAAACGAAAAATCAACCTCTCTGGACTATGTATTTTGATGGGTCGTGCACCAAAACAAATGCAGGTGCAGGTGTCTAGATCACTAGCACTGAAAATAATCATACAGAATGTATCTCATGCAAATTAAACTTTCAGTGTTCCAACAACATAGCAGAATATGAATCCCTTCTCTTAGGCTTGCATCTTTTGAAAAAATTAGGTGCCAAGAGAATAGATGTATATGGGGATTCTGAGTTAATCATTAGGCAAGTCAATGGGGAGTACAATGAAAATCACCCCAGACTTAGGGCCTATAGGAATGATGTCATTGATCTTTTGAAAACATTTGAGGAGTACACCTTATCTTTTGTCCCAAGGAAGAAAAACATTGCAGCCCACAATTTAGCCTTTGCTGCTAGAACCTGCCCAATCCTGTATGATGACACCTCTCAGATAAAATTCAGACCAGCTATCCCAGATAACAAGAAGTATTGGCAGGTATTTGATGGAGATAAACAAATAGAAGACTTCATGCAATTCAGAAATGAGTTTGAAATCCATAGTTCAGATTCAGACTATGAGACAGACTGCAGTGAAGAAAATTTTCTTGGTGAAGAAGAGCCATCTCCACAGCTGGTAGATATAAACCTTCAGAATATCACATCCACACGCCAAACAGAATTAAGTCCGAAACCTCAAACAGAAGAAATAGAAACTCTGCATTCTAATGATGATAGTCTGCCCAAGGGTTTGACCCCTCTAGAAGAACTGTTTGATTTTGATGATGTGGCCAAAAAACCAAAATTGGAACCTGTGGAAACTGAAGTAGAGGAATGTAATATAGGCAGTGAGGAAAAACCGAGATTTATTAAACTGTCTAAAACTTTACCAGCTCACATTAAACTCAGATACTTAGAGCTGTTTAAAGAATTTTCTGATGTTTTTTCATGGAGTTACGAAGATCTTAAGTCCTATGACACTGAAATAATACAGCACAAAATCCCTCTTAAAGAAAACCAAAAACCATTCAAACAAAAACTGCGCAGAATCAACCCTGTCCAGTTGCCATTGGTTAAGAAGGAAATTATGAAAATGCATGATGCTGGTATTATTGTCCCTATTAGATATTCGGAGTGGGTATCTAATCTGGTGTCAGTTAGGAAAAAGACTGGAGAAATCAGGCTTTGTATAGACTTCAGGAATTTAAACAAAGCTTCATTAAAGGATAACTACCCTTTACCCAAGATGGATCATATTTTGCAAAGGGTGGTAGGGTCTAAAAGAATTTCTTTGTTGGATGGCTATTCAGGGTATAACCAAGTCCTAGTCCACCCTGATGATCAATTAAAGACAGCCTTTACTACACCGTGGGGCACTTTCATGTATGTGAAAATGCCTTTTGGTTTAATGAATGCTGGAGCAACCTTTCAGAGAGCCATGGACATAGCATTCTCGGAAGAATTAGGCCTCTTCATCATTATTTATCTTGATGATGTAACTGTGTTTTCAAAAACAGATGAAGAACACTTAGAACATTTAAGAAAAATTTTCGAGAAGTGCAGAAGATTTGGGATATCCTTGAACCCCAAGAAAACCTTATTCGGACTCCAAGAAGGTAAGCTTCTTGGACATATCATTTCAGAAGAGGGTATAAAGATAGATCCCATGAGGATTGAAGCCATATTACAAATCTCCCATCCTCGGAACATTAAAGAGTTGCAGTCTTTCATAGGAAAGATTAACTTTTTAAGAAGATTCATCCCCAACTTGGCTGAGCTCCTTAGGAATATCACAAACATGTTGAAAAAGGAGCAAGGGGTAAAATGGACCGCAGAAGCAAAGACATCCTTTGAACTGGTTAAACAAGCATTAACCAAAACACCAGTTCTCATAAGTCCGGATTTCTCAAAAGATTTTTATATCTTCTCATTTGCATCAGAACATACTATAGTTGCTGTCCTTTTACAGAAAAATCCACAAGGACAAGAGCAGCCCATTGCATTCTTTAGCAAGGCATTGAGGGATGCCCCTTTGAGGTATAACATTATGGAAAAACAGGCTTTTGCTTTGGTAAAATCTTTAAAAGACTTCAGGGTATACATCCTTCACTCACATATTATTGCCTTTGTCCCAAATTCAGTTGTAAAGGATATTCTAACCCAGGATCCAGATGGTAAAAGAGGTAAGTGGATTGCTGTTATTCTTGAATATGATTTAGAGATTAAACCCACTAAGCTCATCAAAGGTCAGGGTCTAGCTAAGTTAATGGCTGAATCAAATTGTGAAGTTCTTGATATTAATATGATTAATGCTTTGGATGACCAAGAAGAATTCTCAACTCCCATTGTTGAAGATTATTTTGCGAATTCTCCTTGGTATACTGATATTGTTTATGTTTTGCTTAATTTAAACACACCTCCTGGTTTATCTAAAACAAAGGCAAGATTCCTAAAGTTAAAAGCTGTAAACTATTGCATTATTGATAAATGTCTTTATTGGAAAAATGCTAGTGGTATATTGCTTAAATGTTTGCCTGAGTTTGATGCAGAAAAGATTAAGCAGGAATTCCATGAAGGAGAGTGTGGAGGCCATTTGTATTGGAAGTCAACAGCCAACAAAATTTTGAGGGCTGGTTTCTATTGGCCTACCCTTTATCCTGATGTGCACAAACTTACAACCACTTGCCACAAATGCCAATTGTTCGAAGGCAAGAGAAAATTACTACCCCTTCCTCTGCATCCAATTACTGTTGAAGCCCCTTTTCAGCAGTGGGGACTTGACTTCATAGGAGAAATCCACCCATCATCTTCTGCCCAGCACCGGTGGATCCTTACTGCCACAGACTATTTCACTAAGTGGATAGAAGCCATTCCTTGTAGGCAGGCCAATGACTCAGTCATCATTAAATTCATAGAAACTAACATCCTTTCCAGATTTGGCTGTCCTACCAAGATCATTACAGATAATGCAGCAGCATTTGGATCAAAGAGAATGGTAGAATTCTGTCATAAATACCAGATAGCATTGGGACACTCCACTGCCTATTACCCTCAAGGTAATGGACTTGAAGAGTCTTCCAACAAAAGCTTAGTGAATATAATAAAGAAATTGTTGGAAGGCAACAAGAAGTCTTGGCACATAAAGCTGGTCCATGCACTATGGGCTGATAGGTTAACATTGAAGAAATCCATCGGTATGTCACCCTTCCAGCTTGTGTATGGTACAGAGGCAATTTTTCCCAGCAGTCTTGGTGTACCAGTTATGAAAATAATTCAAGAACTCCAAACTGAAGAGGATGACATAATCAGAAGAATAAATCAGACCATTCATCTTCAGCAAACCAGAGAGGAAGTGTACAACAAAGCATTACAGAAACAAGACAATATCAAGAAGATATTTGACAGAAGAGCAAAGGCCAGCAATTTCAAAATTGGGGACAAAGTCTTAAAGTGGGACTCAAAGAGGGAAGACAAGGGAAAGCATGGTAAATTTGACAATCTGTGGCTTGGCCCTTACTCCATTCATTCAGTAGCCGGAAACAATGCATTCTTCTTACAAGAGCTGAATGGGACAGAATTGTTTGGAGGTCCTGTCAATGGCAGGATGCTTAAACATTACCTTTCTTGAAAATACTTTATGTTGAAGCCTTTTTGCCTTTTCCATTGTAAATACTACATTCACCATTTCGTTTAAAGTTATGAAAAATCAAAAAATACAAAAAACAAAGAAAGAAAGAAAAGAGGGCAGAAATGAAAAACAAGAAAGGCAAGGCCCCATGCCAAAAAGAGAAATGAATCTGAAAGTGTGCAAGCCTAAATGCCACTCCTCGAAACACACTTCTAATTGGTCAAACTGTTTAATCTTGACTGATTAGCTTTCAATTTTCTGCTGATAGGGTAGCAAATTTGATTTGCCATACTGTTTAATCTTGGCTTATCAGTAGATAGGGTAGGGTAGAAATCAAGGTTCAAACAAACTCAAAATCTAAACCAAAGTTTCCAAAGAGAGGACTCAAAGCTACTCTAATTTCTGAGTCAAAGAAAGGACCTGGTTCTAATTCACTCAAAACTCGAACCAGCAGAGAAGTTAAGATAGCTCACTGAAAAGAAAGAACAGAGCTGTGAATATGAGGGAAGGCCACAACGAGAAAATTTTCAGATCTTAAGCCTTCTGTTTTGATTTTAAATTTTCCGCAAATAATAATCTATGTGCAGCTTATCTTTATGCCATAGATCATAGCAAGTCAAACAGTTCAATCTTGGCTTAGCTATTTTTAAATTTTTGTTGTAGAATTTAGAGAATGAAAGTTTGTTGGACTGTTTAATCCCAACAAACAGCAGAATAGGTAGGGGAATATCTAAACTCAACTGTTTAATCTGAGTTTGGGGAGAAATAAGGAATAGAAGTAGATTAGATTTACTGCTTTCAAAAGAATAAAATGTTGTGTTAAGAGTTTGCCAATCCAAGTGCACTCTGATGAAGAAAAAATGTTAGATCAGTAGGATTGGGGTAGGTAGAAGTTGTATTGATGAAATTCATCTCTCTTTAATGACTGACCTTATTTTGTCCAGAAGAAAAGCAAGAGAAAGTGATCAGACACCAGACACCAGTCAGCATCCCAGAGAAATCAAGTCTGAATTCTTGATGCCTTCAAGAAGGCACCATCCCCAAGTGGAGCCACTGTTAGCCACCCATATTTTTCAATTATAGCAGTTGGTGGCTAAAATATTCTTTGCAGCCTTCAAGAAACAAATTCAGGCCTAAAATTGTTGGTACTTGAAGTCTGTTGGCAAGGTTATAAACTTCTGATTGGTTCTTCATTCTCTCCATCCCCTCTGCCTCTGACATACCATGAAAAATCCTGAACAAAAATTGCTGTATCTTCCCCCTTTCCTTTTCCCCTTCTCCCACTTTTGCCTCATGTCTTCGAGTATCCTTTCATCCATAAAATAACCCATTAAACCCTCTTATTCCCCTTATTCCTCCATTAATCTCATTTCCTAAGGTCAAAAACCCACTTTTTGATCTATCGGAACCTTTCTTCTCTTACAAAAACTATTCAAAAACCATAGAAAAACATGCGTTTCTATGTGTTAGGCTTTAGCCCCTCAGGCTAAGCCCCTTTCTGTTTCTCCTTCCATATGCCCCCACGCCGGAACCGCGTGCTAAACCCGCCAGGCGCTTAACCTCCGAAATAATTTATTGCCCAAAAAACTTTGAAAACCTTTGTAAAATGCAAAGACGGGTTTGTTTTATTTTTCCACCAAAGAAAATAATATTAAAACTCCGCCGTTGATCTGTCCCACGGATCAACGGTGCGGAGTGTCCCGTCATCTGGTGGACCCCTCCCCCCTTTCCGCCGCGCTGTTTTCCTTTCCCACCGATTTGTGCCCACACCACCTTTCGTCCGGAAGTGGTTTTGTGCCGTCGGCCAGCGATTCCACGCGCTGGCCGACACGTGTTCTCCACCTCACCCTGAAAACCGCCATGCCATGTCCATCTCCCGCGCGTTAAACATTGTCCTATGGCCCCGCAGCGGGATTCGTCCCCGCCGTCGGATCTGGGCCCTCCCATCCGACGGTCCCCGATCACTTTTCCCGCTCACCCTTTAACCAATCCGCTCGTCCGATAAATTTGCCCCGGCGCGTGTAAAATCAAATCCCCGCCGTCGGTCTCTGTAGATCGACGGTCTGCATCTCCTCTCCCGATTCCATTATACGGTCCACTTTCCTCTTCGTTGACCGTTTGATTTGTTCCCAACCATTGATCGCAATACGATCAACGGTCCCGATCTCTCCATCCACCCGCACGCCCTCCGATGCAGTCTGTCCATATAACGCAGGATTTCCTCATTTTTCTTGTTTTTTGCAGGTTTTCAAAGGTTTCTCCTTCGTATTCTACGAAATCTAAAGGATGAGAGTGACGACTCTAATCCTCCCGATTTGTCCAGAGAATCGATCATACGGAGAAGAACGAAGATATCCACAAAGTTTCATGAGCTTTGGTTGCCGCACATCCCTGCAAAGCTTGAAGAAGGCCACGAGTATCAGAGCGGAGAAAGAGTATCAGATTAAAGATAGAATGAACCAGAGCAGTGGTTTTGTGAGAAGATTGGCGGGGATTACGGCTAAGACGGTTATCAAAAGCCTAATCCCCGGCTCAGAACACGGATTAAAGAAAAACCTAAAAGTGTTCATCAGACAGATCGCCTCCACCGCCATACTTTGAGGCGAATTGATTCCTCAACCACTACAGTGCCACCTATTGCCTCAGAATGCTCAATCAGAGGATGAATTTATTGAACAAGATCAGATATTATGCCTCGGAACAACCAAAGAAGTTATTACTGCACCAGATTTCAATGACAGAATGTTTGCAGAGTAACCCTAACAGTACGCAGAGCCTCAAAGGTCAACATAAGCTCCCTTCGAGCTTACTTCATCAGTGTAAACACATTAATGCAATATAACACCTGTAGAATTTCTTCATCGAACCTCACGGGGTCAGGAAGACATTAATTCTGCATTGATTGTGTTTGAGATCTTTTAATCAGATCTCACCTCCTCATCCTTCTATAAATACTTCAATAGAAGATGAGTGAGGGGTTGGATTAGTTGGTTGTCAACGTGATTGCTGAAGCACTGTAGCTATTTCTGAGTGGAAAACTCTTGACTGTAAATAGTGGTTTCATGGGCTCTTGGAGCTCTGCTTGTAACAGATAGGTTAGATTGTGAAAAGAGATGGATTAAAACATTGGATTTGAAGATTGTAACCGGTTTGAAGCAATCAATACAAGCTGATTTATGGGATCCTGGTCTATGTTGATGGTGATGTTATTCTCACTGTAACTTGTCATTTTATTTATGTTTTCAATTTGTTTCATTTTCCACTATAAAGAACAGTTTAAACAGTGTTAGAGTTTGCTATACACCAGTGACCTTCTCTGGCTGAAAAATCTTTATCCCAATGTTTTCCTCTTATTGTGTTATTTAGAAATGATTTAATTCGGTCTAAGCACAGAGATGCTGGCATTCCCTCATCTTTTCGTCACTGCTGAATGTTGTTTTTAAATGTTACTTTCATATATGTTGTGTAAGGAATGAATTGAGGAAATCAAAGGTTAGCCCTGAGTCCCTTTCTTGTTTGCTCAACTATTTGTCTGTTTCCCTTAGGATGTGTCAAAAGTTGACTAGTTTCAAAGCACTTATCAGATCTTGGGCCATTCTGTGTGATCTTGGTGATTGTCTTGGAATTAACTAAGTAAAGAAGGACTAAGATGAGGAGAAAGGTGAGCCCTGCCCGCTAGTTCCTGCTCCAAAATTTGCCTTTAAGTTTCCCTTTGTTTTGATCTATTTTCTATTAGAAGTGTATCAAAGGCTGGCTAGTTTCAAAGTACTTACCAGATCCTAGTTTGCTTCTATGTTTTTCTTAAGTGCCTGGTCAAAGGCTGGCTAGTTTCAAAGTACTTACCAGATCCTGGGCTGCTCTTTGTTCCGCATCTGTTGAATTCCCTTTCTTTTGTATCACCCCATTCCATAAATCAAACTTCAAAGAGATCCTTAGGCCTAGATGACTTGCCCCATAGATTACTCTTGAACCTGGATGCTTCAATTAAATTCTCTTATGACTCCATAGCCCAATGGATTAAAAACTTGCCATCATCTTTCTTTAGAATCAAAGCTTATTTTGTTTACTTGCAACTTCTCACCTTTGAACCTATTCGCATATAGATCTTTCCGTCTCAGACAGCAACTATGTTCAACCATCCAAGAAAACCAAACAAAACCCTTGGCCTTCATAACTAGCCTAATATCATCACCCTAAAACTTCAAAGACAATATCCATCTTTGTACATATTGGAGAGATCCCTCTCCGGATTCAGGAGGGCTAGATCCTAGAATCCCAAAGTTGGTTGAAATGATGTTAACTCTGTGATCGGACTTTGCCAATCTTGCTTGTTACAGAGACCTAACAGGGGAATCGTGGGATCCCCTGCCATATATGGGTGGGCCTTTCCACCTTTGTCATGTTTTTTTGTCTTCTACTACAACAGTTTGCTTGTATAAGAAGGTTTTATAGCCTTTGGGAAATTTCTAGATTGATTGTAAATAGGGGCCTCACTAAGGTAAGAAGTAGAGTAGGTGAATTTTTCCTGATTAGAAACCCCCTAGACCTTGGGTCTTCAGATGTAATAGCCCGGGGCATATGCCTCAGGCCTTTTGAATTAATATAAAATAATTGTTTCTGTAAAAAAAAATAATACCAAAAAATAAAAACAAGCATTCAGACTCAAGAATATTAGGAAGTGACATGAGCCAGATCTCTAGTAGTGGAACCAAGAGGAACATGAGGAGCAAGTTGAAATTGGAAGTGGAGCTCAATGTGTGCCAACCTCTCATCAATCCTCTCTAAGTAATCTCTCTAGTTACATTGGACATGTTTGATGTCCTCCAAACTATAAAATATGTTGTATCTTTCTGTGTTCTTGTTGCTTAAGACCCTGCCCAACAGGTTCTTCATATACCAATACAAATCTAGGGCACTAAAATATTTCTTCCTTCTTCCCCGGGTATGCCTCAGGTCAGAAATCCAAGTAGATACATCTTCCAAGATCTTTGAATCTGAGAAGGCTTATCTGTCACAAAAAACAAAAGACTCTGAAAAAAGAATTTCACTCTGAGTATTAGGTGAGGACCACTGCATGATAAGTGTCATCAAATTTCTAGGCCTATTACAAGGCTCAATTGTGTCCTTGGGGGTCGTGCCTCCCCCCGTACTTTCTTCGTATAGACTAGGTTTGCATGCAAGGAAAACAAAAAATGGTCCTTGGGATTTATACCCAAGACACACAACACCAAACTAGAGAAATCGAGAACCCTGAACTATTTATACCATAGTACTCAAATTAACAACAAACCAAAAGGTGAGTGGCATAAGTTAAAATATAGAGAAATATGAACCAAGAAAATCCAACCACTGAAAAAAGGGTGCCACCAAAGAAAATGGATTAAAAGCGTCAACCTGGGAGGAGCGTTAAGAAAATAACCCTACAAATTCAACACTCTAATTAACAGTAGCCTTGAAGGTGGTAGAAATATGTTGAGATATAGAGAGCACATAGCCAAGATAAGTTGAACACTATTAGAGAATATCTATAAAAAAGGACAAGCTATGGAAATTTACTTATGAGATGAAAAAAATATAACCCTATGAACCTTTCAGAACACTAAAACCATAAAAATGGACCCAGAGACATAAAAACTATCCCGATGACTTGTCAAGAAAAAATCAAAGAATAACCATGAGAATTAAGCAAGACCCATCATTTAAAATTAAAAACTTTAAGGTTTCTTGACAATTTTTGCAAGAAAATTTATATCTTGTGGGAAATGGATCAAGCTGAAAAAACACATAAGCATAGTGTTTTTAGTTAAGTTTTGCATAATTAAAATAGATAAAAATAGACCATGAACAACATTTTAACACAAACAACAATTTGATGATGAAGTTCACCTCCCCTGCGCTATGTCTCCGGGTCTAGCTTCCAATATTGGGCCTTTCTATTATATGCTAAAAAATTAGATTACATCAACATAAAATGACCAAATCACAAAAATAATGCTGCCATTGTGTGCATAACACCCAAAAACCCCTATCTAGGCTCTTCTTGGGCTCGGAAAGGCTGAAAAATGACCAATTTAGGCCTCTTTCTCCATTTCAATATTCTTTGTCCTCCAAAATGACCAAAACAACTATGTAGGCAATGAATCCCTTCTTTTGGCATGATATCATGCGACAAATTGGCGTAGGAACGACGAAAATCTTATTGAAAAAGGTGAAAATTATTGCTATTTTAAACACGCCAATGAGGCCTACTCCTGCTCCTCCAGTCTTGGTTATATGATTAACTGTATGGTTTGGGACTGGGTGCCACGCACCTGCCCCGCCTGAATCTCCACCATGGTCACATTAGTAGTCATTTGGTTTGGCGTTGGGCTACATACCTATCTCTCCGGTCTGGGCCCTATACCTATGGTTTTTCTTGTAGTTTGTGGGAGCTAATATGACCCGAGGGCTAGGCTAACCACCCGCCCCCACCTTCTTGTGTCATGATTCTGTTTAGACCATATGAATGGAGTTGGAGCTATGTGCCCCGCCCCTCTCATCAAAACCATTTTAAATTGGTTTTAAATACAACACATTCAACCAAATTAAACAAGAAACATAATTGGTCTGATAGTTCGGTGGCCATTTTGTAACTAATAGGTCATGGGTTCGATCCCAACAGGGTCGGCTAGTCAATCCATAAAAATTTTGGCACAGAATTGAGGGTCACGTGGCGCCTCATGATTGGGCCACCTCAAACCAAACAACCAATAAAAATGTGTCAACACCACTTGTAAGACATACCACGTGTCAGAACATGATTGGTCCACCTATCTATCGTACAACCTATTCATATATTGATATCAATGCCATGTCACCTGTATGACGTACCTAGTCAACATGCTAGTCAACCTTGCAAGTTGAATTTTTAGTTATTTTCCAAAAAACTTCAGAATGTGATAACTTTCACACACAATGTCAGATTGAGGCGATTCAAGTGACAATGGAATCCGAATGAGGAGAATTGCGATTTGGAATTAGTTTTGATAAATTTTGAGCACTTTTATTTTTAAGAATATTTTTCATCCCCTCGATCATTCCTCCCCACTTGAAACTTTTGGACCACCAAAATTTTGTTTTTACTCTACAAGTAAGTGAAGGTACATCTCCCTCACTTTCTCGATATTAATCCACCTTTATTTACTTGGATTGGTACCTTTGAGCCCCACTTGAAGATACTCCACATTAACTCTGCATGAATTCTTGATTCCCCTATCAAGAATAATTGTATCTTCTTGCAACTCATGAAAATATTC
This sequence comes from Pinus albicaulis, assembly GCA_034641835.2. Lineage (NCBI taxonomy): Eukaryota > Viridiplantae > Streptophyta > Pinopsida > Pinales > Pinaceae > Pinus > Pinus albicaulis. The sequence continues at coordinate 533,478,472 of CM076579.1, forward strand.
AGGAGAAAAATATTCTATAGATGGAATCTGAACATTCTCTTCATTATCATCAATCATAAGAGGCTCATACAATCTCAAGTTGTCCACATTGACATCATAATAAATTTGCATATACGGTGGCAAATATAATCGGAAAGCATTTTACCAATCTTCTCCAAAATTTTGAAAGGACCGTATTTGATTGGCTTGAGATTTTTACCTTCATCTTAAAGTATTTTCTTTTTGATATAAAACTAAACTTGATCTCCCACTTGGAAATCATGATAAAATCGATGCTTGTCATGCCTTTCTTTTTATTTTTCTTTGCTTTTCTCAAGATTCTCTTGTACTCTATGATGGACTACCTGAATTTTTTCAATGAAATTCTTAGCCTTGTCCACATCACTATGTCCATCTACTACAATATCTTTATCAAATATGAAATCTAGAGGAGACTTTAGCAAATAACCTAAACAATATTCAAATGGAGATACTTGTGTAGATGAGTGATTGGCACGATTATAGGCATGTTGGATGTAATGAAAATACTCAGCCCAAAGTTTAGGATGCTTACCACAATATCCATGAAGGAGATGCACTACTATTCATTTTACCACTTTTTTCTGGCCATCAATTTGTAGATGACGTGTTGTGCTCTTATTGAACTTGGTTTCCATGAGTTCCCATAAACTTGACCAAAACTTCCTTACAAACTAAGAATACCGATCAGAAATAATAGAGTGGGAAACCCAAAGTGAACCCATATGTTTCGAAAGAACATATTTGCGTTCTGTTAAGATGTAACATGTTTCTTACATGGCATCAACACACACATTTTGCTGAAAAAATCCACAACAACATATAAATAATCATGACCTTTCTTTTAGATTGGTAATCCTTCTACAAAAACCATAGAAATAATTTCCCAAAGACGAGAAGGAATAGCAAGTGGAGTATAAAAACCATATTTCCTATTTTTAGTAGCACACATGGAACATCCTCTTACATATATTGAAACACTTTCTTTCATGTGAGGTCGATAACAATACCTTTGAATTTTTGCAATTGTTTTGCCTATACCAAAGTGACCAACAATAAGAGAAGTGTGCCCTTCCCTTACGACATTGAGTTTTTCACCCCGTGGAAAACATAAATTTCCAAGATGATACAATAACTTGTTATGAACATGATAATCCAACTCTTCAACATGATTTCCTTGAATCAACGTTGCGTAAATATCTTTAAAATCTACATCTTGATCATATTTTTCTATATAACTTCATGCATGATTGAGTTATGCTTAAGAATGAAAGATGCATTAATAATAGGCCTTGACAACATATCAACAACTTTGTTGTATATACCTTTCATGTACCTAATTATCAAATGAAAGTGATGTTGAAATCCTATCCACCTAAAATTTCTAGCTTGTTGTAGCTTGATTTTTTATTGTATATATTGCAAAGGTTGATGGTCCGTATGAATAATCGTTTCCTTTCCCATCAAATAATGTTTCCATTTCTTCACGCTTTATAGAAAATCATACAAATCTTTATCATAAGTTGGATAATTAATCACTGTATTGTTAAAGGTTTCAGAATGATAATGAATATAATTACCATGTTGCATCAACTTTTCTCCCATGGCATATTCACTTGCATCGGTTTGAACCTAAAATGGTTGCTTAAGATATGGAAGTGCTAGAACTAATGTTGTACAGATTTTCTCTTTCAATGTATTGAAGGATTTTTTTTTCTCTCCTCCCCACTCAAAGACCTGTTTCACACTTGTCAAAGCATGTAATAGTGCTGCAATGAGTGAGAAGTTAGTTATAAATTTTCTCCAATATTGGGATTCTCCAAAAAGCTCCTAAATTATGTTACATTGTTGGGTTTAGGCCAATTCACAATGAATTAAACTTCTGAGGGATCAATCTTTAATTAACCCCCTCCTACAATATGACCCAATAAACCAAATATGTTTTCCCAAATTCACACTTAGACATCTTCAAATACAATTTCTCTTTCTTTGAGACATCTAAAACTTGTTTCACATGATTGAAATGCTCTTCACGAGTTTTACTAAAAATTATAATATCATCTAAGTAGAATATGACAAAGTCATCAAGAAATGGTATCAACACATCATTCATAACTCTCATGAATGTTGCAGGTGAATTTCAAAGCCCAAACGACATAAATGACCATTCAAACAAACCTTGTTTTGTCTTGAAAGTAGTCTTCCAAATATCACCATAAAAAATCCTTATCTCGTGATAATCACTTCTCAAATACAACTTAGTGAAATAAATAAAATCCTTTAACTGATCTAGAAAATCATCAATATGAGGAAGTCTAGGATAGTGATTATTTTCCATGATTTTGTTCAAAGCTCGAAAATCCACACACATGCGCCATGTACCATCCTTCTTTGGAACCAAAACAATAGGAGACCCACAATGATATGTGATAGGCCAGATTACCCCACTGTCAAGCAACTCTTGAATTTTCTTCTTGATTTCTATATTTGCTAAAACTTACATTATGTACATGTCAATGTTTGGAAGTGGTTAATCATGCTGCAATTGAATCTCATGTTGGATTCCTATTTTAGTAGGAAACCCGTCAGGTTCCTAAAATATCTTTTCATATGTTTTAACAACTTCAACCGAATCATGTTTGGTTTTGAATCACATCCTCAAACAGGTTTAGGTTCAACAAAAAATTTAGGTTTGATCATCAACAACACAAAATTCTTACTAGAATTTACAAGCCTTTTCATTTGATTAGCACTTACAAGAGACAATATCATCTTCTCGCGATGTGCTCTAACAATATACTCAATTCCATCCTAAAAAAGATGATATTTTTTTCTCATGATGATAGAATATGGCTTTCTGGCCATACAAGTATGGGATCCCTAAAAAAATTCCACATATTCCAAGTGGTACAACATCATGTTATACCTTATCAATGAAGTTTGCAGTGACGGTCAATTTAAGTTTACATTTTCTTGTCACTTTCAATTTGGAATTATTAGATACCAAATCCAAAGGGTAAGGTTTAGGATGAGGTGTAGTTTCTAGATTTAGCTTCTTGAAAATTGCTTTAGAAATAAGGTTAACTTGGGATCCACTATCAAACAAGGTATCGAATTTGGTATGTTTTGTAATGACTCTAATACTGAAAATCTCAATTTTCTCTTTATCATTTTGAGACTCAATAGGCTTACTAGAAGAACTAGTACTTGCAGTATAATATTTACCTTTCATTCCCATGGCTGTGATTTTTCTTTCATCACCTGAATAATATCATACATCTTATCGATTAGTTGCAGCAATATTTTGTTTCCCCTTGTTGTTAAACTTCTTTGGTCTCATTTCTGGATGTAAATTTCCAACAATGGTTTTCATCATGGACTTATTTTGAACAATGTTTACACATAAGTTTTTCTCCCTCTTTCTTGACTGTAGCATTCTATTTTAATTTTCCTTTAAACTTCCCTTTTCCTTTGTCTTGAGATTTGGATGGTTTCTTATAGTCTCTTGAGGAACATTATTTCCTCTTGCTTATAAATGCATTTCCTGAACACATACTTCATCTAGAATGGTGGGATTAAACATAAGAATTGTATTCCTCAAATAACTGTGTAAGCCACCTATATATTTAAGGAGAGTGTCTTGTGAAGACAAATCTATACCCAATATTAAAAATATTATTATAAATTCTTGTGTGTAACTTTGAACACTCTAACCTTTATCTTGTCTAAAAATTTTCCAATCCATAATTTCTTTTTTCATATAAGATAACGGATTAAATTTCCTTCTTAATGAAACTACAAAATAATTCCAAGAAGAGATAATTTGACCACTTTTCTTCAAGTCTTCTTGAGTTCTAGCCTCCCACCAGATGAGAGCCGCACTTTCCAAAAAAAGACAAACAAGTTGGATTGTGTTAACATCATCCTTAATCCTTTGAATCCTGCAGTAGACTTCAATTTGATGAACCCAATTATCCAAATTTTTAGCATTTACTTCCCCATTGTACATAACACATTCAAACTTGACATCAATCTTCAAAAAAGGAGACTTAGCATGTCCTTTTGGAGATATTGGAGGAGAATGTTTAGGTGAGGAAGGAGATGATGATGAACATGAAGATGGAGGTGAAGGAGGTGGTGGAGGTGGAGGCTTATTCCCATCACCACCATGACCTTTTGGATGGATTGAACTCTGCTTGCAACCTTATTTTTCTCTCTTCATACAAGAATCTTACCATCTTTGAAATTTCATAAAAATACTTTCTAAAATATCTCTCATCCTCATAAATCAATTATTTTCCTTCCTCATGTGCCATGAATGGTGGAATTCTTGGAGTTTGTGTCCTTATTGAGCCAATTTGAGGGCTTGTATCTTCAAGCACTCCTTCTCATCTTTTAAACTTAGACCTTGTAATCATTCAAAAATACTTGCAAACAACATTCAAACCTTCAAAACAACCATGCTTTGATATCAAAATATCTAAAATAAAATTCTTGGAGGTTTCTTGAAAAAAGTTTGCAAGCAACTTTATGTCTTGTGGGAAATGGATCAAGTTGTAGAAGCAAATAAACTTAGTGTTTTTATTTAGTTTTTGGAGAATTAAAACAGAAAAAAATACACCATGAACAATATCACACAAATAATGTAACAGACCTCGGTTAAAATTTCATGTAATAAAAGTTAATAAAGGCAAAAAATAAGACCATGATTAAGGGACACTTATATCAAGCTGAATGTTGGGAAAAATTATCCTAGTGGGCATCACTAGATTTTTCTATGGCTAAGGGAAATTGGAAGAGGCAATGGCCAAGGAATTGAAGAGGAAAAAAGTATTTTTGGCACATTTATTTATGAAAATAAAGGAAATTAGGAGAAAGGAAGGTGAAAGGCCACATGTTGCATGTGAGGAGGAAATTGAAGGAAAATAATGGAAAATGAAGAAAATAGAGGTCTCATTAATAAAAAGGCTTATGAGGATCATTTCATGGATTTTTTCAGTTTAGTTTTGGAGCTCTCTCATTATTCTCTTTTTTTTTCACTCTTGGACACAGAGTTTTCTTAGATCATTCCAACATTGGACCAAGAAAGTGGTAAGCAAACAATAGAAGGACAAGGAAAGGAAATGAAAGAAAAAAACAAGCAAGGAAGAGAAGGATCAAGAAGCTTTAGCAGGAATACTTGCAGGTAACATATTGCATGTGTGATTTCCTAACTGGTTTGGACATGCATGGCTTATGCATGTTGCTATTTGGTTCTCTTGTTGTCAGTGGCATGTTTTTGCTAGGTTTTGACAGTGGTTTTCAACATTTAATTTCATTTTTCCAGATAGCCATGGTGTGATGGGATTGATCTCTATTTTTAGCTTTGGAATTTCTGGATGGTTTTCAGAATCCAGGGCAAAGGTGGTCTCAAGAAATTCCCAAAGGCCTAGGAATCCCTTGACCAATTTTGGCGAGATACATGGTAAATCCTGAGGGTGGTGTGTCGGTTTAGGGCCTAGTGATATGGTGTGGCTTGCGGTAAATACTTAGAGACAAGGAGATGGAAAATTCTTCAAGGATAGTGATGGATTCCAGGGCATTCCTAGCTCGATTCGGTTTTGTGATCTTGGCAATGGTTTTGGTGTGATTACGGTATGGTGAGGGTGGAGGTGGTTTAACCTCTGGATTACCTTGGTTGTTTTTGGATGGGTTTATTCATGACATCCCAAATTAATTTTTGGAGTATGGAATGGGGGTGACTGGCTAAAGAGATATTTGTATTAGCCATGTCTCTGGTTGGGTGGTACGTGGAAGTTTTGAACCTGGTTGTATCTTGCCTATTGTCAAACCAGGAGGTAACTCCTCAAAACTAGAATATGTATTAGCTGAATAATGTACATGCTTATATAGATGGGAGGTGAGGCTATTGGGATTCAGCTCCCAATGACTCTTGGCCTTCCTTATTTCCTAATAATAAATAATATACAAAAATACATGTGCACACCCATCCATAGGATTAGGTGTCAACATTCCCCCCTTTAATCCGAAGGGATGTTGGTGAGTCCAATCATCGATCTGAACTTTTCAAACTTTCTTTTGGTGAAGATGTCAAGCATGTTCAGCTGTAGCAATGATTTTCTTGATGGTTTTACCAACACATGTCAAATAAGATGGTACTGTATTGATGGTTTTTGCCTCTACATGGAACTTTGGGTTCTTGGCCAACTTTATTGCAGAAGTGTTGTCGATCATGAGTGGAGTGTGAACATATCCTGTTTATCCGCAAATCTTCCAAAGATTTTCCTGAGTTTTATAATTTCCTTTGTTGTTTAAACGTCGTCATTATTATCTTCTCGCCTTGCCGTGGAATCATTGTACCGACTGCTGGCGCATCTCGATGAGACAGCTCTCCCGATCCAAGACTCATGGTGTAACTCCGAGAGAGACACCGAAGTTGTCGCCATCAAAGTCCGAATCGTAGTGTCCGTCAAGATGAAGTCACTCAGGCATATTTGAGTCCAAAGCTGAGTCTCTGCGTCTTATATTTTTGCACAGGCTCACAGACTTCATGTCAGATGAACCTTGAGAGGATTCCAACAGCAAATGAGATGTCAGGTCTGGTGGTGGTCAGATAGATAAGACTTCCTACAAGCTGTCTATACTTAGTTGCATCCTCAAATTCTTTCCCTTCAACTGATGTGAGCTTCAAGTTTTGTTCCATTGGAGTGCCTAAGGGTTTACAATCATCCATGCCAAATTTGTTCAAGAGATCTCCAATGTACTTCTTCTGAGAAAGAAAGATGAATTTAGGATGTTGAATTACTTCAATACCCAAATAGTAATGAACATGACCCAAATCAGTCATTTCAAAACCTTTCTTCAACTCTCTCTTCATGGATGCAATATAGCTCTCATTGTTTCCTGTTATCAAAAGATCATCTACATATACCACAAGATATACAACTGTTTTTCCAACTTTCTTAACAAACAAAGTTGCATCATCAAGATCAAAGTGTTTGAAATCAAGTTTAAGAAGATGCTCGGTCAATTTCTCATACCAGGCTCGTGGTGCTTGCTTGAGGCCATACAAGGATTTTACAAGTTTGCAAACTTTGTGTTCTTGACCCTTTATCACAAATCCTTCTGGCTGGGACATATAAACTTTCTCCTTTAGATCTCCTTTCAAGAAGGTTGTTTTTACATCCATCTGATGGAATTTCCATCCATTCTGAGCTGCTAAGGCAAAGAGAGTCCGAATGGTGGTCCATTTTGCTGTGGGAGAAAAAGTTTCTTCATAATCGACTCCTTCTTTCTGTGCGAATCCTTTTGCCACAAGCCTGGCCTTGTGCTTGTCAAGTGAGCTGTCTTCTTTGTACTTGTTCTTGTAGACCCACTTACAGCCAATTGGTTTCGTTCCCAAAGGCGGATCAACCAGCTTCCAAGTGCCATTCTTTATCAAGGCATCATAATCCTTCTGCATCGCTTCTTTCCATTCATCATGAGAAGCGACTTCTTTGAAGGAATTTGGTTCATGATCTGTAGACAAACTCAATTCATAGTTATAAGCAATATCCATATCAACAGGAGAATCAGAATTATCTACATCACCTTTGATTTCTTGAGTGGAACTTCTTGTTCCTGTTTTTCCAACCTCATCAGGATGAACATCCTCCAGTGTCTTTGTCAGCCATTTGGGAGGACCTTTCTGAGATGGCCCGGGCTGGTCACTTGACTGAGTTGGGATTGATTCAAGATTCAATCTCCCAATTTTGTCGATCACATCATCCAATGTGTCATCCGTGGTTGTTTCTTCATGTGGGGGAGAGAGTGCTTCAGGACATGATTCCACAGTTTGATTCAATATCGGAATCCCCCCTTCAAGGCGTGGAATCACATTATCAAATTCTTGGAAAGACTTTGCATGTGTGAATCTGTCCAGGCGATCAAGTTGCCGCTCAACAACCTTGTCACTCTTGGAAGATTCAAGAAATATGACATCTCTTGCTATCACAAACTTTTTATTTGCTTCATCATAGAGACGATATCCTTTGGAGGTATTGGAGTACCCCAAGAAGATACATTTTCTGCTTCTAGCACCAAGTTTGTTCCTTTGACCCTTGGGTATCAAGGCATAACAGGTGGACCCAAAGACCCTGAAATGCTTTACCGAAGGAATGTGGCCATGACACATTTCAAAAGGAGTTTTGTTTCTAATTGAACTTGAAGGACACCTATTCTTTATGTAAACAACACATAGAACTGCATCAGCCCAAAACATCAATTTTACATTCTTGAAAAATAACATGGAGCGGACCATATTTAAAATAGTTCTGTTCATTCTTTCAGCTACACCGTTCTGTTGTGGATTATATGGCACCGTTGTTTGATGTTTGATTCCATGTTGACGAAGATAATTTTCAAATTCGTTTGAAGTGTATTCTTTTCCATTATCAGTACGTAGAGAGCCAATATGTGTTTGTGCATCATTTTCAATCCATGCATGAAAATTATTGAAAGTTTGAAAAGCATCAGACTTATTCTTCAGTAAGTAAATCCAACACATTCTGGTGTAGTCATCAATAAATGTCATCATGTATTTGTTTCCATTTACAGAAGCAATAGGCATAGGGCCACATAAATCTGAATGAACAAGTTCAAGTTTCCTATGTGCTCTTGAGTGTGAATCATGAAATGGCTGTTTGCTATGCTTTCTTAGAATACATGCATCACATTCCTTAGGTTTTCTAGGAATTGTAGGCAGTCCATCAACACCATTTTTCTTCAACAAACGAAGGCTTTCATAATTTAAGTGTCCAAATCTAGCATGCCATAAAAGACTTGATGGAAATGTACCTTCATCATGATGTGAACTGAATGCAAAGTTTTGAGCATGAGCCTTAACCTTCTACCTTCAAGAGTCTCTCTGCCCCTCCACATGCGAGTGATCCGATGCCTATCCGACCGCTTGCCATCAAACAAGGACCGAGTAACTCTTGTCATTGATTTCGACTGTGATGTTTCTTCAACTCCTGAGGAACCTATTGTAGGATACATCAGAAGAGAGGCATGAGCTCACCGTGCCAAGCCCTGATGGTTTGAGTTTGGATTTATCTGCGAAATATACTGCTCCATCAACTTTGTCAGTGAATTCTTCAAAAAAATATTTTCTAAATGTCATGTGACATGTTGCTCCTGAATCTAGAAACCAATCATCTCTCCATGAAGTAAATGAAACATCAAATAGGTTTTCAGTTACTCCATTGTTACAATGTGCTAGAACATAGTGAGCGGATTCAGGTGCTTTACCTTTGTCTTTGTCATTGGTTTTACCTTTGTCTTGATTTCTGTGCTTCTCAATTTTGTTCCATGGTGTTCTGCATTTGGATGCATCATGTCCATCTCTATTGCACCGTGTGCAATGAAGATTGGATTTGTCAGCTTGTCTGCCCCCCCTTTCTGTGAAGTTCCTTCTTCCTCTTCTGCCACCTCTTCCTCTGGATGAATCTGGAGCATGACTCTTTTCTCTTTGTGCCAAGTATGCAGCTTCTTCGGAAGATGAAGGGACTGTCATCTTCCCAAAAGCTTTCTCTCTTTCTGCAAACTTTTTCTCAAGTTTACCAAAGGTGATATGCTCAAGGTTTCCACTTGCTTGCAAAGACTCAAGATAATGTGAGTAAGTCGGATATAATGCCTTAACATATGCTATGAGAGGTATGTCCATTTTTACACCAGTGTTTTCAATGTCATGCATTATAGATCTAACTTCTGAAGCTAAAGTAAGGGGATCATCATTCTTCATTTCAAGACTGAACAGCTTAACCATCAATTGAACATTTTCTAATTCTGAATGTGAGTCATAGAGTTCTTTTAGTTTCTTCAAGGCTTCATAGGCATTTGAGAATGATGAGATATGGCGACTCACCTCTTCACTCACTGAGGCTGCAATCAGGGTATAAGCCTTGCAGTTCTTGTTTTCCCAAATGGCAAGCTCTTTGTTTGAAGTGGGCTTCTCTGGTGGATTTTCTGCTTGTCCTTCACAGATTCCTTTCCACAGCTCATTAAAAATGAGTGTGTTTAATCTTCCGCGACCATTCAAGATAGTTCTCTTTGCCGGAGAGAACTATCCCAACAATTGAGATGAGAGAATGCATTAGACTGCTGGAAAAAATCTTCTGAAGAGGAAACAAATTCTTCTATAAAAACTTCGAACTCTTGAAATATTTCAAATAAAGGGGCAAAAAATCTTGCTGGAAAAAAACTAAAAACTAACTAAAAACTAATTTGAACTTGAATCTGCAGAAGACAGAGTTGCAGGACTGCAGAATGGCAGAGCTGCAATTTGCAGATTGACAGAGCCTGCAGTCTTCAGGAGCTGCAGGGGCTGGAGCTACAAATGTCAGTGATAAATAGGAAAAAAAATATGCAGAATAACAGTCTAGCAGTTAAGAGCAGCAGAAAACCATTAAAAAATATGACTGAGCAAAAGGTAGGGAGTTACACCACAGGGCAGAAATGCCAAATGTGGGGCTGGCTCTGATACCATGTCAAACCAGGAGGTAACTCCTCAAAACTAGAATATGTATTAGCTGAAGAATGTACATGCTTATATAGATGGGAGGTGAGGCTATTGGGATTCAGCTCCCAATGACTCTTGGCCTTCCTTATTTCCTAATAATAAATAATATACAAAAATACATGTGCACACCCATCCATAGGATTAGGTGTCAACACCTATGTTTAATAAAATTTAAGGTCTCTTGATTTTGTAGTTGTTAATGTGTGGATTTAATGGCTTTTATCTCATTTTTATTTACATGGTTTTATGTTGGTTATAATCATGGTTATATTACTGGTTCAAGTCATGGTTATTTCATATATTTACTTGTAATTGTTAAGATAATGGATGCAAGGCCTAATTTTTGTCATAACAGTTCAAGGAAGAGGGTACTGATCCTTCCTTTCATGTCTCATAAGAGTTTTCAGTGAATCATGCTCTATGTTGTGTCCTAGACCTGTAGGTTGCATTGATGAAAAGTGTTTGAAAAAATGTTACTCTCGGTCGGGGATGGTCAGGCCTAGTCCTAGAGTTAGTTTTTGGTTCATTAGTCTTGTGAGCACATTTTTTTATTGATTCTAGAAGCTATAGGAAGTTCTAGGCAGTGTTCAAGATTATGGGATAAAAAAGTGGCACAAATCCCAGGGACACTAGCGCAGGTCTGAGGGAAAAATCCCTTGGACACATTCATGGCCATGTTATGGCAGCATCCAGAGTCTCCGAGACGCACCCTTTCCCATATCAAGGGAGCTTCCAGGGTAATTCTTCACTAAAACTCAGTGGGTTCAAGGGACATGTATGGTGGATGATTGAGATAGCCTCTGGGAACACTTTAGCAGGTACATTAGGTGTTTTTTATGGGTTTGCATTGATTCCACTTCCTTAAATTCACCAAGGAGGTTGAGTCTTGTAATAGTAGCCCCTCATCTCATGTTTACCCCAATTGGTCGGTTACTTGGGTAAATATGAGGGGAGGTGTACATTATAGGTGGTATTAGAGTGTGGTTACGCTCTCCTTGGGAGAAGTCTAAGGTTGTCAAGATTATTTTCGTCATGCATTTCCATTGGTTGCATATGTGTGTCTCGTACTTGTGGTCTATGTACTTATTGAATCTACATGGTTTTGGTCATGGTGGCAGTGATTTCACCATGGGAGGGTTGATGGTGTTGTTGTGGCATGTGTTGTCATGAGAATATGATTGGTTTTACATGTCAGGTGTTTACATGTTTTCAAGTTTTCATTGGTATGGTTGATGTTGTCATGCATGAGGTCATGGTGTGTAGTTGATTTGTTCATGCATTGATGATTGAGCTCTAGTTAGAATGATGTTTATGTGATGATACACCTATGCATTATAAGTCTATTTGTTGTTATAATTATCTCTATACATGTATTATGTTGTTTGGTTGATCTTGCAGATGAGATATCCTCCCCGAATTATGCTAAGGTATGTTGGTTTATTGTGATTTGGTTTAAGCTGACATGATATGCCTTGCAGGAAGAAATCAAAGATGAATAGTAAGATGTTAGACTACAAATATTATCCTTATGGATTATATGAGAAGCATGGTTTTGGGCACTCTTCTTACTTAGAAAACACGCTAAGAATTTTTAAATAATAAATAAGGATTTGTAAAACAGACAATGACAGAATCATACAGGCACAGGATAAACAAACATAAGTAAATGCGGGAATCCTTTAGAGTTTGTCAGATTTGCAATGGCAGGGAATACTCTGAATCTGCTATGGACATGAGGATGGGGATAATTGGGTATATGGAAGTAGGTATCTTGATGTTCATAGGTTGTATAAGGCAGGTTCTTGGACACTCCATATAAGAGAGGTGACAGACATAGGTACTATCCTAGTTCTGGTTCTGACAGGAACTATGATCTTCATCATTATCATCCTTATAGGAGGAGTGATATGGGATATTTTCCTGTTGAGTTTAAGAAAGAAATAAACCAAAATTTTACAGAGAGATAAAGAAATAACAGGATGTATAAGCATGGTTACTGGGTATGAGGAAGTTCTTCAGGTTGCATGATTACTCAGAAAACATAGAAGCTAGAATAACTACATTCAACCTCAGAGGTAAAGTAGATATTTGGTGGGAATATGTGAAGAATGTTAGGGGTATTTATGAGGAGGAACTGACTTGGAATGAGTTCGAGAAGCTATTCTCGAAGAAGTATCTGTCAGAGAGGTACTATGATGTAAGGGCTAAGGAGTTCTATGAGTTGTAGATGGGTTCCATGAAAAATGATGAGTGTACTAGCAGGTTCTTGGAGTTGTTGAGATATGTGCCTTACCTTAAGAAGTAGAAGGCCAAGGTTCAAAGATTCATTAGTGGGTTACCTGTAGCCTACAGAGATCAGATTGAGTTTTATGAGCCTAGATCATTGGAGGAGGTCATTCGAAAGCTGAAGCATTGTTATGAGCAGTCAAAACACAAAGTTGAGCCTAAGTGTGATTGGAAAGGAAATGATAAATCTAAAGAAATATGGCCACCAAAGTGGGGAAGACCACAATATGTAGGTGATAAATAAAATGTGGTTCCTTACAAGAATTTCAATACAACTCAGAAGGGATAGGGAGAGCAACAAACTAGAGGTGATGGTAGAGCACCTTTGTAGTGTTGGATATGTGGTAAGGATAATCGCAAGAGGGATTTTCCGCAGTATCAGGGTGGCACACCCCATATCTATAGTGCACAGGAGGCACAGGAAATTGGGGATGTTGGTCATAACATTCCTCAGAATTATGCATTTGTGGACAGGAGGTAGGAAAACCATCAAGCATCTATCATTGAGATGGGAGGTAAGCTTTGTGATCAAGTTTTTATATTTTGATTTATCCTAGATCTAATTATAGTTATATTAATCCTGACCTTGTGGAGAAGTGTGGTTTGAGAAAATAAGTGCATGCATAATCTTGGTTAGTGCATTTGGTTGCAGGTATAAAGAAAAGAGTTCATCATTCGGTAAGAGCTTATGCATTTGAGTTAAATGGCATGTCTACAGCAACACTCTTGAACGTATTTTCATTGGGATCATATAGTATGCTATTGGGAATGGACTAGATGTAGCTTCCCATTACCAAGGTCTATTGCTATGACAAAGTCATTAAGTGCTTAGATGGAAATGGGGAATGAAGAGTCTTACAGGGGAAGAAGAAGCCTACCTCAGTTAGGATGGTGACAATTATGTAGGCTAAGCGTAGTCGCAGGAAAGGGTGTGTGTTATTTATAGTACATATCTCTAGTGAAAAGGTAACGAAGTTGACGATGCATATGTTTTGAGCATGCAACCATTTCTACAACAGTGTTGGGATGTATTTCCTGCAGATATTTCAAAGTTTCCCCCTCATATAGAATTAGACTTTTATATTGAGTTGGTACGAGGGGCGGCTCCAGCATCAAAAGCACCTTACAGGATGAGAAAACCTGAGTTGGTAGAGTTAAAGTTGCAGCTGAAATAGATGTTTGAAAAAGGATACATTAGGCCAAGTGTATTGCCATGGGGTGCACCAATATTGTTTGTAAATAATAAGGATCATACTCTCAGATTGTGCATTGATTACAAGTATCTGAACAAAGTGGCAATCAAGAACATGTATCTATTATTGAGGATTGATGATTTGTTTGATCAACTGAAGGGAGAAACATTGTTCTCTAAGATCGACTTGAGATCAGGATACCATCAGGTACACGTCAAATAAGAGGACATCTACAAGACAACTTTCCGGATGAGGTATGGGCATTATGAGTTGGTTGTAGTTCCATTCGGTTTGAGTCTTGACTAATTCTCAAAATCCATTTATGTGTTTGATAAATAATGAATTGTGTCCTTATTTGGACAATTTTGTTATTGTATTCATTGATGAAATCCTGGTATATTCTAAAAATGAGAAAGAGCCTGTCGAGAATTTTGCAACAATGTTGATATTGTTGAGAGAGCATCAGTTGTATGCTAAGATCAACAAGTATAGTTCTTTCAGACTATGGTACATTACTTGGGACATGTTGTCTCCAAGTATAGCGTAGCAGTGGATCTATAAAAGTTAAGAGTTATCATAGAATGGGAAGCTCCTAGAAACGTGGATGAGGTGAGATCCTTCTTGGGACTGGCAGGTTATTACGGGAGGTTCACCAGGAAATTCTTACAAATTTCTTATCCTATTACATCATTGCAGAGGAAAGGTAATAATTTTAAAGTGATAGAGGAATGTGAGGCAAGTTTTGAGTAGCTTAAGCAGTTTTTGACACATGCTCTATTGTTAAATATCACAGATCCAGACAAAGTTTTTAGTATGTACAAATGTTTTCAAGAGAGGACTTGGTGGATTCCTTATGTAGGAAGAATGGGTGGTATGTTATGAGTCACAAAAACTAAATGAACATGAGAAGAAATATTTGACGCATGATCTTGAGTTAGAAGAGATCATCCATGCATTGAATATGTGGAGGCACTATCTTCTAGGGAGATTTGTACTTATGGGTGATCATAGTGGGTTGTGATACTTGTTTGACCAGTCAAATATGAATGCCCGAAAATCTAGATGGTTAGCCAAGATTACTGATTTATATTTTGAGATCAAATACATCAAAGGTAAAGATAGCAGGGTCGCGAATGCTCTTAGCAGGAAGATAAAGGTAAATCACATTGCAACTATGAGCTCCTATGGGACATATTTACAGGATAGGATCTTGCAGGCAGGTCAGCAGGATGTTAGGTATATGGAGATTGTGCACAAGTTGTAGCATAGTATAGATACAAGTACAGGTGCAGGTGTACAGGATGTGGAATATTATATCACAACATATGGATTAGTCAGGTTTAGGGACAAGATATATGTACCAGACATTAGTGATCTCAAGAAGGTGATATTGACGGAGTTTCATGCGAAACCATATTCATGCCACCCAGGATATCAGAAGACATTGAAGACGGTGAAGAAGTTCTACTATTGGTTGAATATGAGGAAGGAAGTGGAAAATTTCATGGCTATATGTTTGGACTATCAGTGGGTGGAGGCAAAGTGTAGGAATTGAGGTGGATGGCTAAAATTGATTGCGATTCCAGAATGGAAATTGGATTTCATTTCCATGGAATTTGTCATGAGTTTTCTGAAGATAGCGAGACAACATGATTCCATCATGGTTTTTGTGGATAGGTTGAAAAAATTAGCACACTTTATTCTAGTAAATACTACGTATTCAACTAGTGATGTAGCACATGTATTAATTAGGGATGTGGTTAGATTGCATGGTGTTCCAAAGAATACTGTGTTAGAAAGGGATGAAAATTTCACTTCCACATTTGGAAGGAGTTGTTTGTAGGTTTGGGTACATAGTTGGCATTCAATACAAATTATCATCCATGTACAGTTGTACATACTGAGAGGGTCAACAAGATCTTGGAGGACATGTTGAGGATTGTATGTGATGCATCAACAAAGAAATTGGGAAGAGTATCTAGCATTGGTTGAGTTTGCATACAAAAATTGGTATCAGGAGTCATTGGGGACGAGTCCCTTTGAGGCACTGTATGGGTGGAGTTGTAATACTTCCATAAATTGGAGTGATCCAGTTAAGAGGGTGTTGATTGGACTAGATGTGTTTCCAGAAATGGAGTAGGAAATACATTATATAAATAGTAATCTAAAGGAAACACAAGACAGACAAAAGAGTTATGCAAACCAACACAGGTAATTTAAGGAGTTTTAGGTTGGGGAGCATGTGTATTTACACATCAAGCCTAAGAAGAGCTCCTTGAGGATTGGATCACGTGCCAAGTTGGAACCAGAGAATTGAAGGCCTTTTGAGATCCTTTAGAGGATTGGACCAATAGCTTATCAACTTTCGCTGCCTCCAAAAATTAAAGTCCATGATTTTTTTCATGTTTCATTACTTAAAATGTATATAAAGGATGTTGATCATGTTATTGATTGGTATGTGTTGTAGGTGGAGCAAGAAGGAGAATTCTAGTTGGAACCTCAGTGCATATTGCAATGAAAACAACTCATTCTCAGGAATAGAGCAATCGAGAAATTTAAAGTGCAGTGGAAGCACTTTGGGTCCAATGAAGCTACATGGGAAATGACAGATCAAATGTAGGATATGTATCCTTCATTGTTTTCCAGTTGAGGCAAAGAATTTTTGGTATGATGTTTGGTATATTTTTGGCATATGCTTTGGCATATGTACATATGTACATTGATGTAAATATTTCCATGAGATAAGTTATAAGGATCTATTAAGCGATATGGTTTTTATATGGTCATGTTATCATGGTGTTTTGCTTTGAGCAGGTCATTAATTCTAAATACTGCAACGAACTACGTTATAAAGCTCCATGGATAGTATGTTTTCTTCTCAGTGGCTTTGCTGAGGTGTAGGTGTGGTTTAACATTGAGGACGATGTTCCCCAAGGGGGAGGGTTATGTAACAGACCCAAGTTAAAATTTCATGTAATAAAAGTTAATAAAGGAAAAAATAAGGCCATGGTTAAGGGACACATTCTAAGCTGAATGTTGGGAAAATATATCCTAGTGGGAATCACTAGATGTGTTTATGGCTAATGGAAATTGGCAAAGGAAATGGCTAAGGCATTAAAGAGGAACAATGAATTTTTGGCACATTTATTTATGAAAATAAAGGAAATTAGGAGAAAAGGAAGGTGAAAGGTCACAGGTTGCATGTGAGGAGTAAATTGAAGGAAAAGAATGGAAAATGAAGAAAATAGAAGCCTCATTAATAAAAAAGCCTTTGAGGATTAGTTCATGGTTTTGTTTTTGAGCTCTCTCATTATTCTCTCTCTCTCTCTCACTCTTGGCCACTTAAAAATTTTCTTGGAGCATTCCAACATTGGACCAAGAAAGAGGAAAGAAAGCAAAGAAAGGAAAAGTAAAGGAAAGCAAAGCAAAGATAAAAAAAGGAAGAACAAGATCAAGCAACTTCAACAGGAATACTTGCAGGTAACATATTGAACATGTGATTTCCTAGCTGGTTTGGACATGTATGGATTATGCATGTTGGTATTTGGTTCTCTTGATGTTGGTGGCATGGTTTTTTTGGGTTTAGACACTGGGTTTTAGCCTTGATTTTCATTTTTCCTAATAGTCATTATGTGATAGGATTGATCTTTGTTTTGAGATTTCAAATTGCTGGATGGTTTTCAGAATCCGAGGCGAAGGTGGTCACAGGAAATTCCTAAAGGCTTAGGAATCCCTTGATCGATTTTGGCAGGATACACGCTAAATCCTGAGGGTGGTGTCTCGGTTTAGGGCCTAGTGATTTGGTGTGGATTGCGGTAAATCTTGAGAGACAAGAAGACAAATAAATCCTCAAGAATAATGATGGATTTTGAAGGCATTCCAAGCTCTGTTTGGTTTTAACAACGTAAACTTTGAAATAGGAACTATAAATTGAAACTGGGAATTCTAGCCAAAAAAACCCCAAAAAACATGAAAAACGACCCAAAAACGAAAAGGTTGTATTCTAGAACGAGGTTTTTTTTTTCCAGTGTAAATTTGCAACATTTTTAAAATATGGTAGTAAAACCAATTTTCATGTGCCAAAAAAATGGAAAAAAACATACAATGGTTCGTGCTAGAATGGTGCTAGAACACCATTTTTATTTTTCGGGTACAATTTAAAACCATTTTTAGTAATGGAGTTAAATATAAATAATGACATTTTAAACACATTAAAATTCTAATCATTTTTATACATGTTATTTAACATATAATATCATGACACTAACAATCCCTAAAATTCTAATTGTTTTCAACCATAATGTTAAATATAAAAGATATTTCATAAATTTTCACCCATAGAATTAAAAAAGTATTAACTTTTCAAAATATTTCAACCATGATATTATGAACAAATTATATGACTAAAATAACCCAATGAAACATAAATTATTTCTCTAAGTTATTGTTGCATTGTCAATATTTTAGACAAATGAATTCATCATAATTAAAACGTATAATCCAAAAAACATAAAAATGACTCATAACTTAAAATATCATTTTCATTGCTCAATGTAAACATCATTTATATCAATTTTATTACACAATTATTCAAAATCACTGATATTTTCTTGCACACCATCAGAATTCACATCTTCAGATGAATGACTCGATGCAGATGAAGATGTTCCATATTCTTCTCTTTCATCAACTAGTGCCCCATCTAAGTCAACACACATGCCCACCACTTTAGGTTTCAAAATTCTTGTAGATCTACGACTGGGTTCAGCAAACTTCCATCTCAACATTGTTTCTTGTGGTAGAAACCTCTTAAGAATCTCTATCGTCCTGGAGCGAAGAGTTCATCTCTTTATTAAATTGAAATCATAAACAAGTATGTCAACTGCCTCTAATTTTAAGAGGTCTGTGTGGCGATGATTTATATTCGTACCTTTTATTTTTCTCTTTATGCCAATTTTTTAATCAACTACCATCTCTGGCTTGTACAAGCCATTGAATGGGTGTGTATTTGTGGCATACCAATGTACTTCAACACCTGTAACGTCCTCATTTTCTATAATCACCTTTATAACCTTGGAAACCTAGAATGGAGAGCCATGTGGAGCTTCATGTGCTAAGACTGCGATCATGCAACCCTCCTTAATATCCTATACTGAACCACTGTAAAGGTCTTCCATGGCTTCACATTGTGCACAAGATCTTCTGGAACCAATATACATTTCTCTTTGCTCCACCTGTGTAGAATTAATAATACCATGTGATTGTTGTTGTTCAAGAACATTTGTTTCCTCCTATTCATTTGACACATTTTATTTCCAAATAAATGGAATCTTCAAAAACGTATCTTCATTTGTTGGTCTTGAAAGGATATCACTCTGATCATTGAAAAAGGACTCCCACCAAACTGAATCAACAACATCAAAGTACTCATATGTATATCTAATGGTTTCTTTAATTTCTTCCAGGCATTCATAATAAACTATATCTCTCTTTTGCCTTCGTGCATTATTAACTTCACCAACTGATTGTAATAACAATATATTTGACGCAAATATTGGATGATCTGGAATGAACTTCAAAAATTCCAAACTTGACAATGGCACCCATTCTGCAGTTGTTGAATACTTCTTGCCCCATATAAGTGTTTTCCTATCAATTTGTTTGATACGAAATTGATGTTGGAAGCTAATGTCATTAAGTTCTTCAACACATTTCTGTTTACCATGCAATCTGATAATAAACCTTCGCATGTCAACAATTTCTTCTAACACATGAAAAATAGGCTTTGGCATATATGATTTCTTAATACATTCAACTAATGATGGAAAGCTCCCAACATTCTTCCTCCTAAATGCTACTGAAAAACGACTAAACACATGATCAATATGGTTGTGAGTGTGCCCAACAAGAAGGAAACCAACGTTTACCTACACTGGTACAAAATGGCTAATTTGTTACTAAAAAAACGACTAAAATTTGCATATAAATGACTATTTTTCGGTCGGTGACCAATAGTAGCTAATTTACAGTATCTTATAACGCGACCAACTTTTGGTCGTTTTTAGCTTAGTCATTAATTGGTTATCTCAATTTTGTTATCTAGTTGTATATTTGGTCATTGATTTGGTCATTGATTTGGTCATTGATTTAGTCACTGATTTGGTCACTAATTTAGTCATTCATTTGGTCTTTCATTTTGTCACTGATTTAGTCATTCATTTGGTCACTGATTTAGTCATTCATTTAGTCATTGATTTGGTCTTTGATTTGGTCATTAAATGTCACAATTAATGACCAAATATACAACAAAATATATTACTATATGATCACGCGAGAAATTCAATTAATGACCAAAGAACTATAACCAACATGTAGGTCGTGTTATAAGATACTGTAAATTAGCTACTAATAGTCATATATATGCAAATTTTAGTCATTTTTTGAAACCAATTAATGACTGAAGAAATGTGACTAAATTTTAGTCGTGTTATAATATACTGTAAATTAACTACTAATAGTCGTATATATGCAAAATTTAGTCATCATTTGTAGTCACAAATTTATCATTTGTAGTAGCCATTTATTCATTATATAAATGACTAATTTAGTAGTTTATATTCATTTCATTAATAATAATTATAAATGACTAATTTAGTCGCATATTCATTTTATTTGTGTTCATTATTAATCAACATAAATTAATTTGTATGACTTAAAAAATGTCATACAATGTACATGTTCATCTAATATGAAAACACAAAGTCGCATATTTTAATTACAATACTAAACAACATCAAGTGCAACTATAAATAATTTGAACCACATAAATTATATTATATGAAATGTTAAAATATTACAATATGAGTTTCCAACTTTATATTAGTTGGACTACAATTTACACATGAAATGTTGTTTCATCACTTCAAAACATTATCGTTGTGTTGTCAAGGCATTACAGGTGAATTCACCAACTCTGAAGACTTGATCATCAGTCTTTATATGTGTGTCTTATGTAAGATATTTGTTCTAAGGGTATCGCCAAACTAGTTCTCCTCTCTCTTTTTGCATTTGTCGCTCCATTGTTATTGCTCCTCTTTTTTCAATTCATACTTCTCACCATCAATACTGATTTCATTTTCTGAAAACAAAAGAAAATACATGCACTGTAAGAAATGAAAGACAATGAACACTAGAATATAACATAAATTAAACTATAAATAATTTATACAACATATACCTTAACATCAACAATGTCAAAGAAATTTTCCTTCAAAATCAATTTTTGCAAAATAAATGTCACGTTATTCTTTCCCATTTCTCAACATGCTACATACGATAAATTGAAAATCACATAAAACCAAGAGCAAACCCTTTTCTAACCAAAATAAACAAACAAACAGTGCCTCTAATAAAACTTCATTATAATATTAGCAAATGAAAAGAGAGCTAGTGGACCATTTGTGTTGTTTGACTTTGCCTATTTTTGTTATAAAGTGCTCGAGCTTCAGGAACCAACATATGTGAGCACAAGCTAAAAACTAACCAACCATTCACTAGTCAACATGAGAGATCACAAATAAACCACAAAATTGATCAGGCATTAAAATTGTGAGAAAACAACCTTGAAATTTTCTTCTTGAGAAATACCTCAAAATCCCCTCGTTTCTAATAAGTTTCCTAGCTATGTACCTCCATCCTTGATTTCCCTTGTTATATCTTGAATAAAGAATATCCCTTCAACAAACCAATTTTGCGAGAATCCTACCAAGTAACTCAAGAGCCTTGTGCGCATCAATAGTAGCATCCTCCAATGAAAATAATACAATCTCCAACTAGAACCATCAAAATTATATATAGTTATAATGTTGAAGAGTGTAACTAGGTAGGTCTTCCTTATAATGACTATGTAACTAGCATTTGCACTGAGAGGTGCAAAGTAACGTCGGGGAGTGAGGAAAACAATAATTAAGTGAAATATATGGAAATTTTAGTTCCTATATATCTTTCAAAGAATGTAATAGGAGGTTAAAATTTAAAAGAAAGTTACACTAACATAAAGGAACACTAATATAATTGTCCCAAAATAATGGCATAGTAATGATGGTATCAAAGATCCTTCAATAGTCGCTCCAAGGAGATTTCTCTAGCTCTTCAAATGATTCAAATAACTGTTGAAACTAAATATTCAAACCTGCTCTAAATCCATCATCAAAAGGTTTTCAATGTGCTCAAAAGGGGTATTTAAAGGTTTTTTTTTTTTAACTTTCAATTGCTGCTACAAGACTGTTTTAAAGCTGGTCCAAAATTGCCTTCTAACAACTTTAAAAGATGTCATACAAACACCTTCAATAAAATTCTATACAAATACACTCTATGAAGTAATCCATATAGAGAACACACCAATAGCCCAGAAGAGGAAAATGAGAATTTTATCTACAGTTACATTTTACTCTAAAAAATATTCATATTAAAATCTGTTAACATCAAAATCTGTTAACATCAAACCAAAATTTTGTAATTTTCAAGATCCTAAGTTCAACACCAACTGCCCAACAACCTAGCAAACTTGACAAGAAGACCCTGACTGTTCTTGTACGCTATAAGACAAGATGGTCAACAATGTCATGAATTATAGCAAGCACCTACAATTTTTTCAGCATGTCTTATCTTTTTAACTGATCCATCATCTTGAATCTGTCTAGCATTCTCTCAATCGTCAAAATCAGCATTGTCAAGCTTTAAAAATATAGCATTCACTCCAATCTAGAAAAAAAAATATGCATTCACAACTCAACTTACCCAGTATTCTGTTGGCCTCATTCTTAAGTTGTAAGTTGATGACATACTCATGCAGTAAGATTCCGCATCAAGGACCACCATTCCTACCCACTGAAAGAGGATGGCCACTCAAAGTTAAGCCACAAGTGTATGCCTTCAAAGAAGCATCACAAAATAATTCTAGAAACAATTAAATATCATATTGGAAAATCAATTCCTTCTCATCATGCATGTATATTAGGTGTGATAATTATTTTCCTGTAACTAACCACCATTTCTGGAGTTGGAAGTTCCCTGTCCTTTCCTAAAAAGTCTGCAGAATCACAGATAGGCCCAACAACATCAAAAGTTTGAATTTTTGCCTTTGGGGCCGGTGGAGAAATTAGCTCAATGTGCTGTGTATCAAGAAGAATATCAGTTAGAAACGTCTCAAAATCTCAAAATCAATTTATGATTCATATCACAACTTTCAGACTATGTGCCTGTCATGAGAAAGAATGGTCTATTTAGTATCTGGGAATCTGAATACCAGTAATATTTCCTGTCAAAAGGGAGTCTACAAAAGAAAGAAAAATTATCCCTTCTATATTCATTTGGAAATTATCATCCCTTCAATCATGCATCATCAAAAAAAGTTGGGTTTTCCCCAACTCAAATTTATGTACTAACTTGGTAAGCTCCATAAAGGCTAGGCCTAATAAGCTCTGCCATGTTGCCATCAATTACAATGAATTTCTTGTTACCATTTGTCTTGACTCCAACAAATCGACTCACAAGAACACCAGAGTTTGCAACAAGAGATCTCCCAGGCTTAACAATGAGTGTAAGATTTCCAGATAATACCAGCTCTCTTACCTGAAGAAACAACCAATGGTGCAAATATACATCTTTAAAGTGTCTATATATATTCTCAAAATAGTTGTAACAAGGCCAACATTGTAACTTGGGCAGCAAAAGAGTGTAAGTTTGAATAAAAAGTAACTTAGTTTAAGCCAATGCTTAAAAGCTTTAAGGACTTACAGAATTTATAAGATCCTTAGGGGTAGGAAGCGCTTCACCCTTGTGATAGTAATCAATGCCTAAACCTCCTCCAATATTCAAATCCTTGACCACGTATTTGGTCAATATACTGGATCATTAGAACTGCAACATCCTTAAATATGTTCACCTACAAAACCAAAGTAATATTAAAGAAAAATAATGTGCACCTGCTTACAATTAACAAACTGGGAAAATATCTTTACACATAAAACGTTTCAAGCAACAAAATTATCACTTCAGTCTCATACAGAAGTTAAATATTACATAAGAAAACCAGAATATACTTTTAACTATCATTTTTTACGGGAAAATGCAGTCCTGGGGTTTATTAAAACCTTCATCATCTAAGCTAATGTGTTAGACTTGGACAACAGACGTAAAATAATAAAACTTGTTTAAACAGCAGTGGCATATGTCTAGTTGGTCCATCTGATCAGAAAGTGAAGTTCCACAATAGAATGAATTTCCTATGGTTAAATTAGAAAATTCTGACTAACTGGGTAACAAAAAAATCATGATTACAAGATATTTTACACTTATTTTAAATTTTAGTGTCATCATTCTAGCCTTTTTCATCAACTTTCAGGAATTCTGTAGAACTCTTTAATGTGGAATATTACACAACAAGGCAATAGTCCAGTGTTTTAGCTTTGGTTTTAATCTTACGCTTTTTTAGTAACTATTTAGCCATTACTCTGATACACATCTTACTCCAGTAGCCATTTTTGTATGCTTTTTAGTAGCTAAAGAACTCATGGAGTAAAAGTCCCATGCTCAGGATGGAGAACATTTCCAAGATTTTTCTTCTCTCCAATTACAGAATTAACAAAATTATTGCTGCAGCTTTGTCTAGCATTATCGCTTGTTGATTCAGATTGTTTATTCTTCACAGTTCTAAGTCTTGAACAGCTAGACCATGGTAACCTCCAAAAATTCCCTTTAGGGGTTGTAGAAACTAAATATAAGGGAAAGGATTGTGTCAAAAATTCATAATAGTAGCAAAGACGGTGATCTAACCATCTATTGAAGAAACATTAACGTTGTTGTCCTAGAAACTATACTCCCCTAGTGAACCCAACCACACCCTGACTTCAGTTTGGGTGGAGAATTTCGATCAATTAAGCCTACTCATAATCACAACCTAGAAGAAAGAGGTAAAGATACAAGGCAATTCCATCTTTCCTAGCATATGCTAAATTTATTGAATGATTTGGATGATTGATAGTGTGAGAAAAGGTCCTGAATGTAGAGGAATATCAGCAGGATGGTAGGAAAAAAATTTCTACCACTCTTGCAATCACCCTAGAAGACTTAGCACATGATGACATGGGTATCATGCCATGCCTTTTTTCTACATTGGAAAATGGAAATTCAACCAACATATGAAAAAATCTTGAGCGCAGATGGAGATAATGGACTAGATTGTAGTTCTAGTTTTCCTGAGAATGAGAGTAATAAGACACTCAAATGAAGGGAAATCCTGAAGATCCCTTAAGGTTCAAGATACCAACACTCCTATCTGTGATTTTAAATATGGTAGAAAATTTGGCACACATAATTATGTGCATCTCCAATCAACATTGCCTATTAAATTTGAAAAAAACAGTGCAAGATCTGATATTTTTCCTTTGACAGTCATCCTACATATGACATGGACTCTGATGAGGAATAAAAGAAGGTTGATCATATCATCAAGTTGTTTTGTGAACCATATGAGACAAAGGCAGAAAGGTCCATTCCATTTGTTGAAGGAATACTTAATGAATATGAATAGTCTTGTCATAACTCAAATATAATACCTTCTGTATTGAAATATATAGCGGTAAGCCCAACTATGCTATGCACCTGATTAAGCAAGAACAACAGAGATTGTCAGCACAGGCTGCACAAAAGCCTGATCAATGTCAGTAGACAAATCCTCCTTCAGGTCCTAGTAGAGCATTTGTTACCACATCTGGGAAAGTAATCACAGCTGACCCAAGCACACTAAAGAATTCTAATGTACAACATTACAAGCACTAGAAACTGCTTCCAAACCTGCCACTCAAGGAACTTCCACAGTAAGACATGCTGCTGATTCAACAGAGTTTGAGTTGTATCCTGCGGGTAATGAGTGTTTGAGAGATGTAACAGTTGAAAAGATCTTTCTTTCATTTTGTGTTCATTTCATTCCCTATATTTCTTGGATTAACTGATGGTCTTCGAAAATATGACTTTGGATCATTGTTTCTATGTTGGAAGAGACACCTGTTCCGTTAATTATAAGCATTTCAAATGTAACTTGTTTCTCTGTTTAACTGTTTCTTCTATTGTTTTCCAATGTTCCTTTGGATGATTTATTCATGTTATCTGTTGGTTGGGCAGGCTGGAGACTCTGGGAAGCCTCAAATGAAACCTCATGATCCCCGCCGTATTCTTCACATGAATATGGGTAATGATAATGTGAACTTGAGTGGGACAGATAAACATTTTCTCCCAATGAGCAGGCAGATATGTATGGCTTCAGGACCAGCAACTACAGAGTCGGGTCCAAACTTGCAACAGGCTCCTTGTTTGCCTAATATTGAACAGAATTTCACGCAAAAGCTTGCAAAAATTGCTGAAATGCTAAAAAATTCTGACATGAAAACATTACGATTCTATCATCACAGATGCCTGTTGGCCAATCAATTAGAGAAACTGACCCCGTTGACTTGGAGCAGGAATTCGCTGAATCTTCTAAATCTCCAGAAGAAGATATTAAACAAGACATAGCACTTCCAAAGGATTTAAGCATGGTTATGCCCCTGTCACAGAGTTTGCCAAATGAAAATACCACAATCACACAAGATCATATGAATCCTTGTGGTGATGTGAATCATCTCTTGGGAGAGCTAAGTGAAGAACAACGAATTGCAATCCAACAGGAACAAGCACGGAAAATTGATGAACAAAATAAGATGTTTAGCGCCAAGAAACTTTGCCTTGTTTTGGACCTTGATCACACACTTCTAAATGCAGCTAAGGTGTCATAAAAATAAAAACCGTCTTGTTCTACTTCTGGTGATTCCTAGGCAAAGAGGGATGTGAAGTAAATGAACTGATGATAATATGATTATATAAATGTTGCTAATTCATAATTTTGTTTGTCCAACAGTTTACTGAAATAGATCATGTACACGAGGAAATGCTAAGGAAGAAGGAGGAGCAAAACCGAGGGAAACATCAGCGTCAGCTTTTTTGCTTTCCTCATATGGGAATGTGGACTAA
Source organism: Pinus albicaulis (assembly GCA_034641835.2). Lineage (NCBI taxonomy): Eukaryota > Viridiplantae > Streptophyta > Pinopsida > Pinales > Pinaceae > Pinus > Pinus albicaulis. Next base: position 533,505,595 of record CM076579.1, read on the forward strand.
ATTATGGCCTGGCATCTTGAATTTTTTGGACAGGGTTAGTAAAATTTGGATTGAAATATTATTATCTTTGCAAACTGTAGTTTCTTACTGGGAACATTTGATTTACAATGTGGAATTGACAACTGCCTTGTATGCCAATAGATGGATCTGTTCTTATTTTCATCTAATTCATTCTGTGATGGTTTATGTTGCAGGCAAGCAAGTTGTATGAACTACATGTTTATACAGTGGGCAACAGAGTTTATGCCACAGAGATGGCCAAAGTACTTGATCCCACATGAACTTTATTTGTAGGACGTGTTATTTCAAAGGGTGATGAGGCCAACCTATATGGAGATGATAGGCTACCTAAAAGTAAAGATCTAGACGGTGTTTTGGGAATGGAATCTGCAGTAGTAATTATCGATGATTCTGCAAGGGTTTGGCCTCATCATAGACATAATTTAATTGTGGTGGAAAGGTAAGTTCATTTCAATTCTTTTCCAGTGTCCAATCAAGACCTTACAACTGTTAATTTTTGCCTTTAAAAATCGGTAGTTAAATATATATGTGACTGTTCCTAAGAACTTTGAGACTGCCATGTACAGATACATGTATTTTCCCTATATTATGCGCCAATTTGGATTGTCGGGGCCATCACTGTTAGAAGCATACGTTGATGAGAGGCCAGAAGATGGAACACTGGCATCTTCTTTAGCAGTGAGATGCTAAAATTAATCTATAACAAACATTGTTTTTGTGACTTCTCACAATTTAGAGATATTTCTCGAGTTCATCGTATGGTCGCGTTTCTAACACATATACCCTACAATTCAAACACAGGTGATTGAGAAAATTCACCATAATTTTTTCTCAAACAAACAATTGCATGAAGTGGATGTCTGGGAATTTCTTGCAGCTGAACAACAAAATATTTTAAAAGATTGTCAAATGGTTTTCAGTAGGGTTTTTGCAGTTGGAGAAGCGCAGCCGCATCTTCACCCTTTGTGGTAGATGGCTGAAAAATTTTCTGCAGTATTCATAACAGAAATTGATGACGAGGTGACTCATGTTGTAGCCCTTGCCCCTGGGACTGACAAGGTATGCATTTTACCTTTTTTCAAGTCCAATGTTGGAAACTCACAAAATCTTTGGTAGTAGTTCCAACATTCCAAGTTAATAATGTCAAACACTATTCCCAACCCTTGGTCAACTCATGCAATTAGTTTCCCAAACTATGCCATTATAACTTAGTCAAGTCAAATTGTTCCCAGTTCATATACATTGAACCCATAAACCAATCTAGATAAAGATGTGCTTCAACAAAAACACATGAATGTAGAAGGTGGAATACACATGGTAAATGCAACCAAGAAAGAAAATCAACTTACAACTCAAGAATAGGCAGAACCTAGAAAGCTTAAGTCTTCCATTTGCAATATTGACGCTAATTGACTTCTAGACAAGTCCCTCAATCTTGTCACACATATATCTATTATTTTGGACTCTTTAATAAAAAATGGTAGTTGTCTCTTAAGAGTCTTTGCCAGAGTCAATAAATGTAAAGAAGCGAACAAGAGAATGTGGATCTCAGTCATTTTGCTTCATTCTTCCAACAACAAATAATAATTCTAGAGAATGTTGCCACTGTTGTAACACTCAGCAAGGGAATTGTCATACAGAGATTAAGGAACTAAAATTGAAAAATTTCTATTAAGGATACTTTGATAAATTTTCAACAAAGATAAATGGTCATAGGGAATTGCTTCAAGTTTCAACGGACCTTGGATATTCCTCGCATGGAACTTTAGGACTATATTATCGAGGAGGAGTGGATCTTTGGAGGCCATCTCTTGATTGGTCAATTTAAGACCCTAATAGACTCTTGAAAGAAAATGAATTTTTACTTTTGAAGACCAACCACACCATTACTCAGTTCTTGTAATCACCCAATTCTTCTTATAAAGATACAAGGTGATTCCATCTTTCCTAGCATATGCTAAACTTATTGAATGATTTGGATGATTGATAGTGTGAGAAAAGGTCCTGAATGCAGAGGAGGAATATCAGCAGGAGGGTAGGAAACAAATTTCTACCACTCTTGCAATCACCCTAGAAGACTTAGCACGTGATGACATGGGTATCATGCCATGCCTATTTTCTACATTGGAAAATGGAAATTCAACCAAAATATGACAAAATCTTGAGCGCAAATGGAGATAATGGACCAGACTGTAGTTCTAGTTTTCTTGAGAATTAGGTAATAAGACACTCATAAATGAAGGGAAATCCTAAGGATCCCTTAAGGTTCAAGATACCAACACTCCTATCTGTGATTTTGAATATGGTAGAAACTTTGGCACACATAATTATGTGCATCTCCAATCAACATTGCCTATTAAATTTGAACAAAGAAGTGCTAGATCTGATATTTTTCCTTTGACAGTCATCCTACATATGACATGGACTCTGATGAGGAATAAAATAAGGTTGATCATATCATCAAGCTGTGAACCATATGAGACAAAGGAAGAAAGGTCCATTCCATTTGTTCAAGGAATCCTTATTGAAGATGAATAGTCTTGTCATAACTCAAATATAATACCTTCTGTATTGAAATATATAGCGGTAAACCCAACTATGCTAATGCACCTGATTAAGCAAGAACACTAGAGATTGTCAGCACAGGCTGCACAAAAGCCTGATCATGTTAGCATACAAATCCTCCTTCAGGTCCTAGTAGAGCATTTGTTACCACATCTGGGAAAGAAATCATAGCTGACCCAAGAACACTAAAGAATTCTAATTTACAACATAAAACGACATTACAAGCACTAGAAACTGCTTCCAAACCTACCATTCAAGGAACTTCCACGGTAAGACATACTGCTGATTCAGTAGAGTTTGAGTTGTATCCTGCGGGTAATGAGTGTTTGAGAGATGTAATAGTTGAAAAGATCTTTTTCTTCGATTTTTTTTTCATTTCATTCCCTATATGTTGGTTGAAGCAATTGTCCTAAGGAATATGGCTTTGGTGATTTGTCTTGGATTAACTTGTGGTATTTGAAAATGACTTTGGATCATTGTTTCTATGTTGGAAGAGACACCTATGCCGTTAATTCTAAGCATTTCAAATGTAAATTGTTGCTTTGTTTAATTGTTTCTTCTGTTGTTTTCCAATGTTCCTTTGGATGAATTATTCATGTTATCTGTTGGTTGGGCAGGCTGGAGACTCTGGGAAGCCTCGAATGAAACCTTGTGATCCCTGCCATATTATTCACATGAATTTGGGTAATGATAATGTGAACTTGAGTGGGACAGATAAACATTTTCTTCCAATGAGAAGGCAGGTATGTATGGCTTTAGGACCAACAACTACAGAGTCGGGTCCAAATTTGCAACAGGCTCCTTGTTTGCCTAATATTGAACAAAATTTCATGGAACAGCTTGCAAAAATTGTTGAAATGCTAAACAATTCTGACATGAAAACATTATGAGTTCTATCATCACAAATTCCTGGTGGCCAATCAATTATAGAAACTGACCCCGTTGACTTGGAGCAGGAATTCACTGAATCTTCTAAATCTCCAAAAGAGGATATTAAACAAGACATAGCACTTCCAAAGGATTCAAGCATGGTTATGCCCCTCTCACAGAGTTTTCCAAATAAAATTACCACAATCACACAAAATCATATGAATCCTTGTGGTGATGTGAATCATCTCTCTGAAGGGCTAAGTGAAGAACAACGAATTGCAATCCAACATGAATGAGCATGGAAAATTGATGAAAAAAATAAGATGTTTAGCGCCAAGAAACTTTGCCTTGTTTTGGACCTTGATCACGCACCTCTAAATTCAACTAAGGTGTCATAAAAATAAAAACCATCTTGCTCTACTTTTGGTGATTCCTAGGCAAAGAGGGATGTGAAGTAAATGAACTGATGATAATATGGTTATATAAATGTTGCTAATTCACGATGTTGTTTGTCTAACAGTCTACTAAAATAGATCATGTGCACAAGGAAATGCTAAGGAAGAAGGAGGAGCAAGATCAAGAGAAACCTCAGTGTCAGATTTTTCGCTTTCTTCATATGGGAATGTGGACTAAATTGTGGCCTGGCATCTGGAATTTTTGGACAGGGTTAGTAAAATTTGGATTGAAATATTATGATCTTTTCAAACTGTAGTTTCTTACGGGGAACATTTGATTTACAATGTGGAATTAGCACAAGATCAGTTATTGATGGAAACAATGCATCTGCAACCCATTTAGCTAATCTAATGGTGTCATCTATACTGAAGGGAAGCTTGTCTTCATATTCAACATTAGAAGAGTAGGTAAAGCCTGCACTTTCCTAGTATACTCAACTAATCCATACACAACACAAGTTTTCTTCATGGGAAAAAATGGATTACTAATCTCTTACTATTCAAATTTTACTGAGACATTCATCCTGTTTGCAAATACAACCAATAATTCAAAGAGAAATGTATTAGCTGAAAGGAGTCAAGGATATCTCTGGTATCATCAGTCAACTACTTTTAGCATAGGACAACCATTAGGAGAGGCGATTCCAAAAAGTGCATATGCTTTATGGGAAACAAAATGATTTCAAGATGCACTATATAGTGAGCATGGAATCACTACTTGGGGCTTGACATTTGGTCAGTCTAAAGAACTCTTATTCCTGTCATTGGCTTCTGTTAAAGGTTCATCTAATGCAGCTCCTTCTAGTGTTGTGGCTTTAGGAGTGCCAATGAGTAGTTTAACAAACATCGTAATGCAATTTGACCTTCAAGGTATTGATATGTATCTAGCCACAGAAGATGGTTATTTTCTTGCACAAACGGGTTCTACTTTCCATGTGGAAGGTCATGTAGACAAACCTATACTATTGGAAGCTACAAAATCTAGTAATGTTGTGGTGGCAGGAGCATCTCTGTATCTCAAAATTAAATTGGATAATATATCCAGATTGGGCAACGAAACTTTCAGGACCTCTGATGCAAGAATTCAAGGTGCACAATATACATTAGAAAGTGCCTCACTTCATCTCGCTAGAAAAGCCCTGGTATTTGTTTTGATTATTCCACATAAAAGCATTTGGGGTCCCATGACAAGTCAAAGTCAGACAACATTGATTATTCTAATCACATTGGTGGTTTGCATGTTCCTTGTAAGCTGTCTTTTCATTTTTTCACTTACAAGAGCTACAAGCAAATAAATACACCTTTGTGCAGGATTAATTCGACAACTTGAGGCAACAAAGCAATCAGAGAGAAAGAGTAACCATAAAAGCATTTTTTTTTCAAATATGAGTCATGATCTGCAGACATCCCTTGCAAATATCATTGGCCTCATTGACCTATGTTTTTATGATGTTGCTAAAGGGTCAGAAGTGGAGACAAACCATTCCTACAAATGGTTATACATGTATATGCATCGTTGGTATCAAGGATCATGTGCATCTTGCTGTCAAAGAAGTTGTTGAACTTTGTAGAACTACAGGTATTACAGTGAGGATGGTCACTGGTGACAATATTAACACAGCAAAAGCAATTGCAACAGAGTGTGGCATTTTAACAGATGATGGTGTAGCAATTGAAGGACCTGATTTTCGTGAAAAGAGCTTAGAAGAGATGAAGACTCTGATACTAAAGATTCAGGTTATGGCACGATCTTCACCATTGGACAAGCACACCTTGGTGAGATAGTTGCGCACAACTCTGGGAGAAGTTGTTGCAATGACAGGTGATGGCACAAATGATGCACCAGCTTTGCATGAAGCCGAAATTGGGCTTGCTATGGGCATAGTTGGGACTGATGTTGTGAAGGAAAGCACAGATGTGGTGATTTTAGATGACAATTTTGCAACAATTGTAAATGTAACAAAATGGGGGCATTCAGTATATGTAAACATTCAAAAATTTGTGCAGTTCCAGCTGATAGTTAATGTGGTTTCTCTAGTTTTGAATTTTGTTTCTGCATGTATAACAGGAACTACCCCCCTCACTTTAGTTCAGTTGCTTTGGCTCAATCTGATTATGGATACACTTGGTGCTTTGGCACTCGCAACAGAACCTCCAAATGATGATTTGATGAAAAGATTACCTGTAGGAAGCACTGGAAGTTTTATCAGTAATTCTATGTGGAGGAATATAATTGGCCAAAGTGTCTTTCAACTCATTGTATTAGCAGTTTTGGAGATGGCAGTGAAAAGATGGTTGAGTTTCTACGTAGTTCCATTGGGATCATCCACAAGAAACATGCAGAGACTATAACTTCTTACATCAAGGAGAGTGTAGATGAAGACCTGGAAGAAGAAACTGTGCAGGATGGAGAGAGAAAAATGCAGAAAAAGAGGCTCACATTCTTGTGTGGAAGGTAATATTATTGTTGGGAAAACCACATCTCTACAGAGGATTGCGAATGAGACACTTGAGTTACGTGACCTTGTAGAGGTGGTTCCTGAGCCTATTTCTAAGTGGCAAGACATTGGGCCTGATCATTTCAATATATTGGATGCTTTCTATGCTGAACCTCAACAGTATGCTTACACATTTCAGAATTATGTTTTTGTAACGAGGGTGATGCAAGAGCGAGTCTGCAGGTGGATTAAAGCCTCTAAAACTCATGGAAAGAAGTGTTTTCAGCAATCGAATGGTGTTTGTGCGAGCTATTCATGAGACAAAGTGGATGAATGGGATGGAGCTTAGCATCTATGATTCATGGTTTGATCCAGTTGTTTCTGTTTTACCTGGGCTTGTTCCTGATGGATTTATTTACTTGAGGGCCAGTCCAGACACATGCCATAGACGTTTGTAGTTATGAAAGAGAGCAGAAAAAAATAGCATGTCATTATATTATTTGAGAGGTTTGCATGAAAAGCATGAAAACTGTCTCTTCCCTGCTCAATGTGGTAAGTCATGGGTTGTTATCTGTGAGAAAATTACCTCTTGATACTGATAGGTCTCTGCATCCTGAGATCAAAGATCACACGTTTCTTTTGCAAGGAGAGAATGTACATTCCAGTATTCATAAGGTTCCAGCTTTAGTGCTAGATTGTGAGCTCAATATTGACTTCAACAGAGACATTGAAAGCAAAACAAGGGTTTTTTTTTTCTTGCAAATGGGTTTCTTTATCCCGAAGGTAAATGGGATAATGTTACTAAAATTCGACAGGGCCAGTGGGCATGTTCCTTTAAAATTTTATCTATCGAGGATGGCATCTGGAAGGTTATTGACATTGCTAAGGCATTTGATGTTTTGTTATCATCTTTAGATATTTGGGGTGTTAGGGAGGCCCATTTACATGCTGTCTCGAAAAAAACTGGAGAACCCATTTAAACAAGCAGTGAAAACACGTTCAACTTTGAGAAAGAACAATGATGTTATTAATGGACTGAGGGTTAAAACAGAATTTTCTTACAAGCCATCCTGTCCTGGCTATGTAATGGAGGACGGGGATCTTAGTTCTATTGATCATGATTCTTCGGATTCCTCAGAGATTTCTAGATCCTTTACAATTGAAACTTGGAACAAACAAGGCTTGAAAAATGGCATAGGTGGCAGTCATTGAAATACGGTGTTTGATTCATCTTCAGATTCAAAGAACATATGTGGCAGATTTGATTCATATTTTTAACATTAAAATATTGGAGACCTTTTCCCAATTTTGGCAAAGTGGCAAATGCATCTCCAGAATTTGAGGGCAGTTGTGCAGGAAGGTACAAAGTGGCATTCAAGAGGTAGAGTTTTTAGGCTCAGATTCAACAAAGGAATCGTATATTTCATGAACAAACTCCAGCAAACTTCTAACAGTTCGACATATTGCAGCAAACTCATTTTATTTTAGATGATTTAATTAAATTCTTTAGTTGTAATTTAATTTATTTTATTTGCCAGCACAAATATATTTTATTTTTTATTTTTATTTTGATTCCTATGTAGAGGAATCAAAATAAATTTGTAATAGGGTATATATAGGAATATTTTTGAGGATGTAAGGGTTCAATTTTCAATAGAGAGACTGCTGCTTTGGACTGTGTAAATTTTCCTGAATATTATGTTAATGAAGCAGTTTCTGCCCTTTAAAATTTGGGATCCATCGCGGTGTTTCATGTTCAGCATGTTTTCCTTATAAGATCATTTTCATATTGTGTTTTTCTACTAATTTTGTTACAGCATTCTCTAAGGGAAGTGTTAGGAATCCATCCATGCATGATGCTCCTTTCGCAATGACTATGTTGTTAAATGTAGTGGTTGTTCTTACAAAATCCATCCTTTGTTAGTTGCTCTGTTTAATAACCTTGTGTTTTCCTTTCTGCTAAAGCTGCCACTGGAGATTCATCCATTGATTGATCCCTGCAGGGCAGCGGGATTTCTCCTTTTTCTTCTCCCATCTACATCATTTATCTGGCTGAGCAGAATGCCTATTTTTCCCCAAGTTTGCAGGTAGAAACCAGCCTCAATTCCATAGCGCAATGATTGTTTATCTCTTGTTTTTTCGACCCAAAACTTTCCAATCAAATCCCCGTACTTCATAGCTAGCCTAAGATTCACTTATTGCAACCACCCTTCATTGGAAAAGAGAGAGCCCACTCTAGTCTAGCAATGTTAGATGTCAGATCGAAAGCTTGGTCTGTGGTTAGCTCAGATTGCCTCTTCTCAGCCTTGAGGTTCAATCTGAGTGCTAACAGAAAGTATTCAATGGAAGTGATCTCTATAGAGTACTTGACCAAGTTGTTTTTAAGGTAGGAATTTTAGTTCCTCAAGGGTGGGGTCCTTCAACATAATTGCATCTGCCTTGGTCCTATCATCCAAAAGAAAAACTTAATCAACAAAGAGTAAATATGTCAAGTTTAGGGTAATTCCTATTTGTATAGCTGTCAAGCTTATAGTTCTTTTTACTCTGTTATAACTCTGTTGAGACCACCTACTCTACGGTCAAAAATAGCAGAGAAGCCACTAGTCATACCTACCCATGGTCTCTTGTAGGCATGACGGAAGAATAAGCTGAGCCATTAATTAGAATTGCAAAGATATTGAGGAAAGATAGTTCATTATCTGGTTAACCAATTGCACATTGCACTGTATATGAATGAGTAGCCCTAAATAAAGCCAATTTTCTCTATCATATGCCTTGGAAAGACAAAATCACTAACATTGCTTGTAATTTTTTGGTTTGATGTTATAAATTACTTCTTGGGCTACTCCTATTCCGTAATGGATTTGTTTCCCAGGAAGGATGCAAAATTGTTCTAATGACATGGAATCAACATAGTGGATTTTGACCCTACATGCAATAATTTTTGCAATGATTTTTTAGATGCAATTACATAGTGATATGGGTATGAAATCATCTCATTCTTATCTAATTTTTGGGATTAAAGCTTGAAATGTTGAATTGAAAGCTCCCAAATCCTACTTTTGTATTTTAATTTGTCAGCAATTCTTGGTTTGTTTGAAGGAAGTCATAGAACCACTAGAAGAATTCTATTGTCCTGCAAAGTGACTAAGGGTTCTTATACTTTTGGAAACAATGAAAAATTGTTTGTAATTCTTCCTTTTATATTTGATCCATCAATGCCTCGTTACCCACCTCCCCTACAAAACTAGGGAAATATGAAGTCATCTTTAACTATCTCTCTTAAATTTATTCTATCACCCTCTTTATAAATTACCTCAAAATGGTCGGTTGATGAGCAAATTGCTCCTCAAGATAATACACCTTCTCATGAGGAAAATTTCGTTGATAATCAACATCTTGAGGCAATTTTTCATTACAATTATGAGATGTTGAAGAGAGAAAATATTTTCTATTTAGTAAAAGCTATGCACGAATGTTAGTGATTTGGTACAAGGATAGACATGGGCAACAAGGGAATTGTGGAGATTCTCTACAAATCTTTTCACAAATGTGACACGTGAGGATGTATGCTTATTAAACAACTATATTTGAGAACATGCACCACTTTGAAAGCAAGACTATTTTGGATGTAGGCGCAGGAATTTTGATGCAGGCTCCTGCACCAGACCCGACATCCCACCTGCTTACCTATGACTACAATCTATGTGCTTCCCTACTTGTCAACTGCAGTTGCTCCAATTCTCAATCGGATTGTGCCTGAAGGCTCGTCACTACGACTTCAACTAGGCTACTCAACCACGTGTGGTGGCTACTAAACCTGCACTGACACAGGTCTAGCTAGCTCTGATAGCACTCCTCCATCCAAAAACTATGCAGACAATTGCCCTTCTATCAGTCATTTGTGTGTCTTTTCCCTCGCGATTTCTCAACAGTTGAGTGGTGTTGACTAGTCTAGCCCGTGTTGCTTCCTTCTTAGTGAGTTGCCACCTTATGCTTCTTGTGGTTTTGTTTTTGTCAAGTGCAGACTTGCATGCAAGCCACAATTCTTCCACCAACGACTGTTGACCATACCTTCCCACCTCTCCTGGAAAAGTACACTCAAAACTACGTGCTTCTTTGAGGTGATACTAGTAGATCCTTTTCCACCAACCGAAATGTCGGCCACCCCTTCTTCGCACAGTTTTCTTTTCCTATTGGCAGAAGGGTTTAACCCTTATTTCAACCACTTTGGTTTTGCCATGACTGACACAGACTTGTCACTTATGGATCATTTATTCGACCCCTATACAACATACAAACTTATCTATATGACCCTTTTTCAATCCTTAAAAAAAATTAACAATTGCTTCAGGGCACTATACAATCAATTTACTTTGGTCCTAAAAAAATTGTTTTTGCACGATCACAATCAAACAAGTTTTCAACAAGTTTGGAACGAACGAGTTGGGAATGTCATATATGTTTATATATATATAAATAAATTTAGAAATAAGTTAATAACACATTATCTTGCAAGAAAAAAGGGAATAAGACCCATAGATGACAAAAGTAGGTTCCTATCAGTCAATGCAAAGCTTAACAATGCCCGACACAAGGCAAGGTTGTTCGAGCATATAAAATATGATAGGTTACAAAGCTAATAGGTTGTGTAACAGTAATATTTTAGAGCCTTCTGTTTACTTCAAGTATATCAGACCTTCTAGTTTGGTACTGACGAAAATATATTTGAGCAAAAACTTAAAACTATGAAGGTTTCGAGCTAGTTAAATTTTTCTACATATGCCTCACATCATCAACCATGGCATCCACTATAAAACAACGATTTCCTAAAAAATAAGGAAAGCCTCCAATGATGAATGAGCCAAATCATCATATCTTGAAATGGGTAGAGGCTAACATGCATAGTGCAGTAAAATATGTGCATATAAATGTGTGTTAGTAGCATCCTAAATAAAATCTACCCAAGAATAACCAATCACTTTGATTAGGGAAAAAGTATAAATTTAAAGATAAAAGGGGTTAAGAGATTCCTTGCATACACATAAGAAGGTGTGCATGAAAGAAGGGTTTAAAACTCTAAAATGAAGATGATCTAAAAACCCTAGTTTTGCAACCCTTGGGGAAATGCCATTGGCCATTAGTCTAACAGATCGACTAATTAACCCAAAAAATTCCATCGCTAAGCAATTCCCTTGATCAAAATAGTAAAAATTGAGCCTTACTTGGAAGCTCTAAAAGGAAGAAACCTTAGAAAAGATGATTTTGAACCACTTCTAGATCAACATTGTAGTGTGCCATTGAAGATGGGTGAAACCCGAGGAAAAACTTTAGAAAAACCTCGAAGAAATGAGATAATCCAGAGAGGCAAGTCCTGTTAAATTTGGACAACTAGGTCCAAACTCCATCTTGTGATGCTCAGATGAAGATACCAATATTTTTATTGGATTCCTCTTTCAAAGAGGTGTAAGATCGATATAAATTTGATCTTAATCTGATGAGCAAAACATTTATTTTGAATTTATTATTTATAATAAATTTTATGTGCAAGTCGGCCTTAAGATTTTTACCCCCAGCAGATGTGTCACACACATCAAGTGATTGATATTTATAGGGTCAACATTGGAGGACTTTTCAACTCATCTCACTCATCATTTGGATACAAGCATCTTAGAAGCAGCTCTCTATTCACACGTGGGAAAAGGACGAAATTTACTACAGCAAGAAGGATGAAATTTACTACAGCCAGAAATCTGCAGTTAGGGTTTCTGGGGAAGTTTGACTAGCATTGACTTTGTTCAATGCATGGTCCGATTGGGCTGAATTTTGGAAGAGACTTCGATCTAGGGAGGCCGTACTCTTTGGCACAAAAATTGAGGTCAAAGGTTGACCAGGAGCTGAGCTGTGTTGACTTTAGTGATGCTGCCCTGTGTTGAATTTTCTGGGCAGCGTTGACTTTTCTGTGTTGAATTTTGAGTTGACCATGTGACTGTTTTGAGGAATATTGTGACACATGCTGGGTTGGATGACTGTGAAGTCTTTATTGGTTGAAGCATCCTGTTGACTGCCATAACGCACCATCACTTTTATCTCTTTCTGACTTGTCTTCAAAAGGATCACTGGTATGTTTTATCTGCATTTTACTTGTAAATTTATGTGATTGCTGTTGATAAAAGTAAAGTTGCATCAAGCATAGAACATCTACATAAATTTACATGGTATCGGAGCTAAGGTGAAGACAAGTCCTAACTTATAGCAATCATCGAAGAGAAAAATGGGTTCCACAAGTTATGGCTTCAGGGAGGATGACAAGCTGACTGGAACGGATGACTTCCATGCTTGGAAGATGATATTTGATATTAAATTAGAAGACCATGATGTCATGGACTATGTACTGGGTAAGATACAAGAACCTCCATCCACTGCTACTGCTACTGCCAAAACCAAGTATAAGAAATGGGAGATCAAAGCTACGCTAATGATCAGGGAATCCATTCACAAAAATTTGGTTGCCTACATATTTGAGCTAGGCACATCCAAAGAGATGTATGATAAGTTGATTCAAATGTTCAAAGTAAACAACACAAACCAGGTGCTATTCTTCAAGAATCAATTAAAGAATCTGAAGAAAGGCAGGGATGAGTCTGTCCAATCATACTTTCTGAAACTAACCAAGATCAGGAACAATCTGTTGGCCATTGGGGAGACAATAGCTGATCGTGAGATGGTACTCACCGCACTTGGAGGGATCCCATATGAATGACATGTATTCAACACTACCATTCTCAATAATAATACGATACCTAACTTTGACGAGATACTATCAAGATGTGTTCAAGAAGAGACAATAATGAAGGAATATGAAAATGAAAGAAATGTTGCCTACACTGCTCAGTCTAGAAAGAAGAACTCTAGTGGTTCAAAGAACAAAGGAAGAGCAGGGGCCCAAGGAAAGAAGGGCAAGTGTTTCACTTGTCATAGGCCAGGTCACTATGCTAGAGAATGCCCTTTCAATAAGGATTCTCCTGATGATGATGACAACAACAACAACCGAAGGGATGGAAATCAAAGGAACAACAGGTTCCAGGGAAAGAGGAAGGCTCCCTCCGATGGAAATGATAAGCCTTTCAAAAGGTCAAGAAATTCCAAGTATGAGGAATCAAATGTTGTTGATAAAAGAAATGAATACATTCTTGTATCTGCCCTCTCTGTGGCATCTCCACTCGACACTATGAATGTCTAGTTGATAGATAGTGGTGCCTCAAGGCACATCACTGGGTTCAAGGAAGCTCTTTTTGACATGGTTGAGAAGGATACTAATCTGGAAATTATCCTTGGAGATAATGCCACATATCCCATAAAAGGGATAGGGACTGTGACCCTCCACTTGTCTCAAGGACAAGTCATTCGCTTGCAGGATGTACTCTATGTACCAAAATTGAAGAAGAACCTTGTGTCTATATCAGCCATAGAAGACAAAGGTTTCAATGTGGAATTCACTGATGGAAAGGTGTGTATGTGGAAAAAGAACCTCAAGGAAGCTATCACGATTGGGTTTAGAATTGGAACACTCTACTAAGTTGGAGAAAGTCCACTAGGAGCGATGACATGTGATACTATGACACCGGAGGCTTGGACACCTTCACTATCATGAAGGTGTATGGCAGGGTTGTGCCAAAGGAAAACACACAAAGGGGACCTCTCCCCTCAAGCATCACAAAGACATTTGATGTCTTGCATTGATACATTCTGATATGTATGGTATGCTTCCCGTGACATCCTTCGAAGGATGTTATTTTTATATGAGACAAACGAGTTTAAGAACGTTTGCAGAGGAGCTAGCATCAAAAGGGAGACCACAATGTCTGTGGGCTACAACAAAACTTCTAAGGCCTATAGAGTCTATGTACCTGGTCAAAGGGAAGTAGAGATATGCCATGATGTCACTTTTGACGAAGATGCTTCCCTGAAGAAAGTAGTAGATCTTCCAAGATCTAAGGAAGATCATGAAGCAAGGCCTGGAAATCAAGAAGAATCGCAGGATGAGACGATGCCTGATGTTGAAAGACCAATGGACCCAATTGATCCATCTCCTTCACTGAGAAAGAGACCATCATGGCTCAGGGACACTCTCGAATATGCTGAGGGACATGCTACCCTGAGGGGGAAATTCCGAGAAAGCAAGAAGCCGTGTAGATACCAAGGGTATCTGGCTACCATGAGTACTATTTTACAATCTGAACCTGGATCTTTTGAGGAAGCTGTAAAGCATCAAGTATGGAAGGATGCTATGCACGAAGAATGTGAGTCCATAATGAAGAATGATGTCTGGGATGTGGTTCCAAGACCGAAGGACAAATCAGTTGTCACCGCGAAATGGCTCTACAAGATCAAGCATGGATCTGATGGAAGTGTTGAAAAGTTCAGGCAAGGATTTGCAAGCACGTGGCTTCTCTCAAAAAGAGGAATAGATTGTGATGACATATTTTCTGGCTGACACATGCCATTCAATCAATCATATTGCAGCACCTGCAAAGGACAGAAGTCTTCTATTCCAGGATGTCAGGCCGCTTCCACCTCGGTCTGCCGATAAATGAAGAGGTGTAGGTGGAGCAACCTCTGGTGTTCGAAGTCCAGGATCAGGACACCCATGTACAAGGTTGAAGAAAGACTTCTTCGGTTTGAAGCAAGCACCTCGGGGGCTTGTTACGAGAGGATAGATAGTACTTGATGTTCAGGCTTCACTGAGTAATGCGAGTCAAACACTGCTTCAAAGATTTGTCCGGAAGCCTCTCATTCTGGTGCTGTATGTGGATGACCTCTTCTGACAGGTGTTGACCCTCTCATTCATCAGTGCAAGAGGGAGCTCGCTGCTGAGTTCGAGATGAGACCTGGGGCCAGTGCACTATTTCCTGGGCACTGGAGGTCAGCGGGGGGCTGCGAGATTTTCCTTTCTCAAGGAAAATACATTATGAAGCTTCTAGTATGGTGGACTGTAAGTCCATGTCGACACTGATGGAACTCAACTTTAATAAGTTGAGTGGCAGCGCTGCTGGGCCCGTGTTAGAAAATCCTACTGAGTATCGTCAACTCGTAGGGGCCCTAATGTTCTTAGGGAACATACGTCCAGACGTATATTGTGCAGTGAAAACTTTGAGTCAACACATGTTTGATCATAACATTCACTGGGTTGGTGCCAAGGAACTCTTGAGATATCTCTAAGGCACGATAGACCATGGGCTGAGATACACTGCCGAGAGTATGACACTCCATGGATATACTAATGCCGATTGGGCTGGCAGTGTGGTGGATCACAAGAGCACATCTAGATGCTACTTCACATGTAGATATGCTTCAAGCAGGAAACTAAAGTCGGTAGCCTTGAGCACCGTTGAGGCCGAATACATTGTAACATGTATGGCCTATTGTGAAGTCACTTGGTTGCGAAAGCTCTTTAGTGAGTTGTTCGAGCATGTGCTAGATGCCACTATTATCCTTTGTGATAACCAGAGGGGGATTCGTTTGTCATAGAATCCCGTGTTCCATGAATGATCCAAGCATGATGATGGCTGGTACCACTTTATCCGACATATGGTACAGCGAGGCATCGTAAGGCTCGATCATATAGGAATTGATAGAGCAGGTCACGGATATTCTCACAATGCCCTTGGGGAAGGTCATGTTCCTAACCTTCCATGAGAATCTTGGTATCATGGAACGACCCTATTCTGAGGGTCCTATTGGACGATGAGCTCTAGGAGCTCTAGGGAGCTTTGTGGATAGCTTCTTGGAGCTATAAGCAACCACAGGGCTAGGCTTGCCAAACCTTATTGGTGTGCTTGGGACCCACCGTTATGATGATTGAGTTGGTTTGCTTCTCATGATCTGTGCCCTGTATGCATCCTACCCATTTGAGTTCCGGACTCATGGGAAGTACCTCTCATTTGGCCAACGAGATGGGAAAAGCTAGAGACTAGTAGCAAATACTGATGGACACATCAGAGATTTCCGTACTCTCTATCTAGGATGGCACGGTCCAACCACTTGATCTGGGATCAAGTCTAGTGAGGTTTATGACCTCCTGTTGACTTCGGGTCAGATGAACCAACTTCGGGTTGGTTGGAGACTCTTTATGAGTCCGATAGAGGTTTTGAGCTCTGGGTTGAATCTGTCAGCTGAGAATGATGTCTTTGTGAATGACCCACTTCTGTTCTGAAATAAAGAGGCCAACAAAGAAAGTTATGGTGGGATGACGCACGATGTTTGATTGCACTGGTGGATGGAGTTCTCCCTAGTTGAGAGGGAGTGTTAAATTTGGACAACTAGGTCCAAACTCCATCTTGTGATGCTCAGATGAAGATACCAATATTTGTATTGGATTCCTCTTTCAAAGAGGTGTAAGATCGATATAAAATTGATCTTAATCCAATGAGAAGAACATTTATTTTGAATTTATTATTTATAATAAATTTTATGTGCAGGTCAGCCTTAAGGTTTTTACCCCTAGCAGATGTGTCACACACCTCAAGTGATTGATATTTATAGGGTCAACGTTGAAGGACTTTTCAAATCATCTCACTCGTCATTTAGATACAATCATGGGAAAGGGACGAAATTTACTGCAACAAGGACGAAATCTACTGCAGCCAGAAATCTGCAATTATGGTTTCTGGGGAAGTTTGACCAGCATTGACTTTGGTCAATGCATGGTCCAATTGGGCTGAATTTTGAAAGAGAATTTGATCTAGGGAGGCCGTACTCTTTGGCACAGAAATTGAGGTCAAAGGTTGACTAGAAGCTGAGTTGTGTTGACTTTAGTGTTGCTGCCCTGCGTTGACTTTTCTGGGCAGTGTTGACTTTTCTGGGTTGACTTTTGAGTTGACCGTGTGACTGTTTTGAGGATTGTTGTGACACATTCTTGGTTGGCTGACCATGTGACTGTTTTGAGGATTGTTTTGACACATTCTTGGTTGGCTGACCGTGAAGTCTTTGTTGGTTGAAGCATCCTGTTGACCGCCGTAACGCACCATCACTTTTATTTGTTTCTGACTTGTCTTCAAAAGGATCACCGGTATGTTCTATTTGCATTTTACTTGTAAATTCATGTGATTGCTGTTGATAAAAGTAAAGTTGCATCAAGCATAGAACATCTACATAAATTTACAAGTTCACACCTACTCTGATACCATCTTGAGATTACAAGAGATAAACAAGGATTGAATGTAAACAACCAAAAAACCATAAATAAATAAAAAAGCATAAGCAAAAAGAGGAGAGAAGATGAACCCATGAACATGAGAAACATGATATGTAGGTGCCCATAAGCTAAAGAATCACATAAGACGAAACTTAGCTCATGAAAAAATAATTTGTGATGAAAATAATGATGACAAAGCTAGTACTAAGGACATCACCAGAGCCCAAGAAGATTTTGGAATGTTAATATTCAGGACATCTTGACAAATTGAGGATAGATGTAGAGATAGCTAGTGGGGTGCTAGCTCCAAGGAAGTTGACTACGTTGGCCTTAGCCTAAAATAGTATATATTGAAAAAATATAATAAAATGTTGTGGTTGCACATGTGTAGACTTATAGCCTTGATTACATGTAAGGTTGGCATGAGGCCACAAGTGAATATTACACCATCATTTCAATATTTTATAGGTATTACAAGTCTCATGGCATTCACAGAGAAAGAAATGTTGCAAAGGAAGGATAGATGTAGAGACGGCGAGGAGAATGATAAAAGGTAAAATCTATCAAATAATTTTTAAGTTGAAGCAATTAGTACACTAGTGTATTTTGTTGATAGAAATACAATGAAAATTGCAAGGAATGTTACACCTAAAGAAGCATGAAGTGATGAGAAACCAGGGGAGAGTCATCCCAAACTGTTTCTTTGCAATGTTTGTGTACTTGTTTCTCAAAAAAGTGCATAAGCACGAGGATAAAGGTTAGAAGTATTTTTGATAGGGTACAATGGAGAGTCTATGGGATATCAGATTTTTTATTCGAAAAAAGATACACTCAGTAGAGATGTTATATTTGAGAACGACTATATCCAAGGTAATTCAAATGAAATTGAAGTGCCATGGCCTATTGAAGAAAGAGGTAAAAAGGTAGCAGAAGAAAGCATTCCAAGTCAAGAACAAAGGAGCAATCAAGAATCTAGTGATAATGAAGTCAATGATATCAAAGCTAGTACTAAGGACATCACTACAACCCAAGAAGATTCTGGAATGTTAATAGTGAGGACATCATCAAAGCCCAAGAAGATTCTGGAATGCTAGCAGTGAGAACATCATCAACGCCCATGAATTTTCTGAAACAAGATTTGTGAACATTAGATGGCTCAAAGCTACAGGAACTACCTGAAAGCAATAAAGGAAGCAAGAAATCAAAAATATTGCAACAGTATTCTTTACAACATTTATATATGGCTTTGATCACAAATTCACCACAATTCTAGTAGAATGTGATTCAATGCACATGGAAAGAAGAATGGGACAAAGTAACAGAGGTGGAATGTGATTCCATACAGAAAAATGAAACACTTGAACTTGAGGATATGCCTAAAGGAAAAAGTGAAAATGGTTAAATGTGTCTTAAGGAAAAAGTGCAAAGCAGATGGCTCAATTGACAAACACAAAGGAAGACAGTGACAGTAGAATTACTATTTCCTTCTATTGAGGTGATAGTCAAGTCACTAGTCCTCAAAGATCATAAAAGATTGCCTATTCGTGTTCTTGTCATTTGTCCTACTAGGTAACTTGCAAGTCAAGATGTTGTAATGTACTCCTCTGGAACAATAGATTTCCAACTATACCTGTTTACCAGCTTGCCTATATATATTAGGAGCCTTAATAGCATCATGGTGTTGCATTCCAAAGAACTGCAGGTAAACAGTTGCAGTCATCAGTAGCTACAGATCAGGGATGCAGTTGTCTAAGGAAGAAATTGATGCTTTGCATAATAAGGTCAATTCAACCTAGATGAAGAGTTCATAAAAAACAAGGAGTAAAAGTCAAGGAGTTCATGATAAAAAGTCAAGAACTGCATAGAAATGGCTAAATGTCGGTAAGGATTTCATGATTATGTATTGAGCCTTTCTAAGAAAAAATATCTCAAACCAATGCTATCAAATCCCCAATGCTAAACAAGCTAGTAATGTGTGATGGGGACTGATTCCAAAATTCTAGAACTATATGACTGTAAAAACTAGATATGTTTTTTAATGTTGTTGAAGAGCAAGATATAGCTTAGTGTCAGAGAGGAAAATATATAACAATTACCATATGACTTCTGCATTGGTATGCTTGTCTACTTATAGTCATCGGGCTACCCAGTTTTCCTTTGCACCATATATAACTTGTGAATATTTAAGAAAAGAGAATTAAATATACTTGGGTCAATTCATTTCCCACTTATCAACATACACATCCTTATCCACTTCCCAAAGTATATGTTTGTTCTAAGTGCTATTGTGCATGGTTATTACTTTGGAATAATTCAAAGTTAAGTTCATTATTGACATTTAATAGGTCTGTGTAGTTATTATGCATTCAATATCAAACATGGGAGGTAACCGAGCAATTATAAAGCTTGAGTTTTGCATATGTCTGAGTTGTAATATTAATATGTTGAGCATTTGGGTTCTCAAGAAATGCACCGGGCATTGGCAATCTCAATGTGAATGTGTCCATATTCAATGTATACAATGCACCATCACACACAGTTTAAATGAATTAACCCATCTCCACCTGGCTTCCACAATGCAGCTTGATTCAAGATCTAGTCAAGAGAAAATATTATAAAATAGATAATAAATAAGAAATACAGGAGAATTAGCCCAATAAAAAAAAATTGTTTCTAGGTTTGTTCAAGGGGGAATATTAACCTAGCACACACTAAGGTCAATCAGTACTGAACCCAGCTATTGTAAAGCTAGAGAGTGCATAGGTATTAGTTACAATATCTGATATGATGACCATTTGGGTAAACTCAAGAAATGCACCAGCGGTTGGCAACTTCAATGTCCATATCATGACAAGGGTTAGACGGACCTATGCCAGTATTCCTACTCAATGTTCCCAATGTATAGTCTAGATTTAATGCACTATCAGCCCCACCATCGCCCTGGTTGTAAAATTACTTGCAATAAATTTATGGGTTTATGTGAAATTTTCGTTCATATCTATGTCAAACAATTTGTCTGGGTGCACCATCAGCCCCATCATCGCCCTGGTTGTAGAATTCCTTGCAACAACTTTTTGGGTTTATGTGAAATTTTCGTTCATATCTATGTCAAAAAAAAATTCTGGTTACTGATATAAGCGCTTTACTAACAATTTTAATTCAGAACATACTCATATTAAATGGCATGCACCGAAAATAAATCACACAAAGTTCAAACTAACATATTCCAAGCATAAGATTCACTCAGGACTGCCAAATATAACTCAGAAATAGGAGTAACGAGTATTCATATTAATTCCGAGAATGACATCCACTACAGCCAGAAGACTACCAATATTTTATGCTGTCAATAAACACATGTAAATAAGGGACATTGAGTATAGAAACCTGGGACTGGTGCGTTCCTTTTTCTGGTTGCTAGATGACTGTCTCACATGCAATGAAGATTCCAGAAGTTCATTTTATGCCCAGATGTTTGCATTCACCCATACCAAAGATAAGGAACTCGTGTTTCCCTAAGTGAGTAGCAGTAAATACACAAGTTAGTGATGTCAGGATCTCTGTATAGTGTAAACTCAGACTCATGCAGCTTATACGCAGCCTTTAGAGAGTAATTTTCTTGGTCGTTGCAAGGGTGCACAACAACTGTTATACGGTTAGGAAACTCGTGTTAATCAATATGATTACTCAGCCCTTCTCAGCATATTAATCCAGCAGATGGAATGTGGAATATCATCCCTCAAGCTCAGGTAGATGCGGCCCAACAACTCCAACCAGAACTGAGAAATTGTAAATGTATGTCTCAGCTAGTAAAAGAATGTAGCTCAACCAGAAAAATAAAAGGGGACTCGTGCAATGAAAGATTAAAGTTTTGTTTCTATCCCTTAGAAACTCATACGATGCCACCCAAAAATTTGAGGTGCTGCAGATTGGTATTCTTTCCTATTTATTCTTCACACTAAACCAAAAAGAGCAGATCCAGCTCCCTTTCCCTTGGCTTTTGAAGATACAAGGGATGCAAATAGAATCCTTTCTCTGCAATGACCCTCTCTTCCTCTGAAATCGAAGATTCATCGCATGACGTCGAATTGGATGGGCAATCAAAGGGGTCGGAGCCGAGAGGCATCACTGGCTGAGAACGAGGGATGGGAGATGGAGCATGGGCGACAGGATTTCGGGCGGCGGCACTGCCCTAGTAGATATCCTTCCGTTCAGATTGAGGCGAAGAGGATTGATCCCCAGATATTTGCAGATTTCTCAAATTCTGACGCCTTTCGTGTAGCTTGAAGGCTGGCCGGTTTTCGAGGACCCACTTCGATTTCGGGGAGTGAATGATTAAAATTTCGTTTCTATCCCTTAGAAACTCATACGATGCTTCCCACCACTCAAAACCAAAAATTGGAGGTGCTTAATATTGCCGCCACTCAAAATGAAAATTTCGCAAAAATATTCGAGGCGCTGAATATTGGTAGATGTTAAATGTTAAGTGATGGGTTCAATTTTTTTTTTTTTTTAATTCTGTGAAAAAATTAACAAAAAAAATAAAAATAAATTAAATAAATTCAGAAAAAAATAGATAAACCTAATCAAAAGAATTAAGTTTTAGATCATGTCAAATGGAATACTAAACTAGCACAAACTCATCTAACCTCAACTATTCCAATCAATACTAAGCCCAACTATTATGAATATTGAGTTTGCATATGACTAAGTTCCAATATTTGATATCTTAATGATTTGGTTAAAGTTGAGAAATGCACAATAGTTTGACAATCTCAAGTTGACTACCGTAACGACATTTAGACTATGCAATTATTTAATTTGATGATTTTAGTCTTTTGGAATCTACATGTAGTATTTTTGGCTCAACGATGCCCACGCAATAAATTCTTGTTGAGCAAGATCCATATTACTAAAAAATAGATTTGGTGCTTGTAGGTATTAATTTATATGTTCTATGGGGCTTGGATATAGCCAATATGTATGTCTTTCTAGGGGAAACAAAAGATAGAGACTATGAAGAGTTGATTGGAGGAATGCATAAAACATTGATATTGAAAGGGATCGTCATTGATGGAAGTGAAAATATTTTGAGGAGTCCTTATACGAGTTATGGAAGTGAAGATGTTTTTCCCTAAGAAAGTCCAAATATAGTGTCAGTTATTGTAAGTGATGATAAATAAGAATTCAACAACCGATAAATAATTGCATCTCTACATTAGTTTGAGGGATAACTTTGCATCCTATCATATGTAGTTACTTCTCATTGTCATAAGTGATGATAAAAAAAAGAAATCAATAGCCAACAAATAATTGAATTTGGATGCAGAGTTAGTCGACTATTGTATGTAGTTACTTCTCACTGTCATTTCTTTTTGTCATTTGCACATATGTGCATGAAGAAAAATAAAACCAATGATATACGGGCGCCCAACTCAAGTATGTGCGATGACGATGTGCAATGGGCATGCCATATTAGTGAACGCCCACTTTGGGCGCATTGTGTAGTGGTGGGCAGAGTCATGCGTTTTGGCAGATGCGATGAGTGGCAACGTCAAATAGGTGTGTGCCCCATAGCAGGTGGATGAGTCAAAGGCATCAAACGAAGTCGTGTTGGTGAGCGCGTTCGGTGTTACGGGAGCGTTGTGTAGTGATTGGGCGAGCTGGGCGAGACAGGGCGCGAGCGGTCGATTAGTCGTCGGGGTGGATTAGGAACCCGTGGTGGCAAGGGGAATCATGGGTATGATCGCTCTGAGGTAAATGAGGGGCAGGGTATCCAACGTTAATGTTTATTGGAGAACTGTCATCCAGTACTTATCAAAAACCTAATGGAAAGGGTATTGGACACAGCTGTGAGAATTTTAACACTGCAGATGGATTCAGAGAATCTTGTAGTGAAATGTAACACTTCGATATCAAAATTGCAATTTTCTATTTATGATGTGACACAATTAAAAATTATTGACATAAATGACTAATTCATATACTTGTTGTACTGGTCATATTTTTATTCTTGGACTATAATAGTCATTTACATTAATCATTATTAATTTTGTTACTTATTATCTAGTCATATATTTTAATCCTAGGATAAATTAGTCATTTAAGTTAGTCGCTTTTAGTTTAGTCACTTATTATCTAGTCATATATTTTATCCTTGGACTAAATTATTCATTTAAGTTAGTCATTTTTAGTTTAGTCACTTATTATCTAGTTGTATATTTTATTCCTAGACTAAATTAGTCATTTAAGTTAGTCATTTTTAGTTCGGTTACTTAAAATTGCTCAAATTTAGTAGTAATTCACTTGAAATAATAGTGATGACTAAATTTTTTAGTCACCTGGTCATTAATTTCATCATTTTTTACTAATGCTATGAAAATTTCTCAATTCAACAAGCATGTTTAGATATCCAAAAATAATCTGATTTTTGTTTTCACGACAAGTGTTGTCTAATTGTAGATACAAAATTTGAGGAATATTACCACCCCAATGAGAAAGAACATCATGAATAATGTTTATTTTCATATTTCCATCATTATGAATATTTGGAGCTGTGAAGTAAACTCTTGGCAACATTTTCCCATTGAAGACCATACAACCGACCAAATGAAACTGGATAAATTTTTCCTCTTGCAGTTTTTTTGGTGTGCAAACAAAATGTTGTAGAAGTGTTTTCTTCTGGTCCATACCATCAATTATCAAACCAAAATATTTATTTGGATTATCATAACACTTATTTCGATTCTTGTAAATTTTTTTCCTTTCACTTGTTTGTTGTTCGCGATGCTCTTGAAGGGATTTAACAATGGAATCTACACATAACATAAATAAATGTATTAATAAATTCATTTTCATAGTTGATCACTATACAATTTAAAAATATAATGTTATGAATGATTACCTCTTTTTGCTCCTTGAAATTTATCCCTTTTTTATTTTAGAGAAGCACATGTACTGCAAACCCCCATCCTTGTCTTCTTGGGGATACGAACATTGTTGAATTCTCTCCATTTCTGCACTAAATATTGATATGTAATAAAACGACCATTTCCTTCAACACCTTCTGCATATTCCTTTTATAAGTTGTATATTTCTCATCTTGAGAAATTATTTGGAATATGTGTTGTATCTCTATTTGGCATACACTCTCCAAGTTTTGAAAAGAAGCCTTGTAGCCATGACATTGCAGTGTTTGCTAGTGGCCCAAACTCTCATTTATGACAAACTTCTGAATAATATGTAGGTTCCTTTTCCAAATTATCTTGGATTCTTGATAGAAGAAAATTTCCAATTGAATGAATCATTTTGAAAGCCTTTCTAAAGAGCAATACAGACCCAATATGATAATCATAACCTGCCAGTGTAGATTGCATGCACCCCACTAAATAGGAATTCTGCATGCTTTTATTCATTGACAAATAGTTCTTCCTTTTCTCTAGAGAAAATTTGAAATCCATATGTTTCAAGAAATCCTTTTTACAACAATCACTTGAAATGAGCTCACTGATAGAACTTATTTTCGTGAGATATACTACTCTACCCCTTGTACAACTAGAACATTTTGGATTGATACGAAAAGGTCTACTCCTACTCGTAGAAACAATATTTGCTGGCAACATCTCTATCATTTTATCATTCTCTGAACAAGCATTTCCATGATCATTAGGACGATTACTATTCTTACTATGATCATTTGCAATATAGTTAGGAAATTCACCACCATCATTGTTTGAAAAATATTCATTACCATCTTCAGCGGCATGAAAATTTTCGATACCATCATTTGTGATTTTGAAATACTGAATTGGAGGATATTCTTCACCATATTTATCTTTCCCTTCATCACTGTTGCTCTCAATGTTCATAGGATTAGGACTATGTGGAAATTGTGACTCTTGATTTATTAGAAAATTTTCATCCCGACCTTCGTCACTGCTGCTCCCATAGTCCATATGATTAGGAGGAAGTGGAAATTGTGACTCTCGATTTATTGGATTTTCTTCATCCTTCTCTTCATCACTGCTGCTCTCAAAGTCCATAGGGTTAGGAGTAAATGTAAAATGCGACGCTTTATTTACTAAAATTTTTTCATCCTGCCATTCATCAATATTGCTCTCATAATCCTTAGGATTATGCGTAAGTGGAAAATGTGACTCTCTATCCACTGAAAATTTTTCGTCCTGCCATTCCTCACTGTTGCTCTCATAATATTTAGGATTAGGTCTAAGTGGAAACTCTGTCTCTCTATCCACTGAAAACTCATCATCCGACCATTCATAACTATTTCTTTCATAATCCTTAAGATTAGGACTAAGTGGAAATTGTGGCTCTCTATCCACTGAAAATTTATCATCCTGCCAATCATCACTATTGCTCTCAAAGTCCTTAAGATTAAGAGTAAGTAGAAAATGTGAGTTTCTAGTTTTTGGAAATTCTTCATCTTGTCGTTCTTCATTGTTGCTCTCATAATCCATAGGATTAGGAATAAGTCGATATTTATACTCTCTATCCATTTGAAAATCTTCACCAGTAATTTTGTCACTACTTCTCTCGTTATATTCATCAAAATGAATAAATTTGTTACGTGACGAAGATGTTGATGCTTCATAAAACAAAACTTCACTATCAGAGGAATCCATAACACTCAAACAAGAAATGGTGAATGATGCAAATGATCTCTCACAATGATAATATATAGTTGAGACAATGAGAAATGCCCTCCAAAAATTCCCTCCAAAATTTTTCGCTGAAATGTTTTGCTTAAGTATGTCCCTCCAAATTTTATTTAAACGATTTATTTGAAAATTAGTTATTAAAATATTCTCATAATATGGACCTTAATTTCGAATTAAATTCTGTATACATTTTTCCCTTAATACTTGTATTCAAACTAAAATAATTTTAATTAAATTATATAACTTTGACTACATTATAAATTTTCTTTTTATAATATTCATCAATGTTTTTTATTCCACATTCACCCCGCCATAAACAATTCCGTTATTTTTTCTTTATAAGAAAATTCAATTTCATTATTACACATGTCACGTCAAGATTTCTCGAGGTTTGTTTAAAAGCTTGAAGCGATTTTCTAGCGGAGGAACATTGTCAATGGGAGATTCTCGCTTTTGAAAGGTTAGTTTTGTTTCTAGTATTTCAAAATTAGTAAGCTATTAAAATTAATTAAATTCAAGTTATTTATTTCCGATAAAAATTTATCATCTTTTTCCATTAATTATTTTAGGTAGGAAATGATTTTTTTTTGTATCTAAAAATAATTTTTTTTTAATATGCCCATTATCGGTGGGCCCACTTGGGGTAGCACATGGCTGATCTGGCCCACATGCCTACTGGCCCCCTAGGCAAACAAAGGGGCTGATTTTAAGAATCAACCCCCCTGCTTTCCCAAGGGGACGATGGGCATGCCCACTTGGGCTAGGGCGCCATGCTGCGTGTAGGCGCCATGATGCGTGCAACCGCCCCGTGGGTGCGTTTGCCCGCAGCATGGCGCCCACGGTGCTGTGATAGGGGCAGACGCACCCACAGGGTTGCGTCCACCCGAGCCCAGGCAGGGCTCTGATTCTAGAAATTGCCCCTCCTGTTAGGTAGGGCAACCATCTTCCTGGGCTCAGGCGGCGTCTGCCCGAGATCGAGGACGACCCCTTGGGTGCCTAAGCTTGAGGAATTTTTTTTTCGATATGGCCAAGGGGCCAATTCTCAAAATTGGCCGCTTTATATATATATATTTTTAATATGCCCAAGGGGTTGACTCTCAGAATCGACCCTTTGGGCATATAAAAAAAATGAGTTTTTTTTATATGCCAAAGGGGCCGATTTTGAGGATCGGCCTTTTGGACATACAAAATTTTTTATTTATGTTTATATGCCCAAGGGGCTGAGTCTCAGAATCGGCCATTTGGGCATATAAAAAAAATTAGTGAGGTTGGGGAGATAATATAAAAAAAAAAATAACATTTTTTTTAAAACAACTTGTTTTACATTATAATTTTTTTTTTAGGGAGGTTGGGTAGATGACATGTAAAAAAAACATTGTTTTAGAGTTTTTGTCGGGGAAAAAATGTATAAAAATATCATTTTTTTAAACAATTTATTTATTTATTTTTATGTAATATATTTGTTTTTGTCATTTAGTAATATATATATATATATATATATATATATATATATATATATGCAGGAAAATCAAGGAAGGTTTTTGTCAATCTTTCTGGACCCAAGTCAACATTTGCATCATCTAAAGCTACAGGTGGGCCTTCAAAAAACATTTTTGGACGAACTACACCTCATTTAATTACTGAAAATGTGGGAGATGAATCCACAAAAGAAAAGAAGTTGGTTTCATACTGGAAGAAATCAATAGAAGTGAATTGTTCAAAATATGCATGGTTTCTAAAAGATGTAGAAGAAAAATCTATGCAATTATATCTATATTCCAGTAAGAATTTTGATGTTGGAAGTTATGATCTTGTGGGAAAATTATTAGACCTATATATTCTTACAACTACTGAAAGTGTTTATTCTTACAACTACTGAAAGTTTCACATGATAAACATAGATATCATTTTAAATTATCAATGCATAACACGGGGAAAAATTCTTCAAAGATGTGCAAACAAATCATACAAAATATTGCACAGAAGATTGCAAGTATTTTTATTTACACTTATCTATTTTGTGTTATTCAAATTGTATCATCGTATTTTTAATAACTTAGTTAATATTGACATATTTTATTTTGTTTTACAGGATTTTGCCGAGGGAATTTAAATTATGTTGGGGAGAATCTATTATATAGAGTGAGATATTATGAATTTAGTCTCCATTTTGCATGAACATGAATCATAATATATGGGAAAAAAAAAAACCTTCATGATGCTACAAGATTGTATCAAAGGGATCAATCTAGTAAAGGTAGACATGTTACTTTTCAAAATGAAGAAGTTGAAGTTGAAGCTGAAGATGAAGCTGAAGATAAATAATGTGTTGCCATGTCTGAGGATCAGATTAGAACTGATGTTAGAAAGGAGAAGAGCCATAAAAAAACAAAAACAAGAATTCCAAATAATGTCTCCCTTACAGTTGATGAGGAGGAGATTGTTTCGGTTCAAGAAAATATCATAAACAATAGGATGAAGAAACAAAAAAAAATTCATTATGAAAAAATCATGGACAACAGTGAAGGGCCTAGTGAAAAATCCAAAGCAAGCAGGGAAATCATTACGCCAGGAGCTGATTTAGGGGATGGCGTTATGAAAAATAAAAATGCCATTCAACATCAATTGGCGAAGACAAATTTAATTGAAGGTGGTTGGTCATTCCAACTTAATTTCATTCAAGTCTACAATCCATATGAAGGATAGCTCAAATATCAAATTAGAAAGCCACACCACTTGCATGTTCACAATTTGAAAACTTTGATGAGGTACAACCCTTTTGCACATGTGGTTGATTATGTTCTTCTTGTTGATCCAAGTTAGGTTCCTAACAAAGAATCATTTCACAAGTCAAAATGTTTTGAATACAAATATTATGTACTTGGGGGAATACCATTATGTAGAAGCTCAAAGGCAATTAATGGAGGAATATCCCAATAAACTGCATTTTTAAACAATGAAATGTATCATTTATGTTGGTTTAACAGATACATAAGAAAATTTATTGGGATGGGATCATAATTCAGATAATGAGTATAGGATGTCTATGACTTTCATCTAAAGGGTCAGCTTTATTCATAGTGAATTTGAAGAAAAATGTGGTGGTGATAAGCTAAAGGTTGATCATGCATTCTGGAAAGAATGTTGTATGGAAATCGGTTATCAAATCAAAGAAAAAATAATTTCAAAAGGTGGCAGGGTAAATTATGAAATATTCAGAGGTATGGATAAAATTTTCCAATTGGCATTTAGAACTAGAGAGATATGGGAATTTATAGATCATATTTTTGAGTTGTGGGAAAATGTTGGCATCAAAAGTTACAAGATCAAAAGGTATAAACCATTGATATGTATCAACATTAAATGAGGTCCTAAAATGAAGCTCCTTCTAGAAGATATGACTATCACACCTTGGAGATTAATGAAAGGAGTGAAGAATGAAAATCTTGTCAAAAAAATATTATCTCGTGTAACGTCAGGAGAATTATCAATGGCTGAAATGTCTAAGGAATTTCTAAAGTAAGTTTGTTATTTTTAATTTTTTATTATTATAACTTTCTATTAAATATAATATATTGTTGTTGGTATTATTTTTTATACACAACACTATATTAACATTGTTTACTTCATTATTTTAGTCACAAGGTTTATATGAGAATACAGGAACAAATGGTTAAACTGTTGTGAAGATAGTTGGGATGATGTTCTACGCAACTACCCAGATTCAAGTTCTACATCACTGCTAAAAGATTTTTATCTTGTATTTCAAAAGGTATGTTCATTCATACATTGATTTCTATTCATATGTACAATATTTTTAATTTATAACTTATACATTTATTTTGTTTATTTTATTATAGATGAATAAGGATGCAAATGGAGCACCGAATAGTTTCAGAAGCTTTATTGAAAAAATAAAAATGGAAAGGATAAGAAAAAAACGTCTTAGTGATGATGAACTTGATCCCAGTCTTAATCATTTCATTTGGAATTGACTCCACACTATCCAATATCAAATAATATTAGGTGATTGTGAATACATTGCAAAAATCATACCTAAAAGGGATTATTCCCTAGTCATTACAGATATTCCTCATGGTTTCAATATTCCAAACATCGAATATGATAGTGACACTTATACTTATCAAGAATTTAGTAAAGTGGTTGCGGGATTTCTAGAAGTCACAACATCACCATTTTGGAGATTTGTGGCATTTCATTCAGATACAAAGTTGGGATTGTTATTATCAAGCTTCAAGGGAAAAGAAAATTCAAGGATGCAACTTACATGGTAAGACGTTGAAATTGTATATTTGATTAATGTTAAAAAAATCATTTATCTACAAGTTAATTTAAATTTTACTATTTCATGTTACAGGAAAAACCCAAATCTTATTTGTGGTGGAAATCAACCAATTATAAGTGACTGTGAGTTCATTCATTTTGAAAGTTAGACAAAGGATGATAGCTACAAGGCTATTATTTTCAATCAAGTAGATGGAAAGAATGATAGCCAAGTACTGGTTCATGATGTTGTTGTAAGAAAACTAACATATGAAGATAAAGAAGAAAAAGGAGAGATAATTAACATATATCAAAAACCACAGTCATTGATTAACTATCTTTTAGATTTATGTTCAAATGAAGGAGATTGGGTTATGGATTTATTTTCAGGCTCAGGTAAGTTTTATTATATAAGAATGAATTTCACTATTATCTTTTTTAAATTTTTTTTGTCTATACTAAATTACTAAATTTTTTCTTTTGTACTTGATGATTAGGTACAACACTAACATGTTTCTTACAAAAAGGAAGAAAATGAATTTCCATTGAAAAAGACCCAGTACAATGTAAATTTATTCATCAAAGAATCAATGCTCTTCAATTTCTTCCAGATGAAATGCAAAAGTTGGTTTGAGAAAAGGGGATTTTAATGAATCTCATGTGGAAAAAAAGAGCAAAAGAAACTCAACCACCATTAGATGGAATGATTGGAAAGACATACTTTGGGACGTTCACAGACATCAAAGATCCATCAGAAGAGGAAAATTATGAAACTGAAGCCAATGATGAAAATACTGGAAGAGGACAATAATGATACTCTTGAAGATGAAGAGTTTGGGTTACATCATATTATTGATTAAAGATTAAGTTAAGCTTCCAAATGAAGCTCATTTTTTGTAACTATTCATAAGTTATACTTGTAATTTTTTTGCTCTGACATTTTATGAGAAGAAATAAATATTCAGTTGTTGTTATTGTATGTTTAATATTAGTATAATGTGATTTTCACTTCATTTTTATGTGAATCATTTAAGTTTTGAAAAAACCTATAATTATTATTAACTTTTCACATAAAATTAACAAAACTTGCTAATTTTTATACTTCTTTTTATACTTTTTTCCTATAAAAATGGTTTATTTGACATGTCAGCTTTAGCAAAAAAGACGCAAAATATGTATATTTTCAGTTGTTTATATATTCAAAATGTGTTTTTTTTTATGTAAATTGTTAAAAAAAAATTCTTTTTTAGTGGCAATTATTTCATGTGCACTGAAATATTATTTAACAATATATAATTAGATAGAAGATTGACACTTTAAAATTTGTACTTTTTTTGTTGTTTTGACAATGCAAAAATTCAAATATCTCACTACAAAAAAATAAAAATAAAAGGAAAACCAAAAGAACAAATACGAAAAACACTTAAGCAAAATATGTAAGTGAAAATAATTATTAGCATTTAATAGATTAGAAAAATTTAAGTCAAAAATAACTCTTCTAAAAAAAGGGGATGATGCTGGAATCAACACTTTTCAAAATCAACATAAAAACACTAACATTTTAAAAATAATGTCTATACTTGGTACATAAGAAAATTTAATGTGTAAAAAAAGTGCTAAAAAAAAATTAAGAGTATTATGAATCAACACTTTTCAAAATCAGACCATTTTTTGCTACCTAAGAAAAGCTGGTACTCATTTCCGTTCCCATTTCAAATTGTCTTTTGTGATCTTCGCACTAGTTTTGGTGTGATCACAGTATGGTGAGGGTGTAGGTGGTTTAAAATTTGGATTCCCTTGGTTGTTTTTAGATTGGTTTATCTATGAAATCCCACCTGACTTCATGCTCTATCTTTTATCCTATACTTGTAGGTTGCATTAATGCCAAGTGTTTAACAGAATGTTAGTCCTGGTTGGGAATGGTTGGGCCTAGTCATGGAGTCATTTTTTGGTTCATTAAGATTGTCAGCATGTGTTTGATGGATTCTGGAAGCTACAGAAAGTTTTGGGCAGTTGCCAAGATTCTGGGATTAAAAAGTGGCACAAATCCCAAGGATGTTGGCACAAGTTTGAGGGAAAATATCCCTGGGCAGACACATGCCCATGTTGTGGGAGTGTCTAGAGCCTCCCAGATGCACCCTTTCCCATATCAAGGGAGCGTCTGGTGGATTTATTCACTAAAACTCAGTGGGACGCAGGGACATGTCAGGTGGATGACTGGGATAGCCTCTAAGGGAATTGTAGCAGGTACAGGAGGTCTGCGTTATCGATTTACATTGATTCCACTTCCTTAAAGTCACCAAGGAGGTTGAATCTTTTCATAGTATCCCCTCATATCATGTTTACTCTAGTTGGTCAGTTACTTGGGTAGATGTGAGGGGAGGTGTACATTACAAACAACAATTTGTTGACGAATTTCAACCCTCCTAGGATACGTCTCTAGGTCCATCTTCCAATGTTGGGCCTTTCTATTATATGCTTAAAATGTGAATTACATCAACATTCAGTACTCAAATCACAAAATAATGCTGCCATTGTGTACATAACACCCAAAAACCCCTATCTAGGCTCTTATTTGGCTCAAAAAGGCTGAAAAATGACCAAGTTATGCTTCTTTCTCTATTTCTCTGCTATTTATCTTGTAGAATGACCAAAAATACTAACCAAGAAACAAATCCTTTCTTTTGGCAGAATGTCGAGTGACAAATTAGCGTGAGAACGACGGAAAGATCACTGAAAAAGGTGTAAATTGACGCCAATTTAAATAGGCCAACGAGGCCTGTTACTACTCCTCTGGTCTCATTCATATGTTTTATCATATGACTGGGGTTTGGGCATGACATGGTACCACACCCTCGACGCCTATCGAATTTCCGCCAGGGTCACATTACAAGCCATGTGGCTCAGTTATGGGCTATGCAGCCACTCCTCCGGTCCAAGCCTACGCCTTTTGGTTTTACTTGCAGGTTATGGGAATCGATATGACCTCGGGGCCGAGTTAACCACCCACCCCCACCTCCTTGTACCACGGTTCCATTTAAACCATACAACTGAGCCTAGGGCCACGTGCCCCATCCCTCCCGCAAACACCATTTTCAATTGGTTTTAAATATAATGCATCTAACTACATTAAACAAGCAACATAATTTGTCTAATGGTTCGAAAAATGGCTTGTAAGTTATAGGACATGGCTTCGATCCTGACGATATCGGTCAGTCGAATCATAAAAAATTTGGCACAATTCATGAAGGCCATGTGGCACCCTCCCATTAGGCTACGTGGCACCTCATGATTAGTCCATCACAAACAAAGCAACCAATAAAAATGCAGCAAAACTGCCTGTACGGATCGACCTGCCACATGTCAGCACATGATTGGTATTCCTGTTCATCATACAACCCAATCACCTTCTGATATCAACTCCACGTCACCTATACAACCTGCCCAGTTAGTAGCCTAGTCAACCTTGCAGGTAGACTTTTTAGTTGTTTGCGAAAAAATTTAAAACATAATAACTTTCCCATACAGTGTTGGATTAAGGCGATTCAAGTAGCGTTGGAATAAAAATGATGAGAACTATGATTTGGAACTAGTTTTGAGCGTGTTAGGATCCGATAATAATAGGATTCATAATTTTGAATTGACTGTGATTAGTCTTGTAATATGTACATACTTTTCTTTCTACAAAATTGTTTTCCCGTATTAAAAATAAAAATGTAAAGAGGGTAAAAGTCCTAAAAGAAAAATCAAAGGAATGAAAGAAAAAAGATAAAAAAGAATATAAAAAATGAACCCCAACAAAAAAGAGATAAAAAATATATCATGAAAGTGATGTAAATTCAAATGTCACTACTATTTACTTTTTAATGCAAAATAAGACTGTGTGTAGCTTGTCAAAAATGCCATAATACATGAAGGTCAAACTTCTTAATCTTGACCTTTCATGCTTTAAATTTCATGCTGATAGATAGAGAATAAAGATCTAGCCAAACAGTTTAATCTTGGTAGATTAGTAGTTAGGTAGAGAATAATAAGGAGCTCAACAGTTTAATCTGAGCCCTTGGAAGAAATAAGGTTAGAATTAGACAGTTTGTTGTTAAAAGAAAAATGAATAAGGGTCTGTAAGCTGAAATGCACCCAAAGAAATGAAGAAAAAATGATAGAGTAGCTGATGGGTAGGCATAAGCAGTTTTCACAAGGCATGGATAGCAGAAATTGGTCAAGTCATATTTACTAATTTCCCTTGTAAAATACCCCTTCCCCTTCATTTTTATTCTTTCCCTTTACTTCATTCTTTTTCCCCTACAAAAAATACCTTTTCCTAAGTTAAAATGCATATTTTCCTTTGGAAAAGTAAAACCCTTAATTAACTTCCATTTTATTTCAAAAATACACCAAAAACCATTAAAAAAAATTTATCCTAAGTATAAACGATTAAATTTTATGTCAGGTCCCACTGTGAAAATATCCATTCCCGATATAAGTTTGCACATCAAAACTTAGTGAAATTCCCGAACTTAGTAATATTTCATTGTATATTATTAACATTTAACTTTATTTTATTAACTCCCATTATACCTTTATCCCGTATATATTAATTCCTTATTATTAAGTTCTGACCCTTATGTTAATTAGATATATAAATATTATTATATTAATCCCTGCCTATACATAGGTCCCACTTTCGCTAACCCCATTGGCTATGTATTAAACCCCGACCATATACATTAAAAAACATATTTTACATGCATATAACATATCACATTGGTTTAAAACTTGGGCCCCACGCCTATCCAATCCATAACACTCCATTGCATTCTCTCAACTGTCAGATCAAAACCCATCAGATCTGACGACCGACAAGCCTTTTCGCATCCCCAAGCATCCGATCGTTAGCATTCCTCAGGCCTTGCGAAATGTGTGGTTTTCGGAGCCCCGGTCCTGGCTACGTGGAAAGATTCTATTTGATCTCATCCTTAGGAATTATATTTCCCGACTGCTTTAGCCCATGTGGAAACCACTCTTCCATTTAAATTAACCTCGCATATTCAATGTTTTAATCATTGTTGATTAAAAACCCATATAGTCGCGCTTTGCAACCGTTTTTACCATTTCTGTTGCAAACTTGTGCAAAGAAAGACTTCCAACCTATTTCCGAGAAACCAAATCACTCTGTCAACCTTATTTCAAGCCTTTTTCACTATAAATCAACACTCTTTGCTGATACGGCCAGTGCAGAACTTGATTTGAAGCAGTATAAAGACCCCCGAAGCCTCAAAGAACCTTCATTGCCTCATAAACCTTCTACAAACAAAAATATTCATTTTCTCCATGTATTCCTCAGTGCTTAGGCCAAATAATTACAACAAAAAATTAATTCATTCATTAAGCCAATTTAGGAGCTTTTGCAGACATAAAGAAATCCCAGTAGCTTCTTAAACCCTTTTTCTACAAACCCTGTACCTATTTTCACAGGATTCCCAAGGCCTGAGACTGTTTTTTATCACATAGAGTACAATTGGAGCAGTTTAAACCTTTGCAGAACATAGATAAGCCCTTGTTTCATCCTAAATCAGTCTGCAAAATGTAATTATCTTTCTGAGATGCTCTTAAAGGCCTAAATTAGTTTTTCCTAAGTCAAATAATCAATTGATAAAAATAAACAAACAATAGATTCCAAAGGTATTGTAACTGTAAATCCCCTGCAACCTACAGTTATAGATGTGGAACATACTCCTCTAGCAGATAGAGACTTTAAGATTAATGAAACAGTCACTGAATTTAATCTTCTTGAGCTCCACTTCTAGAGCCATGACAAATCCATTGATCAAGCATATGAGGTTTTTATTTGGGAGTCTAATTTGCCAAATTATGTTGTCCCACATACTTTCCAGTGCCCATAAGTGATTAGAATCTGTCAATATTGCTATTTCCCTGACAAGAGAGCCCCAATTTCCCCTGGAAAATAAATTATATTCAATATCACAACTGAGTCAATCAACCAAATGCTGCAGATCCAACCTAGACCAGATGAAACCCCTTTGTACATTGAAAACCTTACCCAGTTATACCTAAACCTGGACTTCCCCAAGAGGTTCCTTGTATTCCAAACGTTCATGCCTTCATATATAGAAACTCCGAAGACAAATCCTCCTTACCCATCAAGAATATTTTCTGAGAGAGCCAAACACATTATCACAATGTTGTCCTACATTTTGTGTTATTTTACTGATGAGCATGTTGATGCTTCAATCCTAGGTCCCTGTCTACTTGCACACTTGTTCAGCCTCCTACTACCATTTCAATTTTTCTCAGTACCTTGCTGATAATATTCATGAACAGTTGGTCAAAATGCCTAAAGAAGGTGTTTTCAAGTATTCATCAGTCCTATTCCACATGTTTTTTTTATTTCTAGTCTGAGAAATTTTCCATCATCCTTCAAAATCTTGATGTTGAAGGTAACTCACAGTCAGTTATATTTTGGACTCCAATAATTAGAAAATACTCCACACAGTCCACCTACAAAAATTTTATTGATTCTTTCATTCATCCCATGGTCAACATCTTGAACAACAACAGTCAACCAAGACTCATTGAGGAAATTAAGAAGGTCCTACAATTATTAGAACACAGTAGGATAGGAGATTGGTACTTGTATCAAAACCATACAGAAATTAGGGTATATGGATCAAATATTCTTCCATTTAAACTTCCCAAATACCTTCCAATGAGGTTATTTTCCCTTAAGTATATCATGCATATCCTTAATTATGACAGAATCAATTTCATGGCAGCCAAAAAGAAAACACAATTTAAGATTAATAATCAGGTTGGCCCTTTTATTTGTAACAGTAGAGATGCAGGTCCATAGGCGGAAAAGTATTTGTAGGAGTTTAAGTTTAGTCATATCTTTCAGTGGTATTATGATCCTCTAGGAGTAATAAGAAAATTGAGAGTTAAATGCAAATTAACTCCTTATTTACATGAGAAAAAATAGACATAGAAACACACTCCAATCAATTTGAATGGTTGGAGAATACCTTGATAGAGGCAGAGAAGTAAGGTGATACTAGTCAAATCTTGCAAACTCTAGCCCAAGAAGATAAAAACTAAAAAAAATTAGACAAGAAGGATCATACACTGCAGAAACTACCACTGAAACTAAATTTAAATTGATGTACAGGAAGAAGCCTAAATTAAATCCTGTAAATGAGGAAGTGGAAATAATTGAAGTAATTGATAGTGTAGAAATTATGTAACTTATGTGTTATATGTCCAAGATTTTCCTAATCTCACACTATTTTAACTTCATGAAAAATACATAATCTATTCCACCATTGATAATTTGCGGAAATTAAATCAAGATTGCAATGCACATATGAAACAATAAAAATTCACACACATTAACGCAGTTGTTTAACAGGAAAGCCTGAAGATGAAAACCCAAACTATCTGTATATAATATATGTCATAGAGATCATGTAACAATCCTCATACAAAGCTGATCATATCAAGCTCTCAGTACAATACAATCGCTACACACTAATCAAGCCCGATCTTGCAAATGCGTGCCATAGATCTTTGCCACTTGCTGCTTTACATCTCTTTGCACCAATCCTACTATTGAAGAATGGCTCACGAATAATTCGAATCCACAAAGCTGCTAGCAATCCTCATTGGCATCTCCACTGAATGTTGGATGCAATCAATGCATCACTATAGTCACAACTGATAGTCACACTTGCTCTTTCACCTATCTCTCCACTGGTCTCCACTGAAACTGCCATGCACTGTAGTTAACTGATGTATTCTTCAGTTGATTAATGAGTTTTTATTTAGTGAATTAATTAACTAATTAATTCACACCACTCTCACTAGTGTATCAATCAGTTAGACTAGATACAACTAGCTCAACTGAGTCTAACTGAGTTAAACTAAATACAACTACTTCTATAACTCCACCAAAATCTGTCACATGAGTTATAACTGAAGTCTCCTTGCATTAGCTCCAGTAAACCCTTAGGAATAGAGTAATTCCTTCTATCAGCTGCTGTGCCACATATGTGCACTTAATTGAAGTGCTCAAAGAGAATAAGAGAATGTTTAGAGTCCAAAGATTATTAAGAGCTAATAATATTCGACATATCTATTTTTAGATTGGCAGTCTAAAAATAGACTCCACCCAATAAGTCTAAAAATAGAAGTCCATTTATTTTTCCAACTTGACCAACCATCCACAAATAACATCCTGCAACTCATAGAATATGATCAACATGTCTAAAAATAGACATAGTCTAAAAATAAACTTTGCGCCAAAAATCACCTGTGTGGGCCCCACCTAGTTTAGGTGATTATTTTCAAACTAGGATCAAGGATGATGTTTCAGGATGCCTCCTTCATTTTTTCCTGTTGCAATCTTCAACACTCCCTCTCAACAAGAAAGGATTGTCTTTGCATGTGACACGCAACTTCATGCATATGCTCTGCAACCCTTCCGAAACTGAAAGGCTCCAAACACCTCAATCAGTATAATGCATCTGTCATCAAATTCTTCGACTTATGCTTAATTACTACACATGTCTTCAAGAACCACTGTGTTGTTGAAATCTGCACCCATGCACTCTGCACTTGTTGTCAACTCTGTACCGCACTCCAGTATCTGACACTGTCACTTTGATCTGTCACATTGTATCGTCCATTGTCACCCAACTCAACATGAAACTGGAGATCTTTTTCCACCAAGGCACTGAAAATATTCACATCTCCCGTCATGTGAAAGGAAGCACCACTATCAAAGTACCACCCCGATCCCAATGCACTAGAAACCATGCATGCGATCAATGAGAAGTCAAGCTCAAATTTCGAGGCAAGAGCCTCACCAGCTACACCTCCAATAGCCTTCTTGTTCTTCTTCTTCTGTGGACAATTTGTGGCGAAATGCCCATATTTGTGACAATGAAAATACTTCACTTTGGACATGTCACACTCTTTGCCATTTTCACCGACCTCAGATATAGAATGGAATTTCTTCCCCTTCTTCTTCTTTGCCTTGGCGACCAAAGTGAAATCCTCTTCATGATCATGCTTTGATGAAGAGCCATCCCTGGTACTTCGTCTTATCTCCTCATGCACAAGATCCGACCAAAGTCGCTCCCATCTTGGCAGTTTCTCCTATCCATTGACAAAGTGTTCGTAGCTATGCCAAATCTTCGGAAGCCCAAGGAGAGCCAAGCTCACCAAGTATTCTTCATCCACACTGACTCCTACACTCCCAAGCTCATCCCTGCAGTGGACAAACTTTGTCAAGTATACCAGAATAATGTCATTCTTCTCCATTTTTATTTTTCTGAGCTTGTCTTTAAGTGCCAACTTCCTCTGGTCACTTCTACTATGGAACAAGTCTATCAAGGCCTTCCACATTAAGAATGGAGTGGATTTACCGTGAAGGCTAGACACAATGTGGTCCTTCACACCTTCCAATAGAATCCTTCAACACTTTTCTACCTTCTTTTGTCATGCGTCAAGTGTGGCTGCATCGCTAGAAACCGGCTTAGGAACATCACTATCGATGAAATCCTTCAACCCATTATCATCTAGCACTACCTCCATCCTATCCTTCCATGCAATATAATTTGAGCTGCCATCAAGATCATACTCCAATCACAATATGTTGAAAGACATTTCAATGAATGCTCAACTTCGACACCAAGAAAACACTGCATCAAATTCGAACTCCACCAGCACAAAACTCAACCACTTCAATACTTGCAATCTCCTATGATCAATACTACTCTGATACCATGTAGAAATTATATAACTTATGTGTTATATGTCCAATATTCTCCTGATCTCACACTATTTTAACTTCATGCAAAATACATAATCTATTCCACCATTGATCATTTGCGAAAATTAAATCAAGATTGCAATGCACATATGAAACAATAAAAATTCACACACATTAACGCAGTGGTTTAACAGGAAAGCCTGATTCTGAAAACCCCAAAT
Source organism: Pinus albicaulis (assembly GCA_034641835.2). NCBI lineage: Eukaryota > Viridiplantae > Streptophyta > Pinopsida > Pinales > Pinaceae > Pinus > Pinus albicaulis. The sequence goes on from CM076579.1 coordinate 533,546,111, forward strand.
ATCTAGATATAATATATGTCATAGAGATCATGTAACAATCCTCATACAAATTTGATCATATCAAGCTCTCAGTACAATACAATCGCTACACACTAATCAAGCCTGATCTTGCAAATCCGTGCACTGATATTTTCCACCTAGTAGCCTGCCTCTACTACGCAATCCCAGCTGAAGAATGGATCTGAATGAACTTGAATCCACCAAGCTTGCACTACGTAATCCTCATTGGCATCTCCACTTAGTGTTAGATGCAATCAATGTATCACTATAGTTACAACTGATAGTCACACTTTCTCTTTCACCTATCTCTCCACTGGTCTCCACTGAAACTGCCATGCACTGTAGTTAACTTATGTATTCTTCAATTGATCAATGAGTTTTTATTTAGTGAATTAATTAACTAATTAATTCACACCACTCTCACTAGTGTATCAATCAGTTAGACTAGATACAACTAGCTCAACTGAGTCTAACTGAGTTAAACTAAATACAACTCCACCAACTACTTCTATAACTACACCAAACTCTGTCACATGAGTTCTAAGCCCAAAGTCTCCATGCATAGCTCCAGTAAACCCTCGGGAATAGTGTAATTCCTTCTGTTAGCTGTTGTGCCACATCTGTGCACTTAACTGAAGTGCTCCAAGAGAATAAGATAATGTTTAGAGTCCAAATATTATTAAGAGCTAATAATATTCGACATATCTATTTTTAGACTGGCAGTCTAAAAATAGACTCCGCCCAATAAGTCTAAAAATAGAGGTCGATCTATTTTTCCAACTTGACCAACCATCCACAAATAGCATCCTGCAACTCATAGAATATGATCAAAATGTCTAAAAATAGACTTTGCGCCAAAAATCACCTGTGTGGGCCCCACCTAGTTTAGGTGATTATTTTCCAACTAGGATCAAAGATGATGTTTCAGGATTCCTCCTTCACTGTTTCCTGTTGCAATATTCAAAATATAGTGATGCAGTAGTGAAAGAAAATGCTCCTCCTACAATTTCTAAAGAAACACATCAGCGTTCAACTTCAAACAGTCAAATGATTCAGAAACAACACAGTGTTGAAGTGTCCTCATCCAATAAAAAAACAGAGAAAAAGATGGATATTAAAGAAATATACAAGGAAATCAAGGCCAAAAATGAGGAAATCAAGACTGAGATATATTATGAATATCTAAAACAGACTCTTGGCAGCCAGAACAGGCTACTTTATGCCGTTGATTATAAGAACAAAAAGATGCAGATGACACTTCTTCAACCCACAGTTCAAACTCCAAAGGCATCTTCTAATTACAAAAAGACAGATTTAGAAGTCATGGACAAGAATATTCATCCTTTGGACCAAATTGAGTTTCATAAGCAGGCAGGGGAAATGATATATTCTGCAATGACCACCAAGGCCATGAGTGTACAGAAGTTGCAAAACACTCTTGGGAAAATCAAAGATCAGCTCAAATTAAAAAAGGCATCTTCATAGGCTAAAGACAATAGAATAAAATCTCTGGAGGATTTGGTAATTGAAGTAGGATATGATCCTAATAATGTCAAAATTGCAGAAGAACTGATAAAAAATAAGAATACAAACATTGCTGCATTATGAAATCAACTCAAATTTCCTCCTATAGAACATCCTCAAGCTAAATAAATTCTAGAAAGTCAAAGAAAAAATATGAAATGATTAATTTCATCCTTCAATTAGCGGCCCAAATAAAAGAAATGGCGAATGAAATGGACAAGTTGGTCCAGGAGAAAAAGGCTAGAGAAGAAGTTCCTACCACTGTAATTCCTGTAGTCAGAACAACTGTGCCTTCTACACTAGCATAATCATTGGCCCCTACAGTCCCAATGGATACAACACTTCCTGTCACCTCAGCAACAACTTCAGCAACATAATCATCAACAACAGCAGTACAACCTCCAGATGAAGCAAGTAAGTTAGTAAAAGCAATATAGGACATGTCTATTCAGACAAATAAAATCAACATACTTAAAGAACAGCTGAAAAGTCTAGAGGATGAAAAGAAACTTGCTTAGATATGCTCAAGAATGAAGAACATAAAGCAAACAGATTGATAGATAAATTGAAGAAGTTAGAAAAATATCTAACACTAAAAGAACCAATGGCACAAGCCAAAAAACAACTACGGGACAATATCATTAAATCTGTCAATGATATTTGGCCATCAATCCAGATTATTTATGAACAAAAAGATCTTATCAAAGCAGCAGGAGAAGTGATCTAGAAGATAAAAGAAGAACTTGGCAAGAAACCTGAGGAGGCTAATGAAACCATAAAATTCCTCAATTCCAAGAATAAGCAAGTACTTGAAGAGATTGGCATTAGTGACAGAACATATATCATTCTTGAAGTCGGGAAGGTAATTTCAAAAAGGAATTTAATGATTGAGCTAAAGGAAAAATGTCAGAACATGGAAGTTTCCATAACTATATTTATGATGAATTTGACATTCTGAGACAGAAAGGCCTACCAAATCCTTTGGTTATTCATGAAAAATTGATGAAACAAGAGGATTATGATAGGAATGAGAGAAGTGGTTAAGGATCAAGCTAACCTTCCTTATTCACAAGTAATTCCAATAGGGAAAGTTCTCTATAATAATTTTGAAAATCTTTTTTACTTGCAACATGAGCTAAAACACCTATTTGTCAAAAAGCCTACATTTTCAAAATATATTGAGGCAGATGAAATATTTAGAAGGATGGTGAAAATCACATTACCAAATATAGAAGGCTGGGAAAATTTGATTGATTTACTGTGAAGATAAAATAGTAAAAAGAGCAGTCAAATGGTTAAAAACAACAGTGGCAGTTTCAACTGAAAAAAGAGACAGTTAAAGTGTATCAGGTGAAAGTTAGAGTTAAAGTCAAATCAGAGATGATAAATCAGAGTGAAATATTTCCAGCGTAAAGGACACTCCACTGCCTAACAAAAAACCTTCATTGAGCAAAATAGCAAAGAGAAAAATCAGCACCAAATTAAAGACAACAAACAGTAAATTCAATAAAAGCAGAGACAACTTGCATTAGTTAGATAGTTGTCTCTATATTCTTGCATGAAGATATTTATTTTTCCATGAATAATTTCTAATTTTGTTTTAGGATATTTTGTAAGAGTTTTTTGTATAAATACTTCACATTTCAAAGTATTGAGTGTGGATGAATTGCTAAACATTTCTATAGTTGTACTAAGCTGAAACCTGAGGGTTCTTTGTACCATTTTCAAGTCAACAGATAGGATTGAACAATAAAGCATCATATTACAAGATTCATGTGTTGAGCCACTTTATTGAAGTATTTTCACTTGTTCTTTGTCAATTTCTTATGTTTTTCACATTCTTATATGTTTTCTTAATCTAAATGATATAACAAGAATGTTATTATAGAATATGTTTAATTACACTCTATCTTGAACTATTTATCATTTACATGTTTTCTACTGATATCCAGATTAGGGAATTCTTAACTTCTCCCTAGTTTAAATTGACCTCTATATTTTCACTCATTATCTGGATCTGAGAATTCTTAACTTCTCTCTCATCCTGATTAAAACCATTTCACCATCCAGCTTGAAGATCTAAATTGACCCAACTATCTTGCCCTGTAAACATTTCCTTTATACCTTGATTTTGTCCTGTTGCTTGACACATTGAATCCATTAGCCTAATGGAATACAAACCTACATATATCCATCTGAACTAGTGATTTCACCACCAAATCAAATTGAAAAATCAAATCCCAAGTAATCCTACATAGCTAGCCTAAAATCAACTAAAACAACAAAGATAAATCATATAGAGAGAGCCCTCTCTGAGCATTAGGAAGGTTAGATCCTAAGGCTTAAAAGTAGGTTTGTGGTTACCTCTAATATTATTTAAACCAAAATATACACAACCCTTGAGAATTATTGGAGTGATAACATTCTGGCGACTCTACTGGGGAACTAACTAGTCCTCAGTGTTTAAAATAAATCTTAAAGGAAATAATTTTACTTATCTTTTCACCTTAAGATTGTTTTAAAGAATTTACTATACCAGGTCTAATCCAGAACCTACTGTAATAGTAGATAATCCTAACATAATTTTAAAGAAAAACAAAAAAGTAGAAAGCTTAGGTAATAAAAATTCATTGATCAAGGAAAATTCTCTTCCCAATAAACTATCAAGTTTACAAGACATTGAATTTGATTTAGCTTTTGAGCAATCTTTGTTTAAAAAAAAATTAGAAAGTGACATAGCTAATAGTGTAATAGATCCTGATTTCATTTCATTTATTGGAAGTAAGAAGGAAATTGTTTCACTTGATTAAGATGAAAAATCCCTAGAAGTTTATGATTAAGTTGATGCTTTAATTGCAACCGTGATTAAGGAAATTGATGAAACTTATTTTCAACATTCAATTGAATTGACTGCTTTATCTGCCTATACCCCTAAGCCTTCTACCAGTCATTTAGAGTCTGTAAATTCAAATTTATTTTGTACCACCTCATCTATTATTTTTGTTGGCGAGAGAACAGGTCTTGCAGAGAAGACCCAGGTTCAGGTTTAAGGGCCAACAAGGTTTTCCGCCGTAGTCTAGTTTCACGCCGGAATTTTCACTCTGCTCCAAAGGGTAGAGGGTCTCACCCAAGGCATGTCACGACCTTACTGTGATAGGGAGTAGATTGGTATCAACTCGACAACATCCATATAGTTGAATCAAAGCTAAACTAAAGTCTTAGAAAACCATAAGACAACATTCCATAACATATACCTTTCAGGAAAACAGTCAGACTTACAGTAAATAAAATTTTAAAAGGTGCTGTAACATCATTCATTCAAACCCATAAAATATATTGGGAACTACACTCCTGAATATATTAATCATAAGACGTCAGTGGAAAACTATTACAAGGCATATATACATGAGCATAAACCGAGCAGAATACAATATGTCCTATTGGAAAGAGAGAGAAAACACAGTAACACAGAGGAGTGGAGAACAATGCAACACGGGCAGAGCTCTCCTACGGCTCCCTGTTGCCTATTCCCGTCTACACCAACCTTTCTATCCACTGGCTGGTTTCCTATTTGTTCTGTTGCCAGCATGATTTATAGTTACTCCTTTCTTCTCGCTCAGCTATCTTTCGTTTCTTTCGGTTCATGGGGAGTTCACTACTTGTTTCCTTTCGCACTCTTCCGCCATCTATGCTTGCTCCCGCAACAGCCGCGACACTTGTCCTCTACTCTTCGCAACCTTGACACCTTTCTGCCTACCGAGGTTTTGTTCCACCACGTACTCGCCGCAACTCAAAATTTGTTGAATTTCAAAATAAGGGCCCCAACAGACCCCGACTAGATCTTATTGACTCGGCCCGAGTCAATTGTCCTGCGCTGTCTCCACTTCCATGGGTTCACTTGACCCTGCGCCCTGTTCTAGCTGTGTGCCTCCTCCTGGTTGTCCAAATAAGGGCCCCAACTCTAGGACCTTGGTTAAAGATGAAGCTTTGAGCTCTTGGAAGGTTTCCATGGCCTGCTGCCACCCTTGCATTAATTCTTCAGTCTCAGCCATGATTTTTGTGACAACTTCCTCCCCGGCATTCGGTGGCAAGGCACCGAACACTATGCTGATCTGAGTGTTGGCCTTAGAGGCCAATTGCTGCATATTTTGTGCGCTAAGTTTTACGGGCTGCCGAAGCTCCTAGATGACCTTCTTGGCCACTGTTGAAGTTTCCTCTATTTGTTGTATTTGGACCTCTAACACATCCGCTTGGGCATAGAGTTGGTCCAGTCTTGTTGGGTCTGTCGCTTCCTAGATTTCCTTAGAGATTTGTTGTAGTTGGGACGAGATTGACTGTGCCTTCATAGTAAGGGCCGTTGAGCATTCTTTTAGACCCTTTAGTAGGTCATATGCTTCTCTGGCTACAGTACTAAGAAATTCCTGCATTTTCGTTACTTGGCCCTGTCTCTCTGATATTTGCGCTGAGTACACAACCGTTGGGTCGGGCAATGCGGGTCGGGCTGCCAATGCTGCCTTGAGTTCCCCATTTTCTTGGTGAAGATTTGAATATGCCACCCTGAGGTGGATCGCCTGCCTGACTACGTCAGTATCCTACATGTCTTCTGGAAACTGTTTGCTATTGGCCGTTACTGTAGGCCATACTTTCCTGAAAACCCTCGTCATTGTTTCCAGTTGTTCCTGTATCTTCTCCTTTTCCATTTTCAGTTGTTCACGCTGTTCAGTAAGCGTGTTTATCTGTTGTTGCTGCTGCTCACACCTTTGCTGGAGCTCCGAGTGGAGTCTCTCGGCCTGTTGTGCTGCCCTCTGAATGAAATGGTACAGCTGAGTTGTCCCCCATGTCTCCATAATTTCGGCACTGGAGGTACCCTGATCTGGTATTCACATCCGGAGTGGTTGTCCGCTGGAAACTGATCTTGCTGACTGGTCTTGAGGTGACTGTGGCAGAGTTTGTTGTGGGACAGAGTCCACCATATTTAGATCTGGTTGCCCCTCTTTATCTGCTCGATTGGGTGATTGGAGCGGAGTATGCTCGGAGAGTGGCCCAGCTGTGTCTTTAATTGTATGCTCTAACTAATTGATGAGGTTGGTAAAAGTTGTTTGCGAGACCACAGTTGGGTTAACTAGGGGTACCAATTATGTACCCGATTTAACCTCCATCCTGTGATCCCCATTGATTATTCTTTTGATGACTGGATCAGACACGGTGGTAGATGAAGTTGATGGTGCGAAGCTATGGGGTTCTCGGGAGATGGATGAGGTGGTGGGTGGTAGCTGATCTGGGCGGGGTGGCGATATGTGGATGTTCAGAAAATCAAAGGGGTTTATGGGGTTGTAAGGTGGCAACCCTCTTACTTCTTCTGGCTCAACTATATTCTCCTCTCAGATTGTTACCCATACGCTTAACTGTCGAGGTGGATCCTCTCTCGTGAGGTCGACCACTAGGCTTGATTCTACAACCTTGGCCCTTTTGGCCTTTAGTGCCACTACTGGTTTCGCAACCTTAATTTTCCCCCCTAGCGTTGTGGTTGCTGGGGGTGGTGAACTGAACAAGACATTGGGGATGGGCGTAAAGATAGAGGTTGTACTGGGAGATGGGTTAGACTGGGGTACCTGGAATTCTGAAAAAGTTGGGAATGGAGTAGCATCACATGCTAGTACCTGAACTAATTCATTAAAGCTTCTTACCTTAGTGTTCAATTTCTGAATGATCGGGAAGAGCTGCAGGTTTGACATCCTGTTTGCTGCTTCCTCCGACGTTTCTCCTGGCAACCAGTGTGGTAGCATTCCGTAAAACAGGTATGTGTACACTCCATCCCTGATCTCCATCGCCACTCCTGGTCACGAATATACCTCTGTGTGGAATGCCGCTTCATCCAGTTGGAACTTCAGAGGCCTCATCTGGAACGTTTTTTCTGGTACACAAGTAGGTCTGAGGAACGTATGATTATGTGTGACCCCGAACCAGACCTGCTCACTATATCCATCTAGTAAATTCCTGGGGATACTTTGTTGACTCATTACGAAGTCAACCATTTGACCATACCAAATTCTGAAGGCTTCGGCATTCACTTCCTTTATGCTCAGGTCTCCAGACACTTTCCACGACACAAACTTCATCGCCAAAGGTTGGTATTCTGCTTTTTCCACTGGTATCCTGATGCCAGGGAAGGTCCATTTCCACATCACCAATGCTATTATCAAATACCCATAGATAAATCCAGTTGCTCTCTTATAGTTGTCTTCGCAGGCCTCGAACAATTCCTTCAACAGGAAGGAGCACCAATTCAGCCTTGTCCCTTGGACACAGTGCTCCACAACTGAGATTGTGTCTAATGTGCATTCCCCTTTTGTATAATGCCTCATCGTCTTGCTAGCAATGAGGTAGCAAGCAAACCTGATCTCCGGCCTGTTAATTAACTCAATCTTTGCTCCCTTTCCTCCTCTTCGAGTGCCATAATTGGCGTAGTATTCTGTGTCTCCCGACTTCTTCACCCTTTTTGATATAGTTTGGAACACTGAAGATACATCCCTTCCTTCCTGTGACAATCCTGTCAACCTAAGAATGTCTTCGGCATGAATTGGGATTTAATTTCCCAGCGATAGAGAGTCATTCTGAATCCTAATTAACAGAAATTTTTTGCACTGCATCGCAGCGCCTGTAATCCCAAACACTAGTAAGTTTCCTAAATTCATTATCGTGGACTGCTGAATACCTCTGAACTCAGGCAAGACTCTTGATGCTTCCCATCCTGCTTCCGTTGTATAATTCTCAATGTATACCTACCCTTTTAGTGTAGGGAACTCAAAGGAATCTGTGAGGTCTACATCGATTAAGGTCGCATTGTCATATTTTCCCACGAGGGATTCAATTTTCTAAATTTTGCTGTCCAACTCCTATTCCATGACTGTTGGGATCACTCTTGTCATTTTAGCTCGTCGCTGGTATACCTGCAAAATAGTTCTCTATCTTCTCCCTTGAATTTCTTCTTTTGGACGCCTTCTCATCTCTGGTTCTTGTTCAAATTCCCTTTCTCTTTTGGAGGTTTCTAACTCTAACTTAGATTTTTTCAGCATTCTCGCTCTTCTCTGTATGAAGGTTATGTAAGTAACCGGCACAGATGAGGTTGATGAGATCCCATAACTAATTAATGTTTCACTGGCTTCTCCCGCGGCTATAATCGTGCAATTAGTTAGCTGCTGAGGTGGGTTCTAACATTGCTGATTGTGGTTTTTGGATTTCGGTAGACGCGATGACTGGTGGTTATGTCCTAATTATGGAAAATTTATTAGAGTATGGATGATGCTAATTATGGCAATTATTTCCAAATCTTGGTGATCCTATGGACTGACACTGGTACTATGCTTAATGATGATGGGCTGATGTTCGGCACACTTTCCTATCTGACGTGGATGACACGCTGGACACTACCCCTCCCTGACCACTATTGGTTGCGTTGCGGTCTCCGCAACTCAACTGAAATTTATTTTATATGGTGAATCCTATCTATGCTCATATCGGGTGCGAGAGAGTTATTGACTCTAATCAACCCTACCGACTCCTCTCGGTTGCGAGAGTCATTGGAATTGAAATTTCAAATTTACGCATGGTAGGGCTTCAGGCATGTGCCGTTGACCCATCCTTGTAGAACTTGGCCATTCAACTATGCCAATCAAACGACTTCTGACTATTCGATTTGTATGACGTGAAATGGTCCTAGCCAATGAATCTTTAGTTTTCCTGGGAACTTATGGAATTTACTGTCATAGAGTACAACTTTCTGCCCAATCTGGAAAGTCTTGCGTTTAATATGTCGGTCGTGCCAAGCTTTTTGCCTCTCCTTTTCTACCGTTTGATGAAACTCCGTAAGAAATCATCTTTCTTCAAGTTCTTATAGTTCTTGCAATCACTCTTTTAAGGATTCCTCTTCAGAGAACTGTAGAGTTTTTGCAATTAGAAGGTTTAGTACAATGGATTCCGCTGGGACTATCACTTCTTTTCCATAGACCATCTGAAATGGCATCTGGTTTTTTAGTTGTTTTACGATTGTTCGGTATGCCCATAGTGTTGCTTGAATTCGTTCATCCCAGTCATCACGCTGCGCGTTGCATATCTTCATCAGTCCCTTCTCTAATATCTTGTTGAATGCTTCCACTGTGCCATTTTCTTGTGGATGATATAGACTGCTTTTATGATGTTGTATCGTGAAGCTCTCTAGAAGGGACTTAATGGTGTCATTGATGAAATGTGTACCTTGGTCGCTGGTCAAGATTTTCGGGCATCCAAATTGGATGATTATATTTTCAAAAATTAACCTAGAAGCAGTTTCTGCCATACAGTTCTTCACTAGCGTAGCTTCTGCCCAGTGTGTTAGGTAGTCTGTCACCGTGATTATGTACCTTTCTTTTGAGTACCTTGTAGCTGGTGTAATTGGTCCTACAAAATCGACTGCCCACTTTTTGAATGGCTATAGTACCTTTATTGGATGAAGTGGAAGCTCATCCCTATGAGATGGTCGTCCTGTCTGCTGACAAATGTCACATTTCTGCACAAATCCCTTGCTATCCTTGTGTATTGTTTGCCACCATAAGCCTGCTTGCAGTACCTTGCGTGCTGTCAGTTTCGCTCCCACATGCCCTCCCACAACACCAATGTGGCTTTCCCACAGTATAGCTTCCCTTTTGTGGTCTAGGACACATCTTCGAAGTATGGGGTCCAGACCCATTTTGTATAGGTGTCCCGCTATCAGTCGATACTCCGTGGCTTGAACTACCAGGTGTCTCTTCTGTGTTGTAGTGTACTCCTGCGGACACTGCCCGGTGGTGAGATAGGCTACTATCTCATTCAGGTAGTCTGTGATGGCTTCTACTTTGAAAAGATCAGCATCTGGCAACTGATCATCTAGAGATCCTCTGTTGTCTCCATTCTCTAGTCGGGATAGATGATCAGGCCCTACGTTGAGTCTTCCGAGCTTTATAATTACTTCAAAGGTGAACTCCTGGAAAAGTAGGAGCCATCTGCAGATTCTACCTTCTAAGACTGGCTTGTTGACTAAGTATTTCAAGGCTGAGTGGTCTGTGAAAAAATTGAACTTACCTCCCAATAGGTAGTGGCCGAATTTATGAAGAGAGTATGTCATTGCTAATGCCTCCTACTCTGTTGTCGTATAGTTCCGTTCAGTTGTTGACAACTTGTGACTGGAAAAATATACCGGATGATCGATAGAAGTGTCTCCAGGTTGAGCCAAGATCGCTTCGAGTGTGATGCCAGACACATCAATGTGTACATGGAACTGCTTGTCCCAGTCCGGGTGGAATAGTATTGGCACACTCACCAGCTTCTCCTTTAGTGTGTCTAGGGCCATTTTGCAGCTGTCCGTCCACTGGAACTGTTATGATTTCTTCAATAATTTTTCTAACAGCACTGTTATCTTGGCGTAGTTGCAAATGAAACGTCGGTAGTAACTAGTGTGACCCAGCAGTGACCTTAGTTGTTTTACCATTTCTAGCTTCTCCATACTGACAATTACTGCTACCTTGGCTGGGTCTACACAAACACCTTGATTACATACCATGTGCCCTAGCAGTGTTCCAAATGGAATGAAAAATATACACTTTTTCAGGTTCAATGAGATCTGCAGTTGTCGACATCTATCAAACATTACTCTCAATAGGCTCACATGATCCTTTAGTATGCTATACACAGTCCAATCATCCATATAGACTTCTAAGAACTTGTGGATGTATTCTCAAAATGTAGCTATCACAATGCGAGAGAAGATTGCAGGTGCATTCTTCAGTCCGAATGGCATCACATTGTATGCGAAAGAGCCCCATTCAGTGGTGAATGTTGTCTCTCTCTTGTACTCCTCTGCTATTTTTACCTGATGGTAACCTGAGAAGCCATCGATGAATGTGTATGCCTCATTCCCCGCAACGTTGTCAATGACTTGATCACTGAATGGAGTAGGGAATGGATCATGGATACAAGCATTGTTTAAAATTCTGTAATATACACAGACTCGTATCTCTGATTTCTCCTTTTTTCTCTGTATAACTATGGGAATTACCCATTATGCTTCCTCTACTAGGAATATTAATCTGGCTTTCAACTTTTTTTCGATCTCCGCTTTCACCTTTTCCTTTACCCTTGGGTTCAGATGATATGGTCTATGTTTGACAGGACTTGCATTGGGCTTTAGTGTTATTCGCCTTTCCCCCATCTCTCCTTTTATGCCCCTTATATCTGCTATGGATTAAGGAAACAAGTCCTCATATTCCTTGAGTAGAATGAATATTTCCTTAGTTTCTTGTTCGTCCCAGTCCTCTCCAGTGGTCTCCAACTTAGGTTTGTCCTCTGTTCCAATATTTACTTTCTTGGTTCTGAGAGGTAACAGGTGGATACCTTCTGTCGTTGGTTCTTCTTTGATGTCTCTTTCCCCCTCCGTTTCTTCAAAATATAGGTGCCTGAGGTCCTCCAGATTGTCATCTTCCATCTCACTATTAATTTTTTGACATGCCACCTTTTTTTGGATACCCTGGTATTGAACAGACTGCTCATTCGTCTGTTGAAAATACGGGAAGAACAATATCTTCCAGATGGCCAACAATGCCTATGTAACTGGCTCTGTCTTTCCTTCAAACAAGAAACAGTGGGTGAATTTGTCCGCAACTTCTTGCCACTCGTGGGTCCCTCTTATTTTCTCTTCCATCAAGTACCAAGCCTTTGGGATTACATCCAGGGAGTGGATAAACTGGTCGACCCACAGTTCTTCGAGATATTCATCAGTTATCCAATAGGCTTCACATTCCTTCAAATGGTCCCTGGGGTCTGAGTCCCCTTGGTATCGGTCCTTACTTATGGGTTCCTCCTCCTCTTTAAATCTGGCTTTCAGTGCTGTTTCCACTTCATCCCATCACGTCAAGAAGTTGCGATGGTTTCTCCACCATCTTGCAGATGTATATTATAATGCCATGTCCATCAATGGTACTCTGTGACTTTCCGGTACCGTAGTTTCTATTTTGGCTATGAAAAGACTTACAACATTCATATCTGATAAGATTGGGTATTCCTAGATCTCAGTCCCAATCTAATTAACTCTTGCAATATTGGCACATCTCCTTGTATTTGTTTCATAGCCTCCTTGCTGCCAATCGTCCCAAGCTATTTTTGATCCTAACTTTGAGCTTTGGATGCTTCTCCAGCTTATAGAGCCTTCTTCCATCAGGTTGATGTATTCTTCTCTTGTCCCTGCAGTCATTTGGTAGAGATGGTACAGGAGCTGAGCATCTTCCCTATTATCTACAGTCTCTATATATCTCGGTCCTTGGTAGGGGTCGAGTGGCTGAGTGACTATGATTTCCCCATCCTCGAAGATCATCAATTCTTTTTTTAGATCAATTATTGCATAATTTTCAAAATCCCAATCAATTCCCAATAGTGCAAGGTATGGATCCTTATCCCCCATGATGTCGATGACTTCAAAGTCCTTAAATGTCTTTACCCCCGTAATTTCAACTCCAACCTCCTCCAGTCGGTCGATGGGAACAATGTAATACTGGTTCGCCATCCGAAGTTGAATAAGAGAGTATGTCAATCTTGGCTTCCCTAATGCCTCCCAAGTTTTCCTTGGTAGGATGTTAACATCAGATCCAAAATCAAGCATGGTATCTTTAATCTGGAATCCCACCACTCGCGTGTTCACTCAGAACTCCTTTCCCATCCTTTGTTTGTTTCTCTTTATTCTCTATACATATTTTTGGTCCAGTTCTGCTGATTCTTTTTCTCCGATGTTCTTCTTTAGCACCCCTTCCAGGTTCTGCTTTAGCCATTCTAGCATTGGTGTATTGCTAACAATCTTCAGGAATAGGTGGAACCACTCCTGGATTAAGGCTTCAGAAGTATTTGGCATTTCATTGTCTTCTTGAGTTTTCTGTAACTTGATTCCTTTGTTTCCCCCCAAGTGGGCAAAAATTTCTGCTGCTTCCTGGAAAAATTGATTTTGTCATTCTGGTTTGATCAAGAGCTTTGGGGATGCTAGCCTAATCAATTTCATTGGGTCCATATCACGTGCATCCTCCCCCATTATTTTTCCGCCCCTTGTTACTATGGCCACATTTTGCACTATTTGAGTTCCCATTAGCCTGGGTTCTGCATTTACTAGATTCGCCCCCCTCTATCTAGCTCTTTCCTCCCATGTTTTGATGAGCTCCGGGAAATCTTCTGTTGCGTGTGTGTTTACCTGGCACTGCGAACACCAGGGTATTCTAGGGAGTGGGAATTCTCTAGCTACATTTCCTTCCTCGTCGTAGTTATAGCATCTTACTATACCTATACATGTCCTCTCATGCCTCCTCCTCTTCCTTGGGGAGCTTCGTTTACTCTGTATGATGGCCAGTCTAGCTTCTCCACCAGTGCATCTAGTTCTTGGAATTACTCTGTGCTGTGGGTGGTTGAGGCACATAATTTATAGTATATATTATTTGGAACATTAGAGTATTTCTGTAAGATCTAACATAGGCGAGGTTGATGGCCCATACTTTTGCATATTTCACAATACTCATTAGTGGATGGACTTTGTTGGGTAGGGAACCCTGTGTATTGCTGTTGCGGTGGATATATCCCTTGGGTGTTCACTTTTGTGACCCCTCCTAGTGGTGGAGCCCCTTGTGCTCCTGTAGCCGATGTCCCCACATTTTGGCCCCGCAACTGGGGACATTCGGTTTCCACATGTACCTCCACGAGATAGTGCGTGCACCATACATTTGGTCTCGCCGATCGCATTGGTTGCATTTCCTTGAGTTTTTCTGTCAGACTGGCTATTTGATGTTGCAGACCCATTATGGAGGGGTCTTGTACCACTGCTCCTCCTTTTAACTCTTGCGGGTAACCCGCCATAGCTTCTATCTTCATTTCCTCCTCCAGTGCGTCGTGCAATGTGTTGATCCTTTGTTGAGTTAATGGAGTTCGGGTCAACGGTAGTAGATATTTAATGAATCAGTCTCTCTGGTGGTTTGGATCAATTGGATAACTGAGCTTTCCGATTGCATCCTTGAATCTATGCATAAAATCCCAAGCAGTTTCTCCTTCTCGCTGCTTGATTTTCCACATCTCTAACAAGCCCTGTTGGTCTGTATGAGGAAGTTTGAATTCCTTAATGAAATCCCTCTTTCATCAGCCATCGCTGGATTCGGGTGATCTTCTGACCATTTCATAAACCATCGTAGGGCTCTTTCCCTAAGGGTGGTTTGAAATTCTATCAACTTCCCAACATCTGGTGTCTGTCATGCCCTGTAGATGGCCTCGCAGAGGTACCAGTGTTGTTCAACATTGTCATTCCCCTTCCTAGAGAATTCTGGGTACTAGGTGAGTGATCCCGCCATGTTCACTTGAATAGGTGTTACTAAAATGAAGCCGTTGGATCCTGGTTGTGAGATATGGCCACTAGCAATCCTAATACTAGTTTGTGTTCCAATTGGAGATTGAATACTGTGCAATCTACTTAATTCACGTAACTTAACAAAAATTTCACTTATGGGCTTGTAGAGAACCAGGGGAAGGTTGGGACTAGCACTACTTGAACTGTGGGGACTAGGAATAACTTGAGATATGGTCGCCAAACTTTCTTGAAATAGCTGCTCCATTGCAACATGCATCTCCACATCAGAAACCTCCTCTGGGCACACATCTGTACCTTCTCCGTCAGACTTCTTTCCTTCCTCCATTCGGGTTGGAATCCTATACACCTGCCGCACTTATTTTACAGTCCCTCCTATATTGTGGGGACCCACCTGACCTTCCATTCCCTTTATCATCTAAGGCGCCTCCTCTTTGTTCTCTCGACCACTTTCCTATCTTTTCAACTCCTTCATCACCCTCTCTTGCCACTTTTCTACAATTTGCGCCCTCCGATGTGCTCGTCACTCCCTGAGCCTGTTGGCGGTCTCGACATCCATACTCCTATTCCCCCTTCTCACAGTTCTTGTAACATTTCTCCCTTAGTCCCTTCCATCGGCATTGGAGGGTTTACACTTCCATCTCTGCTTTTTTGAATCCCATCAGTCCTTCATCTGCTTAAGTAACTTCCCCCTTAACCCGGATCTGAAAGTATCTTCTGCTCTTGAGAAATACTGGTAGCACTCGGCTGCAAACTCTACTATATATCCGTCCACGGTAGATTCTACCCAAAAATCTATAGCTCGGGCTAAGTCGGTGTTTAACCGATGAAGGGCCACCAGATCCTCGTGCGCCCACTTGCAATTGATCTTCTGCGACTTTTCCTTGATGGTCTTAGTATGAAGCCTCCGCAACCAGTTGTAGAGTTCTTCTGGGAACTTTCCCCAAAAATTTTCGTAGGTATCACTAGAAAACTCGGAGAATAGAACCAAGTTTTTAATCATTTTCTCCCTCTATTGTCTCAACTCAGCTTGCTGAGTTATGAACTGATGTAGGTGGTTATCCCACCAACTTCGTATTTATCTTTCGAAGATCCAAAATACCATGATCTAGCTCCCAAATTTATTTTCAAGTCCCGACAACGGAACCATTTGTTGGCGAGAGAACAGGCCTCACAGAGAAGACCCGGGTTCAGGTTTAAGGGCCAACAAGGTTTTCCGTCGTAGTCTCGTTTCACGCCGGCATTTGCACTCTACTTCGAAGGTTAGAGAGTCTAACCTGAGGTGTGCCGTGACCTTACTGTGATATGGATTAGATCGATATCAACCTGAAAACATCCATACAGTTGAATCAAAGCTAAACTAAAGTCTTAGATAGCCATAACACAACATTCCATAACATATACCTTTCAGGAAAATAGTCAAACTTACAGTAAATAAAATTTTAAAAGGTGTTGTAACATCATTCATTCAAAACCATAACATATACTCAGAACAACACTCCTGAATATATTAATCATCAGCCATCAGTGGCGAACTATTACAAGGCATAGCTACATGAGCATAAACCGAGCAGAATATAATATGTCCTATTGGACAAAGAGATAAAACACAGTAACACAGAGGAGTGGAGAACAATGCAACACGGACATAGCTCTCCTGCGGCTCCCTGTTTCCTATTCTCGTCTGCGCCAACCTTTCTATCCACTGGCTGGCTGCCTATTTGTTCTGCTGCTAGTGTGACTGACAGTTCCTCCTTTCTTCTTGCTTGGTTGTCTTTCATTTCTTTCTTTTCATCGGGAGTTCACTGCTTTTTTATTTTTGCGCTCTTCTGCCATCTATGCTTGCTCCTGCAACAGCCATGACACCTGTCCTCTGCTCCTTCGCAACCTTGACACCTCTCTGCCTACTGAGGTTGCGATACGCCACGTACTTGCTGCAACTCAAAATATGTTGAATTTCAAAAAAAGGGCCCCAAAAATTTCCACTACTCTTCAATCCACTGAATCCTTCATTCCTAAGCTTCCTCTACAACCTAGAGTTTTATTTCCATCCCCAAATACTGCAAGTTCATTCTCTAGCACTGCGGCTGCATTTTCAAGCACTTCAACAACATTTCCAAGTACAAATTCTAGTGTACCAATGTCATATGCAAGTACCTCAACCTTATCACCAAGAACCACACATTTACCTCTAAGTCCATCCAGAATCTTAGCTATGGTTTCCAGATATGCTCCTTTGGTCCTACCAAGGCAATTACATAACATGCCCTAAGATTATCAAAGAAAAATCCCTCAATTTGGTGGAACCAGTCAATACACTGCACAACAACATGTTAACAAAATGATTGAATATTTCAAACTGCATGAAATTGATGAATCTGATGTCCAAATGAGATTGTTTTCCCAAACTTTAGCTATAGAAGTAAAAGAATGGTTCAAAGATTTACCTGCAAATCATATTGCTGATTTATAAGCCTTCCATAGATTGTTTATTAGTAGATGGGAGAAAAAGAAGAATCCTTTACAAATTTTGTCTGAATATGAACACATAACAAGAGGACCTAATGAAACAGTTCAATACTATTGTACAAGATTCAATAGTATCTACAATGCTATTCCAGTAAACATTAAACCCCCACCAGATCTAGCTTTACTTAAATTTACTGATGGTTTTGATATGGATATGTCATACCAAATGAGGGAAAGGAACCCAGAAACACTAGAACAAATGAAAAACATAGAAGTTAGTGTAAAATCCAATTTGTCAGCCAAGAGAGAAATAATGAGAAATGAAATAAGGGTAACAATAAAAGAGGAAACATGTATATCAGATAGAAAAATAGATAGTTTAGCAAAATCCATGGAAAAAATGATGGATAGACTAGAAATTATGGAAAGAAAACCACATTGGGATAATCAACAACAAGGACCCCAGGTAAGAAATCCCAACTTTAGAAAAAACACCAACACTAGTAAATCTAGAGAATCAATACCTGATCAAACAATAAGACCACCTTTCCAAGAGAACTATGCTGGAAGTTCACAGCAAAAAGAAAATGATGAAGACACTCAAATTAATATAATGGGAATTAATGATGATAATACCATTTTCTTACACAATAAGAACAAGAATTATATGAATTACAACAATTACAGTTAGAATCTGGAGAGTCTTTTGATTACAAGCAAGGTTATGAGTTTGCCATTAATGAATTTCACAAGAAATATAACCTTATGAGTAACAAAAATGTAGAAGCCCCTACTAAGAAATATGCACAAAATCGGTCAAAGAAAATAGTAGAAGCTCCTACAGCCAAAATACTACAAATCCTCCCTAGGGAAACCCAACAAAACTCTAGTTCAAATAAGAAAAATTCAAATCTTAATCAGAAAATTTCTAGTTCAAAAACTATATCTAGTCCTAAAATTGTTGACATTACAGATATTGATGTTCAAACATAAGTTGATCCTAAAAAATTTGCTGCTTCTAAGACAACAAATTCTGCTAAAACAACAATTACTGACCCTAAAACATCTGTAGTTGATAAAAAATCAGCTGATCCCAAAACAACTGCTGCCAAAACAGTTGTTGAAACTTCCAAAACTGCCAAAGTTACCACTGCAACTCAAAATGTCCCTAAAAAGAAGATAAAAAATAGTAAAACAGTGGAAACGGAAACAAAAAATGAAAAACCAACTGTAGAAAAAGAAGAGAAACACACTCAAACTGCAGGTAGTAAATAAGAAGTCATTCAGTTAGGAAAAACACAAGCACCATTCAACATCCAAACTAAAGAACCAATTCCTTTAACAAAGTTGGTAAAGCATGATTTATACAAATCACAGATCAATGACACATTAAACATGAATAAAGGAGAATACTCTGTTAATTTGATTGATGACCAACTAGAACTAATATTTGGTCCTGATGTAAATGGAAAACACCAAGAAGGAGGAGTTCCTCCTTTCTACATTAGCTTCACTGTTCATGATCAAATTTTACATAATTCTATGCTAGATTCAGGAGCTCACATAATTTAATTCCAAAATCCATTATGGAAACCTTCAATTTAGACATCACTAGAACTTATAAAGATCTTTTCTTGTTTGATTCCAATAAGGTGAAATGTCTAGGCTTAATCAAAGATTTATGTGTGACTCTAGTCCAATACCCTGGAAAAGGTATAGTCATGGATATTGTAGTAGTTGACATCTCTCCTAAGTATGGAATGTTGTTATCTCACTCATGGGGAGAAAAATTGTAGGGATCTCTACAATTAGACATGTCTTACACCACTATTTCAGTATTTGGTCAACCTAAGAAACTTCACAAAGAGACTCTAATGAAGTACATGGTTAGTAGTGTATAAAGACCTCAAAAATATCATATTTATTCTACACCTACTGATATGAACTCTTTTATTTTATGTAAT
Organism: Pinus albicaulis; assembly: GCA_034641835.2. Taxonomy (NCBI): domain Eukaryota; kingdom Viridiplantae; phylum Streptophyta; class Pinopsida; order Pinales; family Pinaceae; genus Pinus; species Pinus albicaulis. Next base: position 533,565,464 of record CM076579.1, read on the forward strand.
TATGATTCTCGTATAGAGAACAACATGGAATTAAAACAGAAAAAGAAATACCCAGACAGTGAGAACATATTTCATGAATCAATGTGGCACCTAGACTTTGATGGATCAGTGAACAAATTAGGATCAGGAGCACGAGTTTGGATTCATAACATGGAAAACAATCATTCTGAAGGTCATGTCTTTAGATTTAAAATTCAAATGTACAAACAACATGGCATAATATGAAGCTTTGATTTTAGGACTACAAATTGTTAGAAATTTAGGAGGCAAAAGAGTTTCTATTATGGGAGATTTTGATTGAATTTTAAAACAAATTAGAGGAGAATATTTTGTATATAATCCTATATTAAGAAAATATAGAGAAACGGTTTTACATCTGATCAAAGAATTTATTGAATGTGATTTTACTGTAATTCCTAGAAAACAGAACATACAAGCACACAATTTAGTAACTTTTTCTAGTACCTGCGATATTCCTTTTCAACCAAATCATCAATATATAGCAGAGATAAGACACATGCCCACTATACTGGACCACTTAAAATATTGGAATTTTTTTTTACAGGATACTCAAATCTATCACTTCATGAATGCTGAGGGAGAATTCCTTAATTGTAACATAGACATAGATTGTATAGTAGATGATAAAATAGACAATGAGATAGATGCAAATAAATTAGATTTTACTGAACCCACTTAATTCAGTCAAGTAGGAATAGATAAACTAGAAAAACTAGAAATGGAAGAATTAGCAGATGATGATTCTGAAATTTTAAACCTTAAGAATAACTTTTTACCCAAGGGATTAGCCCCATTAGAAGATATTTTTGATTCAAATGATGTTGCAAGAAAACCAAAGATGGAACCATTAAGATCATATATAGAAGAATGCAATATAGGAAGAGAACAAAGGCCTAAACTCATAAAAATTTCTAAAGCATTACCTCAATATGAAAAACTAAAATACATAGCTCTATTTAAGGAATTTTAGGATGTATTTCCATGGAGTTATTAAGACTTAAAATCTTACGACACTAGCATAATAAAACACAAAATACCTATAAAAGAAGATCAAAAACCTTTCAAACAGAAGCTTAGAAGAATCAATCCAGTTTTAATGCCTTTAATTGAAAAACAAGTAAAGAGAATGTATGAAGCTCAGATAATTGCACCTATCAGATATTTTGATTGGGTTTCAAACTTAGTTCCCACTAGGAATAAAATAGGGTAAATCAGACTTTGTGTTGATTTCCAGAACTTAAATAAGGTGTCCCTAAAATATAACTACCCTCTTCCCAAGATGGATCATATTTTACAAAATGTGGGTGATTCATCCAAGATTTCATTGTTTGATGGATTCTCTAGATACAACCAGATTTTAGTTCAGCCAGAAGAAAAACCAAAGACAACATTTACTACTCCTTGGGTACTTTCTTGTATTTGAAAATGCCTTTCGAATTAATGAATGAAGGAGCCACCTTTAAGAGAGCTATGGATATAGCTTTTGCTAAAGAAACTCATGATTTTCTTGTAATTTATCTGGATGATATAACTGTATTTTCAAAAACTAGAAATGAACATCTAGATCATCAAAGACAAGTTTTTATCAAATGCAGGAAATTTGGTATTTCTCTGAATCCTAAAAATACTCTCTTTGGACATGAAGAAGATAAACTATTAGGGAATATAATATCAAAAGAGATAATTAGGATAGACCCAGCTAGAATAGAGGCCATTTTGAACATAAGCCATCCCAGGAATATTAAGGAATTGTAGGCTTTCTTAGGTAAAATAAAATTTCTCAGAAGATTCATTTTAAACTTAGTAGAAATAATTAGAGAACTCAATAACATGTTGAAAAAATACTCAGGACTTAAATGGAAAGTAGAGGCCAAACAATCATTTGAATCAATCAAACAAGCCCTTACAAGATCACTAGTCCTAATAAGTCCTGATTTCAAAAAATATTTTATTATTTTTTATTTTTCTCCAGAACACACTATTGTTGTAGTCTTACTGCAGAAAAATGATTAGGGCTATGAACAACCCATTTCTTTTTTTAGAAAATCACTTAGAAATGCCACACTAAAGTATAATATAATGGAAAAGCATACACTAGCATTAGTGAAGACTATCAAAGACTTTAGAGTGTACATCTTGTATTCACACATCATTGCTTATGTTCCACATTCAGTAGTGAATGAAATTCTGACTCGGAATGGGCCCGATGGCAAGAGAGGAAAATTGATTTCCACCATTTTGGAATATGACATGTAAATTAAGCCCACCAAACTCATTAAAGGCCAAGGTTTAACCAAACTCGTGGCTGAATAAAATTGTCATGCTTTAGATATAAATTTTATTGCCCAATTAGATGATCGGGAAGATATGGTGACTCCACGGATCAATGAAGCCTTTTCAGATTCACCATGGTATGCAGATATCATATTTATATTACTAAACTTAAAATCTCCTCCTGGATTATCTAGAATTAAAGCTAGATTTTTAAAGTTAATGGTAATGAAATTTTGTATCATAGATAATGCTCTATTTTGGAAAGATTATGGTGGCATTTTATTGAATTTTTTGCTTAAAGATGAAGTTGATAGAGTTATGGAAGAGTTTAATGCGGGTGACTGTGGAGGGCACCTTTACTGGAAGTCAACTACAAATAAAATCTTGAGAGTTGGTTTTTACTGGCCTACACTTTTTGCAGATGTGAAAAAGTATGTGACCTTCTGTGACAAATGGAAATTCTTTGAAGGGAAGAAAAAATTACTACCTTTACCCCTTAAACCCATCTCCACATAAATTCCTTTTCAGCAATGGGGTTTAGACTTCATTGGTGAAATTCACCCACCATCCTCAACCCAACACAAATGGATTTTGATAGCCACAAACTATTTCACTAAGTGGATAGAAGCCATTCCTTCTAGGCAAGCCACTGCTTCTGTCATAATCTCATTTTTAGAAAACAATATACTGTCTAGATTTGGATGCCCCAAAAAGCTCATTATTGATAATGCAAATGCTTTCAAATATAAGAAAATGATTGAATTCTATAATAAATACCACATTACCCTTGGCCATTCCAATGTCTATTAACCTCAAGGTAATTGACTTGTTGAATCCTCCAATAAAAGCCTTGTTAATATCTTCAAGAAACTACTAGAAGACAATAAAAAGACATGGAACAAAAGATTAATAAATGCCTTATGGGCAGACAGACTCACCACAAAGAAGTCCATTGGTACATCCCCTTATCAGCTTGCATATGGGATGGATGTTGTTTTTCCATCCTCTTTACGAGTGCCAGTGATGAAGATGATCCAAGAACTGCAGGTAGAAACCAATGATATCCAGAGAAGGATAAATCATACCATACACTTGCAACAAACCAGGGACGAAGTCTATCTCAAGTCTTCAGTTTTCCAAGATAATATTAAAAAGATATTTCACAAGAAGACTAAGGAAGATGATTTTAACATAGGTGACAAAGTTCTTAAGTGGGATTCCAGGAGAGAAGAGAAAGGTTAACATGGTAAATTTGATTTCCTATGGAAATGTCCCTATGTCATTTATGGTTACAGAGGTAACAATGCATTATTTTTTAACGAGTTTGATGGATCAGATCTTCCAGGTGGACCTATAAATGGTAACATGCTAAAGCATTACTATTCCCTAGAATAATAGTAGTTCATTTTGTTTGCTTTGCTCATTGTACATAACATTGTAGAGTTTATATTGGATTGGATGTTTTTCTTGCAAAGTTGAAGCCTGAAGAGAAGGCCCTAAGCTTTGAAAGATAAAATATCATAATTATAAATAATGCAGAGCTCATAAAACAGTTCCAAAGAAATCACAGTCAAATTTCAAGGCTACTGATCTTAAAGTTCTTGACATTTCATCAGGAAATTCCATCCCCATGTGGAACCACTGTTAGGGTCCTATAATAATAGGATTCATAATTTTGAATTGACTATGATTAGTCTTGTAATATGTACATACTTTTATTTCTACACTTTTTTTTCCCAAATTAAAAATAAAAATGTGAAGAGGGTAAAAGTCCTAAAAGAAAAAACAAAGGAATGAAAGAAAAAGGATCTCATGAAAGTAATGCAAATTCAAATTCCACTACTTTTTACCTTTTACTGCAAAATAATATTGTGCGTAGCTTGTCAAAAATGCCACAATATATGAAGGTCAAACTGCTTAATATTGACCTTTCATGCTTTAGATTTCATGCTGATAGATAGAGAGTAAAGATCTAGCTAAATAGTTTAATCTTGGCAGATTAGTAGTTAGGTAGAGAATAATAAGGAGCTCAACAGTTTAATCTGAGCACTTGGAAGAAATAAGGTTAGAATTAGATAGTTTGTTGTTAAAATAAAAATGAATAAGGGTCTGCAAGCTTAAATGCACGAAAATAAATGAAAAAAAAAACATTAGGGTAGTTGATGGGTAGGCAAAAGAAGTTTTCACAAGGCATGGATAGCAGAAATTTGTCATTTCATATTTACTAATTTCCCTTCAAAATCATTTCCCTTGTAAAATATCCCTTCCCCTTGATTTTTATTCTTTCCCTTTACTTCATTATTTTTCCCCTGTAAAAAATCCCTTTTCCTAAGTTAAAATGCATATTTTCGTTTGGAAAAGTAAAACCCTTAATTAACTTCCATTTTCTTTCAAAAATACACTAAAAGCCCCTAAAAAACCTTTATCCTAAGTATAAATGATTAAATTTTATGTGGGGTCCCACTGTGAAAATATCCATCCCCAATATAAGTTTGCACATTAAAACTTAGTGAAATTCCCGCGCTTAGTAATATTTCATTGTATATTATTAACATTTAGCTTTATTTTATTAACTCCCATTATACCTTTATCCCGTACATATCAATTCCTTATTATTAAGTCCCGACCCTTATGTTAATTAAATATATAAATATTATTATATTAATCCCCGCCTATACATAGGTCCCACTTTCCCTAACCCCATTGGCTATGTATTAAACCCCGACCATATACATTAAAAAACATAGTTTACATGCATATAACATATCACATTGGTTTAAAACCTAGGCCCCATGCCTATCCAATCCCCAACACTCCATCACATTCTCCCAGCCATCATATCAACACCCATCAGATCTGACAACCGACAAGCATTTTCGCATTCCCAAGCATCTGATCATTAGCATTCCTCAGACCTTGTGAAATGCATGGTTTTCAGAGCCCCACTCCTAGCTACGTGAAAATATTCTATTTGATTGCATCCTCGGGAATTATACCGCCCGACCGCTTTAGCTCATGCGAAAATCACTAGGTTGTATTCTTGCCCATTGCAAAAACCACCCTACCATTTGAATTAACCCCGCGTATTCAATGTTTTGATCATTGTTGATTAAAAACCCATATAGCCACCCTTTGTAACCTTCTTTACCATTTCTGTTACAAACTTGCGCAAAGAAAGATTTCCGACCTATTTACGAGCAACCATATCACTCTACCGACCTTATTTCAAGACTTTTTCACCAAAAATCAACACTATTTGTTGGTACAACCAATGCAAAACTTGATTTGAAGCAGTATAAAGACTCTCGAAGCCTCAGAGAACCTCCACTACCTCAGAAACCTTCTGCAAACAAAAATCTTCATTTTCTCTAGGTATTCCTTAGTGCTTAGGCCAAATACTTACAAAAATAAATTAATTCAATCATTAAGCCAATTTAGGAGCCTCTGCTGACATAAAGAAATCCTGGTAGCTTCTTAAATCCTTTTTCTACAAACCCTGGACCTATTTTCACAAGATTCCCAAGGCCTGAGACTGTTTTTTATCACAGAGAGTAAACTTTGAGCAGTTTAAACCTTTGCAGACCATAGATAAGCCCATGTTTCATCCTAAATCATTCTGCAAACTGTAATTATATTTATGAGGTGCTCCTAAAGGACTAAATCAGTTCCTTCTAAGTCAAAGAGTAATCAATTGATATAAATAAACAAACAATGGCTTCCAAAGGTATTGTAACTGTAAATCCCCTGCAACCTCCAGTTATAGATGTGGAATATACTCCTCTAGCAGATAGAGACTTTAAGATTAATGACACAGTCACTGAATTTAATCTTCTTGAGCTCCATTGTTGGACGCATGACAAATCCATTGATCAAGCAAATGCGGTTTTAATTTGGGAGTCTAATTTTCCAAATTATGTTCTCCCATAAACTTTCCAGAGCCCAGAAGTGATTAGGCTCTGTCAATTTTACTATTTCCCTGACCAGAGATCCCTAATTTCCCCTAGAAAATAAATTCTATTCACTGTCACAGCTGAGTCAATCAACCAAATGTTGCGGGTCCAACCTAGACCAAATGAAACCCCTTTGTTCATTGAAAACCTTACCCAGTTACACCTGAATCTGGACTTCCCTAAGCGGTTCCAAATATTCCAAAATTTCATGCCTTCATTTGTAGAAACTCCCAAGACAGATCCTCCTTACCCATCTTCAATATTTTCTGAGAGTGCCAGACACATTCTCACAATGTTGTCCTTCATTTTGTGCTATTTTATTGATGAGCATGTTGATTCTTCAATCCTGGGTTTCCTGTCTACTTTCACACTTGGTTAGCCTCCTGCTACAATTTTCAATTTTGCTCAGTACCTTGCTGATAATATTCATGAACAGTCGGTCAAAATTTCTAAAGAAGGTGTTTTAAAGTATTCATCAGTCCTATTCCACATGTTTTTTTATTTCTAGTTTGACAAATTTTCCATCAACCTTCAAAAGCTTGATTTTGAAGGTAACCCACAGTCCGTTATATTTTGGACTCCACTAATCAGAAAAGACTCCACACAGTCCACCTACAAAGAGTTTATTAATTCTTTCATTCATCTTATGGTCAACATGTTGAACAACAACAGTCAACCAAGAATCAATGAGGAAATTGAAGGTCCTACAATTATCAGAACATAGTAGGACATGAGATTGGTACCTGTATCAAAACCATACAGAAATTAGGGTATATGGATCAAATCTTCTTCCATATAAACTGCCCAAATACCTCCCAATGAGGTTATTTTCCCTTGAGTATATCAGGAAGATCCTTAATTCTTATGGAATCAATTTCTTGACAGCCAAAAAGAAAACACAATTTGAGATTAAGAATTAGGTTGGCCCTTTTATTTGTAATTGTAGAGATGCAATTCCACATGCAGAAAAGTATTTGTAGGAGTTTAAGTTCAGCCATAGCTTTCAGTGGTGTTATGATCCTTTAGGAGTAATAAGCAAATAAAGAGTTAAATGCAAATTAAATCCTTATGTACATGAGAAAAAAACAGACATAGAAAAATGCTCCAATCAATCTAAATGGTTGGAGAATACTTTGATAGAGGTAGAGAAGCAAGGTGATACTAGTCAAATCTTGCAAACTCCAACCCAAGAAGATAGAAACTCAAAAATAATCAGATAATAAGGATCATACATTGTAGAAAATACCACTGAAACTAAATTTAAATTAATGTGCATGAAGAAGCCTAAATTAAATCATGTAAATGAGGAAGTGGAAATAATTGAAGTAATTGATACTGATGCAGTAGTGAAAGGAAATGCTCCTCCTGCAATTTCTAAAGAAACACACCAAACTTCAACTTCAAAAAGTCAAATGATTCAAAAACAACATAGTGTTGAAGTGTCCTCATCCAACAAACCAACAGAGAAAGAGATGGATATTAAAGAAAGATACAAGGAAATAAAGGCGAGAAATGAGGAATTCAAGACTGAGATATATTCTCAATATCTAAAACAGACTCCTGGCAACCAAAAAAGGCTACTTTTTGCCTTTTATTATAAGAATAAAAAGATGTATATGACATTTCTTCAAGCCACAGTTCAAACTCCAAAGTCATCTTCTGATTACAAAAACACAGATTTTTAAGTCAAGGCCAAGGATATTTATCCTTTGGACCAAATTGAGTTTCATAAGCAGGCAGGGGAAATGATATATTCTACAATGACCACCAAGGCCATGAGTGTACAGAAGCTGCAAAACACTCTTGGGAACATCAAATATCAGCTCAAATTAGAAAAGGCATCTTCACAAGCTAAAGACAATATAATACAATCTCTGGAGGATTTCGTAATTGAAGTAGGATATGATCCTAATAATGTCAAAATTGCAGAAGAAATGATAAAAAAGAAGAATGCAGACATTGTTGCATTAAGAAGCAACTAAAATTTCCTCCCACAGAACATCCTCAAGCTAAAGAAATTCTAGAAAGTCAAAGAAAAAAATATGAAATGATGAATTTTATGCTTCAATTAACTGCCTAAATAAAATAAATGGAGAATGAAATGGACAAGTTGCTCCAGAAGAAAAAGGTCAGAGAAGAAGTTCCTGTCACTATAACTCCTGTAGTCACAATAGTTGTGCATTTTACACTAGCGGAATCATTGGTCCCTACAGTCCCAATGGCTACGACACTTCTTGTCACCTTAGCAACAACTTCAACAACAAAATCATCAACAACAGTAGTCCAACCTATAGATAAAGCAAGTAAGTTAGTAAAAGCAATGCAGGAAATGTCTATTCAAACAAATGAAATCAACAGACTTAAAGAACAGCTGAAAAGTCTGGAGGATGAAAAAAAAATTGCTCAGATTATGATCAATAATGAAGAACAAAAAGCAAACATATTGAAAGAGAAATTAAAGAAGTTAGAAAAATATCTAACACTAAAAGAACGAATGGCACAAGCCAAAAAATAGCTATGGGCCAATATCACTGAATCTGTCAATGATATTTGGCCATCAATCTAGGTTATTTATGAACAAAAAGATCTTATCAAAGCAGCAGGAGAAACCATCCAGAAGATAAAAGAAGAACTTTGCAAGAAACCTGAAGAGGCTAATGAAATCATCAAATTCCTCAATTCCAAGAATAATAAAGAAATTGAAGAGATTGGGATTAGTGACAGAACATATACCTTCTTGAAGTCAGGAAGGTTTTCAAAAAGGAATTTAATGATTTAGCTGGAAGAAAAACGTCAGAACATGGAGGTTGCCATAACTAGATTTATGATGAAATTTGACATTCTGAGACATAAAGGCCTGCCAAATCCTCTGGTTATCCATGAAAAATTGATGAAACAAGAGGATTATGATACGAAAATGAGAGAAGTGGCCAAGGATCAAGCTAACCTTCCTTCTTCACAAGGAATTCCAACAGGGAAAGTTCTCTACAAGAATTTTGAAAATAATTTTTACCTGCAACATGGGGTAAAACACCTATTTTTCAACAAGCCTACATTTTCAAATTATACCGAGGCAGATGAAATATTTATAAGGATGGTGAAAATAAAATTACCAAATATATAAGACTGGGAAAATTTGACTGATTTACTGTGAAGATAAAACAGTAAACAGAGCAGTCAAAAGGTTAAAAACAACAGTGACAGTTTCAAGTGAAAACAGAGACATTTAAAGTGTATCAAAGTTAAAGTGTATCAGGTGAAAGCCAGAGTTAAAGTCAAATCAGAGTGAAAGATTTCCAGTGTAAATGACACTCCACCGCCTAACAAACAACCTTCGTTGAGCAAAACAACAAAGAGAAAAATCAACAACAAATTAAAGACAACAAACAATAAATTCAATAAAAGCAGGGACAACTTGCATTAGTTAGATAACTGTTTCTATGTTCTTGCATGAATATATTTATTTTTCCATGAATAATTCCTATGTTTGTTTTAGGATATTTTGTAATAGTTTTTTTTATAAATACTTCACATTTCAAAGTATTGAGTGTGGACGAGTTGCTAAACATTTCTATAGTTGTACTAAGCTGAAATCTAAGGGTTATTTGTACTTTTTTCAAGTCATCAGACTGGATTGAGAAATAAAGAATCTTATTACAGGATTCACGTGTTGAGCCAATTTAGTGAATTATTTTCACATGTTATTTGTCAATTTCTTATGTTTTTCACATGCTTATATGTTTGCTTAACCTAAATGATATAACAAGAATGTTATTACAAAATATGTTTAATTACACTTTGTCTTGAATTGTTTATCATTTACATGTTTTCTACTGATATCCAGATTAGGGAACTCTTAACTTCTCCCTAGTTTTGATTGACCTCTGTATTTTCACTCATTATCCAGATCTGAGAATTCTTAACTGCTCTCTCATCCCGATTAAAACAATCTCACCATCTAGCCTGAAGATCTGAATTGACCTAGATATCTTGCCCTGTAAACATTTCCTTTGGACCTTGATTCTATCCTGCTACTTAACACATTGACTCCATTATCCCAATGGAATAGATACCTACATCTATCTATCTGAACTAGTGATTTCACCACCAAACCAAATCCAAAAATAAAATCCCAAGTAATCCTACATATCTAGCCTAAAATCAACTAAAATCAACAAAGATAAATCATATATAGAGAGCCATCTCTGAGCATTAGGAAGGCTAGATCCTAAGGCTTAAAATTAGGTTTTTGATTACCTCTAATATTCTTTAAAACATTATATACATAACCCTTGAGAATTATTTGAGTGATAACAGAGCGATTTTGAGCAGTTTTATTTTTGAGCATATTTTTGATCCCCTGAATCAACCCATCAGGGAGAAAGAGATACCCATCCATCATAGGCTAGGAGAAGTACAAAAATAAATAATGCAGGAGATGCATCATATCCTATGGTTCCAAATACACTAAGAGAGCCAAATATTTTACCTTTGACTGTGCAACCTATGTTCATCCACAACAACTACATAGGCCTAAGCATATATGCATCATCTTGAACAACAACCTGAGTGCCTATTTTAGGAAGTACCATAGAAGTTCTCCATTTATGCAAAGGATAGAGATTTTTTTTAATGACTTCACCTCGATTTTCCTCCCAACCTTCATTCCTAAGGAAATGGGTTTGGCTCTTGCCTCTGTGCACAATATTGTGAGCAAATAACACCACATAAAAATGACATCGGACCATAAATTATCGACTCAACCATGAATTCAATCTGCATGCTTATGCATGGGAGGTAGCAACCACACCACCCCCAACATTAACTCCTCTCTCCACAATAGGGTGGAGAGCATGATCCCCTTGCCCACTGTTTATCTTGGGATTCACCCCCATTAAGGGATTTTTTCTCTCATTGTTAGCCTCCATCTCCAAGGAAACTTTGTCTTCCTCTAGAATACATTGAAGGTTGTTATATCAATCTTACTTAGTGTCTAGTTTCCATATTTTATCATAGGTAAGAAGTATCTGGTTGCATCCCAGGTTAGCAAAAAAATTAGTTTCTTTATAGCCTATTCTCAAAGTGGAATAGGTGATAATATAATTGAAAGAGAGAAGCAGGGTTATCACGCAGGAAATTAGGTTGATAAGCCTCTATATTTTGGAGAGTTTTTTTACAAAAGTACCTTAAATAATATTATGGGTTTCCATGATAACCAATTAAGAATCATTGTGTAATTGATGTTTTGAAAACCTTGCTGAAATAGCTACTTGGATGCCTCTTTTCAATGCCAAAAATTTTCTTCATTATTTCTATTCGTGCCATAGTAAGTTGAGTAATTGTATAACATATAACACACTACGATTTTGGTCTCTAAATATACCTCTAAACCCAGCTAACCTAAAATTTCCTTTTGAGGCCCCATCAAAACTGATTTTATCAAAGCCCTCATTAGGAGGAGAATAAATAGAAGGAGAAGAATATTGGCACTTAATAGACTTAAGGGAGGTTGGTGAGATAATTGAGGGGGATATGTCAAGGTAATTAATAATAAGGACTTCCTCACGAGGAGCTTTCTAGTCATATTGGTACAAGGTCTCAAATATAATAGTTTCTTGAATACACCGCTTGATATTTTGCCACACTTTCTCAATAGATACTTGTCGATCTCGAAATATCCTTCTATTTTTCTCTTTCCATATGGTCCATGTGAAAAATTTCATGCATTTGGGGAATTTTGAGGTCTAAAATGGGCCTCCTAAGGAAATTATAAAATAATAGTGGAAATAATAAAATAAGATTAGATTACATCATCAAAATTAAGAGGGAAAAAAAGAAAAAACTACTTTTTTAACTCGTATTTTCAACTTATCTCCCTATGGTTTTACTCGAATTTCGAGCGGGAACACTGGTTCCTCATCCATGTAGTACCCATGTTGCATAGTTTCGATGGGCCCTGCTACACGAAAAATGAGAAATACGTGAAAAACGTGATTACAATCACGTTTTTTCATGTAGTTCTAATTTTTCGTGTAGTAGGTTCCATAAAAAGTATACAAAATGGGTGCTCCTTGGATGAGGAATTAAATTTTGCATCCAACGAGTACTCCTTCTTGAATTTTGAGTAAAACTTTAGGGAGATAATTTGAAAATACGAGTTGAAAAAATAGTTTTATTATTTTATTATTTTTTAATCTTTTTACCTTTTTACTCCAAAAATGGTGAATCGTCCCCCATGGTTGACATCACCATATTGAATCTTATTGGTTTTTATAAACTTTATTTTGGTTGTACATTTTTCTTACGAGGCCCATTTTAGACCTCAAAATTCCCCTAATGGTAAGCTCTCAATCTCTATTTACCACTTGCTTAAAAAAGATATTGGGTCTCCATTGTTCAAGGGTCTCACCCATCTTATGAGGAGACCAATCAGAATGACCAAATAACTCAATTTTCTTTCGCCATATCGAGTCAAAAAATGAATAAGTGTTGAGAGTATGCTCTCTCATCTCCTCATGCTAACAAATTAGAGGGAAAATTGATGGTCCTTGAAAGCCATTCTTCTGGATATGATCCCATGTCAGAGTATTTCGACATCCCACTAACCTAAGGAATGTAGAAACCTTGATCCACAATTTTCTCGTCCACATTTTCCTCCATAGAAGCTCTCAGGGCATGGTTTTATTTTCAACATGTATGGAATAAGCCTCCTTTAAGTTAAACATGCCTCTTGATTGGTATCCCCAACATAACATGCTAGATTCATGACTAATGTGAATACAACATTTCTATAATTCATTGGTAAGGGTGAGCCATTGAGCCATGGGGGAGATCTCTGCCAATCTGCTTGATTTTCTTATCTTTTCCATTGACCTTCACCTGTAGATGGTCTCCAAAAATAAGCTAGAATAAAAAATTGATGATTCCATGTGTAGATTAGGTAGTTGTTTTTAGGAGGCTTGTTAAAAATGAGCGGTGTGACCATTTAGAATCTTTGAGGAGGCATGGGTATAACTAAAAATTTGATTCGATTGAGCTAGATTCCACATCGAGGATCCCAAGGGGAAACTCACAACTCACAAATTTTCATCTCATGAGTAAGTTGGATTGTATTTTTTATTCTGTATTTGTTTTCAAGATCAATTCCTTTTTGAATCCATTTCCGCCACAACTTCGCTCCTAACGCTTTATTCGAAACTTCCAAATCCTGAAGACCTAAGCTTCCTACCAATTTTGGAATACAGATTTTTTTCTAATCCACTACAGCGCATTTCCTGGCATTCTTTTCCCATCTCCATAATAAATTCCTTAACAAAGAAATCATAACATTGCTAAAACAATTTGGGGCAGATAAGATAGATAACTGATACATAATTATGGATTGAAGCACTGACATGATGAACACTAGAAGACCCTCCAATTGAGAGATATGAATGCCCAACTCTCTAATTTTTTTGATATCTTCTAAAGAACTATTTGCAATAAAATTTATTTTTATGAATTAGAAACAAGCAGGATTCTCAAGTATTTTGTTGGAAGAATACTTATCTTTAATTCAAGAATGCGTGTATATATACCTGGACCAAGGGTTTATTAATAAACAAAAATACATTAGATTAGTCTTTATTAATAAAAATCCATAAAGCTTTCATGAAATCGAAAATGATGAAATTTATCACCCACACCTCTCATAATGAGGCTTGAAAAAAAAATGGAATAACATATACAAACTATTAATGGGTGACATTTAAATCCCCACCAAAGGCTTGAAGCCATTTTATAATATTTTGAAAACCATATTCCATGACATCTCTTCCCAAAAATTTTGCTGCCAATATGAAGTGAAAGGGGGAAATTGGGTCACCTTGTCAAATACCACAGGACGGGTTAAAAGGCATAGAGGGTGATCCATTTAGGAGAATAATATAAAATGGGGAAGAGATTAGGGATTTAATCAAAGAGACCCATTGAGAAGAAAATCTAAAGGAAAATAGGAAATTCAAAAGATAATCCCAACTTATTCTATCATGCTTGATCAACATACCCAACATTTTGGATTTCTTTGAGTCGATAATCTTGTGGGTAATCACAATCCCATCAAGCATTTGCTGAACTTATAGAAAGATTGTTTATTCTGGGGAGATGGTACAATTCAACAAGGGTTTGAGGAAATTAACAATGAAAGAGGAAATGATCTTATAAATAACATTACAAAAAAAATTGGTTGTAAAATATTGGGATCCTCCGATCTACCAGCATCATGGTTTAAAGTGATGAAAATAGCATTAATACCGAGTCATACCTTTTGATACTACTGAGATTATTCCACCAAATCATGAACTTTAGGTCTAATAAATTTCCAACAAGCTTGAAATAATTTTTTTGTGAATCCATTTGCCCTTGGAGCTTTATTATTGGGCATCTCCATCACCTCCTCGATCTTCCACTTCCAAAAATAGTATTTCTCTCATTAAGCCCTCATTTTGGTCTCCATTGATTAGGTAAGGAATATGAGAAACAATTTGCTAAATGGTTTTGTTCCTTTTGGGGATTGGCTCAGTAAGTATCTTCAAAAAATGTGATACTAACTCTTCCTCTATCTCTTTATGTTTCAAAAGATGTTGAACTTCCCTAGATTTGATAGAGAAGATTCTATTATGATGTCGATGCTTGATCATTGTCTTGTAGAAAAAATTTGTGTTGCCCTCTCCTTCTCTAAGCCATTGCACATGCGATTTTTTCATTTAGAGTTTCTCCTCAATTTTTCTCCTCTCGTCTATTTTATTAACCTACTATCCTTCCTCCAAAATGAGAGCCTCAAAGTATCCCTTTGTGATGATTTCTTGTTGTGTTTGTTGCATACGTGCTTCCAACTCTTGTTTATCTTTCATAATGTGCCTAAAATATTTTCATTGCAATCCTTGATATTTTTCTTTAATTATTTTAGGTTGAGCTAAAAAGAATGCATCTGGTTCCAACCCTCAATGTGAGTCTCCTCCCACCATGAGTGGGCTTTGGATATGAATTACATATCATGCAACCGAAAAATTTCAAAATGAAAAGGATGCCTTTTGGGGGAAATTTTTAAATCTAATTCCAATCAAATAGAACAATGGTCTAACCCTAGGGGTAGGATTGCCACTTCAACAAAAATATCGCAATTTAGCAGGGATTTTCATACCAAGAATATTTCCAGTAGGATTTCTATTTGATGTTTTCCTCCATGGCGATTTTTCCACGTAAAATATCCTTTATTATTTCTAGATCAAATAAACATAAATCCTTGACCAACTCGTTAAAATGAGAGGCCTCTAGATCCAATGTTCTCATCCCATATTTCTTCTCCTCCAGTGATTTAATAAGGTTAAAATAACCCCTATTTATCCAAAAATCATTTGAGTGCAACTATTTAATAAAACAAATATTTTCTAGAAAATTCACCTTTTCAACAGGGATATGAGGCCCATAAACAGTTGTGAAAACCACAATCTCTTTTTTACCAATATATTTGAATCTTCTCGAAAGGATCCTTAGGCAAGAAATCCAATCTAGAATTAAACCTCGATGGGGTTCCAGAGGATCGTAATACCTCCTACACTCCCATTTGTGTCTAATGCCATTGATTCACACCCTTTCCAACAATGCCCATCAATATATTTCACCTTCTCGTTTGAAATATTTGTCTCATGCATCATTATAATGTCAGGATGTTCCTTATTAATCATATCTCTAAGATGCTTTATTTACCATTGCTATTGAGTCCTATTATATTCCAAGTAATAATATTCATTGGAGAAAGTTTTTTAACCATGGAAACATTTTCGAAAAGCATGATTACATGCCCCGTATTAATAAGATGGTCACTAACTGTCTAGATCGACTCCTTTGTAGTTTTTCTCCCTCTTTTCTTGGGTCCTTTAACTGTTTGACCTTTATAAGGGCCAACTCGTGCCTTGGTTCCAGAATCTATGTGGGTTTCTCCTTGTTCTCCATTTCCTCCTCATCCTTGACTCTGTAGCTTTTGATATATGTCTTGAAATTGGTGCTTTGGTTGCTTTGAGATAAATATATATTGCAAGTGTTGTCATTATGTAAGCATAAGAGATATATTTTTCTCCACATTTTTTAGGGTCTCACCCATTTCCTCCATTTCCATTTTCTCCAATTCACCTACTAGTGTCTCCTCCCTCTCTAGTGATTCTAGCAAGATCCTCCTATGTCTTTTGCTTGGGGGTTATTTTCTCCTGATGTAGTTTTCCCTTTGAATCTATATTCATCATATCCTATAAGAGATTTAGATATTCTTCCTCAATTGAGAGTGTCACATACCTATTGTTTGTCTTATTCCCTTGAGTCACAACTTGAACTAGTTATCCTTTGGTGATTTTCTTCTTATTGGTCACTCTTTGGAAGTTCTTTGTATTCTCCTTTATTTTCAGTGCTTGGACCTCATGTTTGTTGAGGAGACAATCTTGAAAGAGATGCATGTATTCATGGAACCATCGACGCTGAAAAGGTACACGTTCATATTCTAATGGTTGTTTCCATATCTCATTGCGATATTCCAAATATATGGATCCAGGGAGGGGTTGCTTGATGTTCATATACATACATATACTCGCATATTAACTATATCAACCCCTCTTGGTGTTATCCACTATTTTGATGAATGTCCCAATATAGTTGCCAATACCTTCCAAAATCTCTAGATCTAAACAATCAGCTAGTAGAGAGAATTATCATACCCAAACCAGAGGCGCCATGAAGTTTTCTTGTTTAGGGTTATAGTTCAATATTCCCAGTATCTCATGAAAATCCCTTGGTTTTTGAAAAAATAGGTGCCATTTGCAAAGATACGGGTTCTATCTTCTAGGTTCGAGTAAACCAAAATGAAAAAACCCTTGCTCCTGATTTTAGCTCAATATGGCCCTTTGGTTTCCATTTGATATGGATCCATTTAACAAGATCCCTCTCTAGAGGCCAAACACTTATAAATTTGCAACTAAGCACATGATATTTCATGTATTGTCAGTATCTTTCTAAATTATTATTCAAGTTCACATATTTCATATTTTCTGTGACTTTTGGGAGGCATATGCCTTTGAGGCGAGATTTCCACTATGCCCTAAGAACAAGCCTCTCTTGCCCCATGTATTTTCCTTTGCTTTTGACTTCCCCATTTGGATTGGACTAATTGTCCCTAGTTACCACAACTCTATAGGGGGGATCGTTCCCCTCCCCTTGTCCACTCTTTGGCGTACTCAATGGCTGCAGTATTAGAAATCACCTCCACATGATTATGAAGAAAGTGGATGTTGTAATTTACCAACAATGACCAAATATTTCATAATTTTTTGAACTTTTCTAGTTCTATTATAAATATTAATTAAGAATAATTTTATCAAATAATTTATAAATAATTAAATAAGCATTTTATAAAATAAAAATATTTTAATTATAAAAATATAAAATTTAATTATAAAATAAGTAAATTTAAAATTATATTATTTATTAAGAAATTTAATTTATATAATTTATTTATTTTAAATATTTTAAATACTCATTTGATAAATTAAAATAATTATAAATTTTATTGATGATATTTTTTATTTAAAAAAATAGTTTTATTGATGATGATGAATGATCCATTGAAATCAAATTGTTTATCTAACTTACTTACCATTATTTGAAATAAAAGAGAAATCTTCTTCTTTCTTATGACCTATCATTTTTAATTGGGATATTTTTTTCCCTTGAAATTGAGATATCATATATATACGTGGTTCACATTAAGAGAAAGAGGTTTTTTGTTTTCCATTTTAAATTAGTTGTTAGCCTAATGTAAAGGTGATAAATTCTTTTATCCTAATCTAAATAATATATATATATATATATATATATATATTCTATATTTTATATTGAAATAATATTTATTTTTTTCTTTATATTTATCAAAACACATATATATTTGATATTCTATATTGAAGTTTTTGACTTATAATATTTTAATTTTATTTTTTCTTTTAATTTTTTATTGCACTACATTTTCTCCTTAAATTTTGATATAATAATATTTTTAATATTCATTATTTTATAAGATCATCACTTTATTTATTCTCTAATGCTTTAGTTAAAGCTAGGAATCCTTAGGCCATCCTCACTTTTGAAAGTGGTTTTGGCTGGAACTTAAAACAATTTTTACAATTTTTTGTTTTCCATTTTTTTTAACTCATTTTTATATATTATATATTGTTATAGTTTTAATTTTAATGATAAAAATGTTCACTTTTATTAAAAAAGTTAAAATAAGATATATTTCTTTTAATTTTGAGATTAAAAATTATAAAAATATTTCAAATTTATTTTATTTTTCTTAAACTTCACATTTATATACAATAAAATAATAAACATCTTATAATATTTAAATATTTTCTTTTTCCATTATATTTATATATATATTCTTAATTATAAAAATTTTGATAGGCATTCTATTGTGAGATTATTGTTAGTGATATTATTGAGATTCCTCTTCTGAATCTCAACAGTGTTCCTGTACAGAAGCTCATTTTCTGAAATTATTTCATTTTAAGAAACAGAGCAATTAATGCAGTTCTGTCAAAGAAAAAGAGCAATGAATGTAGTTCTGTCAAAGGAATGACTTTGTCAAATATGGTCGCAAATTATTTCATATTACGAAACGAAGCAATGAATGCAACCAGTGTAGCAACCAGTGTAGCAATTTGACAAATGTCCTGCGCTCCATCTATTGGTGATTTTGCTGCAAAAAATCTGTGGCCTACAATCCCTCTCCATCTTCAGCCATCATCCATCACCCGCTCGATCGCCTTGTTTACCTCCTCCACCATGACCAACTCATTCTCTTCCCACCTTCGTCCACAGAATTTGTAAATTGAATTGATCGGAATGTAGAGGTCAACCCACCATGGGAACCCAATGCTGATGTTCTTCAACGTTGAATTCCACCCACCCACAGTGAGTTACAAACCCTTTCGTGGCCTTATGCAACAGGATATCAAGCTGGGGCACCTAGTTTCTCACCAAGAACCCGTGTCCTGCAATCCAATGCTCATACCCTTTCAGAACGAACTCGCTAATTCAATCAATCCGCGCTTCATCTGACACTATGAAACAAATGCTGCCTGCGATCCTACCCAAGCAACAGGTCGTGCACAATCACACATCTATTCTGATCCAAACCGCATATCAGATCATCGAAAGGCTCCCTGAGATGTTCCAAGGCTTCGAAGAGAGGAATAAAATGCACAGGGAAAGGGTGCTCCTTGTTTTCAATATCGGGTTGTTGATCTGAGAAGGAGGGAATTGGTATTTCGTTGAAACAAATGGGGAAGTTGTGAGGATCCCATCCCTGAACGCGATTTCAACCTTGATTGATATGGGTATAAGTGGTGGAAAACTGTACATTTAGACCTCCTACAGTGACGGTGCCTGAAAGATGAAGCAAATGATTAAGGTGTCCGTGTGCTGGAAATGTCATCATTACCCCTAAATTTCATTTCTTCTTGCGAAAAAAAGTCTCAATGGAATCCATTGATGGCAGACAAACGATTTGTAGTAAATATTACCTTTGAATCCATTGATGGCAGACAAACGATTTGTAGTAAATATTACCTTTGAGAATTCATGTATTTCATGCACAACTCACAGGCGTTCTCGTAGAAGCTTCAAAGCACGTTAGTGAGCTGCGATCCTCCAATGATTCCTCCCAAAGCCACAAAGCGAGTGGTATGAGTGCCCCTTTGTGTGAAGGGTTGTTTATAAGGTATTATTTCCATTAACAGGTATGTTTTGTGCTTCTTCTTCTTTCTCTTTTTTTTTTTTAATAATTAATTTTATAATTTAAAAGACTTAAATTATAAATTAAATTTTCAAATAGTTTAAAATTTTGACTATATCAATTATTTGATTTTCATAATTCAAAAAATGTATTTTGTATGCTTTTTGTTTTTTAAATAATTAATTTTATAATTTAAAATGATTTAAATTATTGATTAAATTATATATTAAATTTTCAAATAGTTTACAATTTTTACCATATCAATTATTAGATTTTTAGAATTCAAAAAATGTTTACTAGAAACCAATGAAGATGTCTGTGAATTAAGGGTAGCATTTATCATTTCTATGATGTCTTCAAAGTGGATTAAGACTAGGATATGTGAGATGAGGTAAAGAGTTTTGATGGTTATTTATCTTTAGTGGTTAAATAATGGTAATTCAAAATTTATATATTATTATTATTAATAATTTAAATGTTAAGTAATATTGGTTAATATTGGGAAATTAGAATTTCTAAATAAGTAATAACCTTTAGCTTTGAGTAATAATCTCAACATAAAGATTAGGCTGGACTTGGAGAAGCTCACAGCTCTATATAAATTAAAACCCAGTCAAAACAGTGAATCACACACTTAACCCAGTCAAAAAGTGAAAAACAATCTAAAATATAACCTAGTCAAATCAATGAATCACACACTTAACCGAGTCAAAAAGTGAAAAACACACTATATTCATCTACACTTCTATTGACATATCTTTATACCCTTTTGGTGAAAATGCTAGTATTTAGCATTCTTCTTATCCATAAACCATAACAAATAAAAATTTCAAAAATTTTCAATAATTGTTTGACGTAAGTGTTTTTAAATGTTTGATTTTATGAAATGATGGTATGTAAATGTGGCTTTTATAACTTTTTAATTAAGACTTCTCACTCTAACAGTGCTATATTTCTTTATGTTTTTATTGGGATATTATTTTTTTCTTTATATTTCATATTTTCTCTCTTTTCCGGCAGGCTAAGGTTTCTTTGCAGTGAGA
Organism: Pinus albicaulis; assembly: GCA_034641835.2. Taxonomy (NCBI): domain Eukaryota; kingdom Viridiplantae; phylum Streptophyta; class Pinopsida; order Pinales; family Pinaceae; genus Pinus; species Pinus albicaulis. The sequence continues at coordinate 533,586,568 of CM076579.1, forward strand.
TTGAAGTTTAGATTGTAGTTATGTACTCTCAAATCATTTTCATCTTATATAAAGATGGTGAATCTCATTTGAAGTCTAAACTCCCATTTGAATTCTGCACCACGAATTTTTCCAATACGAGCTGTCCAGCACGCAGCACCATTTCCTCCACCATGCCCACGAGACCTGAGTTCTGAACCCACCAAACCAACCCCCTTCAAAAAAGAAACAAATTGCTTACAACACATAGGGTTCTTCACTATTTGAAAAAACGTGCAATCCCACGACATGTGGTGTCCTCTCTTCTAGCATTACTCTACTTAACTGTAGCATCAAGACCACTCCCAATTCTCACATATGCAGTTTCCCACATATTTTTTGGGTCCTTGTTGGCAATATTGAGCCGCACAAAAAACCCCCATCCCGCGTGAAAAGTTTCCTCTTGAGTTCTCAGATTGGACAACTTTCCTATGATCACGGTCAAGTACCCTGTTGAGAGGGTTTTCCTTTGCCGATTTTGGGAACTTTTATGCTTGGAGAATTAGCAGAGTTCTCTCTGAAGTATAAGACAAAGCTCTTTTTTGTCACATTAATGACTTGAAGAAATTTGATGCTCAAGAAACCCAGTACATAGAAGAAGCAATATCTTTATTTTCCAAGGATACAACTTCTAAAGTGTGGTGAGTACAACTTCACATTGAGATTGCCTCATAGGTGCACACGTTTCCACTTACCCTTCTCTTGTTAAGTCTTGTTTTATTACACTACAGTATTTCCTCTCATATTTCTAATCCCCCATCTAGCAAAGGAAAACCAAGTAAAATGACATTAGAGAGTCTTTATGATTACATTGAATCTTTTGAAAGATGAAGAGAAGAAAGAGAAAACCAATTTAAACTAGAATTAACACTCGAAATTGAATTCCAAAAATTGAAAGGTAAAATTCACGAAATAGAACATAGTAAACAAGCAATGGTTGAAGAAAATTACACCTTGAAAAATGAGATTAAAAGTCTAAACAAAAACTACACAATAACTCAACCCTAAATAACACAGAAAATAACTTAGATATTAAACACATCAAAGAGGAAATTAATAAATGAATTGTACTCGACCATGAGCACCACAAAAGATCCTTAACTCTTATAATTGCGGGTATAGAAGAACAAAACAATGAAAACACAATATAAATAGTTAAAGAACAATTAAAAATAAAATCTCAAATTGAAACAACTTATCTCACAAAAGCAATAAGGGTCGAAAATATACTTGAGAATAAATATAGACTAATGCGTGTAAGGTCAGTTGTAATGAACATAAATTGGATATACTCAGGAAATACCCAAGCCTAAAAGGAACAAGAATATTTATAAATGAAGATCTCATTCCAGAAGACCAAGTTGAACTTAGGAAAGAAGTCCAAAACATTAAGGAGGCAAGAAAGGCAGGGAAATGGGAAATCATTAGGAATAGAAAAGTTATTATTAGATATAAAGTCTCAATCACGAATGATAAATAGGGACTTGAATCACTCTAGATCATCTTATGGAACTTTTGTGGCTTTCCATGGTGTAAAGGTCCTATGTTAAGTTGCATCCTGAGTGTTATTGACCTTATTCTCTTAGGTGAGACTTGTAAGCATGATGAATCTAGGGTCCCTCACCTTGACAGCTTTATTGTTTGGTTAGTTTGCAATAAGAAATCCTCGGATGGGATTTGGTGGTATAACCTGCTATATAAGGAACATTGTTTCATCTCATATACGACTTCATAAAAATTCCCTCTTCAATCAATACATTTGGATCGAAATCTATGATTCTACCACCAATAGGATCTTTCTTGAAATCTTCTATTTCTCTCCTATCAACTCTACATCCTATAAGAAGAACAAATTGGATAAGAATTATCCTTTCAATACCTTAGAAATATACATCTTCAACCTAAGGAATGAAGGTAATATCCTTTTTCTTGGAGACTTTAATGCTAGTACTGCTATTAACCAAACCATTATGTTAAGTAAAAACTCTAACCCCGACCCATTGTGGCTTGAGGAAGATATTAACATTGCTAATAAATTCAAGAAGAAATATGAAGACATAATCGAGAAATTATTTGGCACCGAGCTCCTCAAGCTTTGTAGTTCTCAGGACCTAATCATTTGTAATGGTATTAACAAGTGGTCCCTCTCCAGTAAGATGAACTATTTCCATGTGTTGGGTAGCAATGTCGTGGATAATGTGATTTCTGACAACCTCGTCTTTAACCATATTACGAACTTTGAGCTACTTAACAGATTTGAGGCTGACTTGACCACAAACCTCTGTCTATATCTCTCGATCTTGCTATGAATACTACCCACATACAGGAGACCAATGAAAGAAAAAGACACATTTTCTTCGATAGAAGTAAGGTCAACCTCTTCTTAAGGGACTTAGAAAGGGATTTAGGCTCCATGACTTATAATAGCAAAAATGACCAAATTTATTACCATTTCACTACTATCATTTACAATACCATTAGAAAGTTCTCTAATGAGACTCTGTTTAAGTAGAATAATAGAACTTCCAATCCATGGTATGACAAAGATTGTAAAATTCTCAAGAAAATGATCAGATATGCTCCTAATGAAATCATTAAGCTCCAGAGTATCAATATATACAAAAATCTCATCAAGAGGAAGAAGAGGTCATATATTAATAAAAGACAGGATATTCTTCCCCACCTTTCTAAAGTCGCACCCAACAATTTTTGGCGGAATGTGCTTGTTTGTAAAACCAAAGATAATCATTCTATCCCATTAGAAAACTGGGATAAATATCTTAAGAAGTTTTATGACTCTCCAGACACTATGGGCACCACCTTAAACACTCCTATTAAGGAGGATGCATTCTCTTTGGAAGACGTCGAGTCTAGAATTAATAATCTCGCTAATGGGAAAGCTAAAGATATTGAAGGATACCAAGCTGAGATCCTTAAGATGGGAATATCTATCCTCATTCCTCATCTCCAAAAGCTTCTCAATTTGGTTGTAACTCATGACTCCCCTCATCTTTGGACACAAAGTCTTACTGTGGTTATCTTTAAAAATGGGGACAAAAGTGTTCCTTCTAACTACAGGATGATTATGATTAGCCACATCCTAGCCAAAATTTATGGGCTCATTTTGGAAAAGAAGCTTAAACTTTGGCTTAAAATCTAGGGAAAAAGAGCTAAAGGACAAGTTGGTTTTAGGAGACATCACTCGACTATCGACCAACTTGTCACTCTTAGAATCATTGCAGAGGAATATCACAATAGTAAAGTCAATCTCTTATATTGTTTTGTGGACTTTAGAAAATCTTTCGACACTATTCCTTGAGATAAGATTTGGGAGAGACTTAAAGAGATCATGGTCCCTCCTGAGCTGAGGATTGTTGTGATTCGTCTCAACGAGACTATCATTGCCAAGATTAAGACCAATGAAGGGTGGTGATCCGGATTTATGAAGGAACGCAACAGAATATGAATATAAACATAAATAAAAAGATGCAGTGGAAATATAACTTAATTTCATTAATTTCAAATAACATAAATATGCTTACAGACATAATGAAAATAAACTAGTTAGGGTGTTGGTAGCTTATCTTTGAGAAGAGATGTTGCAGCTACAGGCCTCTGAATGGTGTTACAATGAGAAACAATGGAAAACCATAAACATCCAAAAACCTAACCCTAAGAGATGAAGCACCAAAACTATGGGCCCCATTTGGGTAAATTGGTACATCAACTTCTTGGGGACGTAACTTTGGCATACGATCTTCGTTTGACGTGCATAATACCTCGTTAGAAAGATATATCCGAGGAATACAACTTTTGAATGAGAAACATTAATCAAAGACACATGTTGCTCCTGGTTTTCCCAAAAAACATCGTTTAGGGCCTCAAAATAGATTCGAAATTTCAGGACCCAAAAAACTGCTAAAAATAGTAAACTGTGCTACAATTAAGGAAATTGAAAAACTGAAAGAAACAATGGTGGGGGTACAAGTGGAATAGGCGGGTGGAAACCAATCTCCACCCACTACAAGGAAAAGACCCTCTAGCAGATGTTTTTGAGGAACCCATTATAAAAATAGCCCAGACATCCATTTGTAGCGGAGGTTACTAAAGGAGGTTGGTCAGTGGAGGTTTTTGCAAATGTTTTTCTTCCGGTGTGTTTATCATCCTAAACTACACTAGTGTGTTCAACTAGAGAAAGCATCGGTGTGCACAAAACATTGGCACATCGGGACACCATGCGCTCGGTACAAACCCACCCGGTGCATCTCATTACTGTAGCACACCAATGCTTTACAAAGGTTCCACATCGGTGCATCCTAAAACCCCGCGCCAAAACTAAAAAAACCTGGTGTGGTTTTAAGAAACCACACCGGTGCACCAATAAAACCCGTGCACAGGAACAGGGTTAAATAAAAAAAAAATTACAGCCAAAAATCTGCATTTTGCACTTTTCAGTGCTCCAAAGCTCTCAAGCACCGGTGCAAATTTACCTTTTTTGAGGTGCCCTACCATCAGTGCTCCCATTGCACGCATTACTGTTGTCCATTTCCCACCATCTCCATTTCGAATTTTGAAAAATGGTGGGAAAAAATAGTTTTGCAAATTCTACAACCAATATGCCTCCTCGATGGCCAAATGTACAGGTATTTTCCTTGTTTTTCCATAATTAAACCTTTTAGCGGATTTTTTTTTAAATAGCTTAAAATTCACCTTTAGAAAAAAAAAAAATTCCCGCGCGATGTGCTCGAGCCGTTCGGCTCGCACCGGTTCGCGATGTTGCCTATAAATTTACAGGCCACATCGTGATCGGTGATAATGATATCCACATTGGTTTCGGGGCAGTACCGAAACAACGCACTGCAATTTTTTAAATTTTAAAAAAGTGTGGTGTGGTCGGTTACCTGGTGACACCGTTGACCATGTCGAATTGTGGGAGTGTGGGGCGTTGGTGGAAATATCTGCCCTAGGGCAGGTAATTTTGTAAGCACACAGCCCACACCCCCTAAAATTGACATAGTCAATGGTGCTATCATGTAAACGATCGCACCGTTGACTATGTAGTGATGTCAGGAGGGTGGTGCGCTTCCTAAACTATACGCCCCGGTGCGTATAGTTTGGTCAGTGCACTGCCCTCTCGACACTGGTATATAGTCAACAGTGCGGTCTATTATACCACCACACTGTTGAACTTGTAACAATGCCAGGAGGGCGATGCACTGAAAGTTTACAGGTGCGCCACCTCCAGTGCACTGAAAATTTTTACGTGCACCGCCTCGAGTGTGCGACAAAAAAAGACGAACTGTTACCAGTGCATGCATGTTTTTTGTGGCGCACTGACTGCTTTTTTTTCAAAAACAATTATATATATATATACCTAAATACATGTCTCATTTAATAAAAAATTTGTATTTAATATGTCAAGCATTCAATGACGTGAAAGGAGAGAAGAGAGGGAACAATAGCAACAACAGGCGGACCAGTATAGCATGGTTCACCTGTGGGAGGCACGAGAGAGGGAGAGAGATACGTACCCTCGCCCTATTACAGCTACCACCTAGGGGCTCCTAAGGCAGATAGGCATCCTCAAGTTTTATGAGGAGGCTACATCCCTAAAGGGCCATGGTGTATTTTTGTGACATCTTATCCGTGGGTGGAATGCCCACCTACAAGTTTTCCATGTTGGTCCTAACCAGTGGTACACGCCCACTGAGGAGGACATCTATTTCATTACTAGCCTATCGAGAAGAGAGGTGGATTTTCCCTCGTTCCTAGAGGTCCCCATTAGCTATGCAGCAGGGAGTCAGTTGGTGTACTTCCATAGATACATTAGTGTGGATATACTGTCTCCTTCAGATTTTCAGGTCTCCGGAGGTCAGTTACATATTGCTTCATTTGGTGGAGAGGAGGTAAGGTGCCTCTCACTAGTGATTTCTACCATTTCACACCATACCAGCGATAGGAAATGCATTAGTTTCCCGCTTTTATTTTATGTTGATTCTTTATTACAGGAGCCACGATTTGTGAGCTGGTTTGCCATTTTTTTGTGGCATTTCTATACAGCTTTAGATAGATGTCGTGCTTAGGCACAAGGGAGGGTGAACTTCCATTTTTCTTTAGAGCTATTTTGTTTATTTTTTGAGAGGTTTCCAAAGACGAGGCCTAATTTTGTTCGGCAGCCTCGTAGGCCGATGCCGCATGTACGAATGCATATGAGGGGACAAATAATGCCCAAGAGGGGTGAGTCAGAGTTTTCCGTGAGGATATCGCATGATGCATTGGAGTTGCTAGCCAGTGTCGATGAGCATCCCTTTGTTCTGGTCCCCTGTCCGTATGTTGGTTTGGATTGGCGAGGGTGTACCAACATCCTCTTCACAGATGATGAGTCGTCGGATGATAAACGTAATATTACTATTTTATTTAAATTTATTCTAACATGTTCTTTAACTTGTTTTTATTAAACTGTTTAATGAAATTGTCTAATTGTTGCTGTGTACTTATATATATTTTGTAGATATTGGGTCATTTGATGGCAATGAGATGTCACTGCCACCAAATGATCCAGGTGTAGTTCCTGATGATGATAAGGATATGATAGATGCCAAGGATTAGGCCGGTGTAGACAGACTTGGTCCTCATGGTGCGCCGGTACCGCCTCTTGCTAGGCATAGGCTTGACAGTAGATTGAGGATGGAGTTGGGCGACCAACTCTATGCACTTTCTGTGGAGGTGGGAGTTAGGTCCGCCACTATGAGAGAGATACATGTCGATGCTAGGTTGGTACAGATGTGGAGAGGCATGCCGCGTGACAAGTTCATCCTAATGCAGCATGTCATAGGAGCTACGAGCTCAATTACACAGTTGAGGAGGGCCCTTTGACGTAGGCGTGGTCGAGATGCAGTACGTCGACAGTCGAGTAGCGACGCATCATCTGATGATCATGATCAAGGGAGTGATCATCGTTCACCTCATGCTACAGATGAGCAGCCCGCCACATTGACCAACAGTCATGATGGAGAGCAGTCTGGACCATCCACATCGAGTCAGCAGCCTGCAACATCCAGTAGTACTCATGATCATGAGCAGGCTGGGCCATCAACCATGTCGAGTCATCATGAGCAGGGGACAGTTGATCCTAATCAGCATGAGGCACCACCAGATCAACAGGCATGTGATAATCGACATCTATCTAAGCTTGTCGAGGCTGCACCATTGACTGAGAAGACCTTGACTAGTACTAATATTGATGATGTACCACCAACGCCTGATATTTTAAATTTATATTATAGTTATATATTTTTGAAATATATATAAATATATATATATATATATATATAGATATATATATGGTCCATGTATTTTATGTTCATGTTGCAGTTGTACTTAATTTACGTGTTGGTGATCATTAGGATGTGTATATTGTTAGGTCATGTGAGATATGTTCATTTAATCTGCAACTTGCAGATAGATGTGTATGTGATAGCAGTTATTTTACATGAGATGTGTATTTAATGTTTGTGTTCTGATGATGTTATACAATGCTAATTGTGTTTTGTTAGATGATTATGATCACGATGATTAGATGATGTTAGCGATTTTGAATGTGTTTTTTAGTCGAATATGATGTTTGTATGATGGTTATCATGATCGCGATGTTTATTTAATTTAATATTAAATCATTAAATATTATGTCATGATTTTAATTGAAATTTTAATTTTAATTGTATGTAAAATTGTAAAATTGTAATTGTATCTGTAATTGTAATTTTAATTTTAATTCTATGTAAAATATTTGTAAAATTTTAATTTTAATTGTAATATTTAATTTATTGTGAAATGATTGTAATTGTAATTTTAATTGTAATTGTATATATGTAAAATTGTAAAATTGTAATTGTAATTCTAATTGTATGTAAAATTCTAAAATTGTAATTGTATTTGTAATTGTAATTGCATGTAAAATATTTGTAAAATTTTAATTGTAATTGTAATATTTAATTTATTGTGAAATTATTGTAATTGTAATTTTAATTGTAATTGTATATATGTAAAATTGTAAAATTGTAATTGTAATTGTAATTTTAATTGTAATTGTAAGTAAAATATTTGTAAAATTTTAATTGTATTAATGTGAAAAATTCAATTGTATTAATGTGAAATGATTTTATTAAAATTTGCAAATTTGTAGATTTGTAAAATTGTAAATAATTGCAAAATAATAAATCTAGAATAATATGATTTTTTGTAACATAATAAAGTTTAGAAAATAATGCAAATAAATTCATGTACTTTAGAATTATCATTATTTTATTATGATCCTACGTACCAAAGAAAAATAACTTTGTACAGTATGTCATTGTTTTTGAGATCAACATAATTGTAAATTAGCAAGTGAAATATTGATTTTAACATCAACACAATGCAAATTACCAATTAATTCAAAATACATATTATAATGTTTCGAAAAAAGAGTCTTATAAGTTATAAGGTAATTAATTCCTCTTCTTTATAAAACCCATCTTAAAAAGTATAAATATTAATGAAATAACACATGTCCCATATCACTCTCAGTTCTCATGATGACCCTCATTATCTTCCAACTTGCATGGCATGACAACACTATTGTTCTAAAAAACATGTTTTGATCTAGGGTCATGTCTCAATACGAACCACCAATCCCTATCCAACACACATGGGTAAAAAAACACCTGGTTGCAGTGTTTGGGGAAAACATAGGGCTCCTTAGCTTCATCCCACATCTTTCTAGAGTTGATACATATCAGCCTACTATCATGATATTCCTTTACATTATTCTGATCAAAGGTGTCCCACCACTTGCACCTAAAAATAACACATTGGAAAGAAGATAAATCCACTTCAATGATCTCTTGTATCTTTCCGACGTAGCTTAACGTCCCTCGTACTAGGTTTTGATCATTGTGGCTAGATCGACTAGACTGATCGAACTCGACTTCCACTCCACAGTCTTGTGTCATGTGTCCATCATAAGCATTTTCTGTGCAAAAATGGTGTCCATATGCCCACAGAGATGGGAACAGAAGCACCTACAAAAAATTTTAAAAAATCATAGTGTCATGTGTCTTATAATAACCCAACAATTAAAACATTAAATATAGATGTAATTACATTTGAAAGTTGCATTATTAAGTTTCAAATGTACATATAAATAAAATAGATTATTACCGATTTGCTGCACCCAATCCCTACATTTAACGCATCCTCTTCAACACACGGGTAACGACTGGTTGCACCGTATTTCCCTATGACTTGGTCAACAACCCAATTGTTGGGGCATATTTTTGGCATATTTTCTTTTAAATGATCGGGATAAGGCACACTTATACCATTCAACCGTCTGAATTATTTCCTGTCACTACTCCATTTCATCCTCTTTTGTTCATACAATGTGACCCATGATTGTGTCGCTTCGAAATTGTAAAGGACAAATTTATTGATTGCTTCAATTTCTGCATTTGCTGATCAAATCAAACCGGCATTATATAGTACATAGAGATAAAAATATATATTATATCGAAGTTCAACATGAATATTTACTTTGTGTAAATTTTAAAAATTATAAGTCTCTTACTCTTTATCAAGCATTTTTTTCCATTCGTTTGGAGCAACTCCCCTTCTCTTTTGTCTTCATCCCTTTCATCGTCCCAAATCACCGCACCTGATCTGTTGTTGATCTGCTTGATGTACTCACTGGCATAAAAGAAAGACTCATACAATATGTACCCCTATGCCATAAACCCCTTGGGTTTTTCCCTTTGTCAAACAAAACCTTTCAATTTCTTCATGTACCTCTCTAAGAAGAACATCCAACGACAAGAAACCACCCCAAATAATTCAACCTCATCTACTAGGTGGATTAGAAGATGAACCTGCGAGTCAATGAAACTCGTTGGCAGTTCCTTCTCAAACATACAAACAATCTCAATTGTCTCTTGACGCCACTGTGGAATGCTAGCCACATGAATCTCCTTTGATGTGATCCAACGTAAAAATGTAGATAATTTAGATATGGCACGTCCTAGGTCTTGAGGTAATTCATGTTTCACACACCCACAAATGAACAAAGAATAATGACACTACAAAGTTATAAACATGTGCAATAATATACAAAATTAGTTATGTTTTACGAACCCTGCATGGGATAAAATTTATTAATATAAAACATAATAAAATCATGATTTTGAAATTATACGTACTCTTAGAATATTCAAATGGTCATGCGATTTCAACCCTGACAAATGGTCATCTGCGGTGAAGCAACATCCTAGTGAAGACCCGTATGAAGATGGCACCCTCACATCCATTATAATTTCCTTTGCTAAAGAATGATCATCTTTTTTAAAAATCCATGGGACATCACCTTCTTTGAAATAGCATGAATTAGAGGGACCAACGCATGCCTCTGATTATGTACATTCTAATCATCTTGGCCAATGTTTCTTTTTAGTTTTTGAAGTAATAAGATCTTTCCTAACAACCAATGTGTCACTTTTTTCGATGATGTGCCTCCATAAAGAAGATGAAACATTTTTAAATATAAGCATGGGATCTAATAAGTGGGTAATCTTAAGATGCTCCCAATACGAGAGGTTATAAAAGATATATTTCTTTTTCATCCCAATGGGAAATTTCTCAACATAGGTGTCGAATAATTATGGATCATCAAAGATAGGCTCCCCATTTGAATCGAACAATTCTATGAACTCCTTCTCCTTCTCTCTCTCATATGCTCTAAGCCATTCAGCTAGTGGCGTTATTGGAGGCCTTTGGGTTCTCTCTCATTTACCATTGAAAGCAGATGCTACTCTTCTGTAAGGGTGTTCTTCTAGGAGGAATACCCTGGAGCAGTCATACACTAGCTTTCGTAGGTCATTGGACCATCTAGCTTTCAGAGAAGGTCCATAACATTTACATCCAAAATACCCTTTTTTTACAAGACCAGTGAGATTATTGTATACAATTTATATGCATGGAACGTTAAAGAATATCATGAAGATCAGAGAAATTACAACGAATTAAATAACTAATATGCGAAAGAATATTGCTACGTAGATAAAAAAATCAATAAACATGTAATTTACCAGAGAAAACTCCTAAGCCAAGATAATCATGTGCCATGTAAGCACATATTCCATACAACGTAAAACTCCTCTTTGTTGCGATGGGTCTTGATACATCGTATACATTTATCCCATCCCATAATTCCTTCAATTCATCTACCAGTGGTTGTAAGTAGATATCCATATTCTTCACTTGTCTTCTACCAGGGACTATGAGAGCCAACATAAGATGGTCATTCTTCACGGACAACCATGGGGGGATATTGTTATTGATCACTACTATAGTCCAAACAGAATATTTGGTGTTATGGCGGGAATATGGGTTGACGACATCCATGGCTATGCTGAGTCGTAGAATTCGTACTTAATCCTTGAATTTTTTGGGCCATGTATCCTCTATATGCTTCATGGCTATTGAATTAGTTTGGATTCACATAACTCCCAACTCACTTCTATGTGAGGCATGTCATCCCTACAACATAGCTAATTCTTTGCAATGAAAGAGCCTTTGAATCCTTGGGATTATAGGCATGTGTCTAAATATCTTAAAAGGAGGACCATGTGATTTAGCCTTCTTTTTTTATTTATCATTCCTATCATGCACACATTTTGGACATATCTCTTTGTTTGCATATTATCCTCTATATATAATACAATCATTTGGACATGCATAATATGATATGTACTCAACACCTAACATTTTCAACAATTTATTTGCCTCTTCACAGCTACTGGGTAAGAAATTATCACTCGAAAGAACCTTATATTTGAATAACCTGTAGTTGGTGATCATGGAAAATATTAAATGTACATTAATGCCAATATAATTATTAACGTTCATAAAATTGACCATTTGTAATGTTAATTGTGTGATTATGTTTCTCAAATTTATATAAGGGAGGACTTTATGGTAACTTACCTCAAAATTTCCGAGAAACATGCATTTGATAGGCCAAACTTTGCTTTGAAGTTGTAGAGTAACATCATTTTCCCCAACAGGGTAGACTTTGACTGACTGCCAGGTCCAAAGAGAGGGATGGTGGAAGCAAATTTAAGGCTTTCGAAAAAGGTGTTAGCGATATGAGAATCATCCCCTAGTTGATCATCGTTTTGGAATGCATCTAACAACATTGTCTCCATGGCAGTCATATCCCTTAAGTAATCATCCATACCAACCTATATTTGATTGCCTCCATTTCCAACTTGTGAAGAACTACTATTTTTGTAGTCATTCCTAATTGGTGAATCTGGACGTAGCTGGAATTGAACCGGTGGTTGATTCAACCATTCTTGGTATCATTCCTCTCCGATTTTTTCTCTTAATCAAGCCTTCTCTCAATTTGACATTGTCATGGGGTGCAACAGAATATGGTAGGTAGGTCGCTCATCATCACTAGAATCCTAATAATTTCAAAAAATATATTTGAACATGATTAGTAAAAAATATATGATATCAATTAGTAAGAACATTGACAATGCATGATTAATTTGCTTGACGTTAAAATAATTACATTAATATACCAAAAAATTATTGTTACCATCATTGTCCTAGGATTGTGGCTAGAAGATGCAATATTGTTACAATTGGCAGGGTGAAGCGGATGTTCATTTTCATCTACCAAATGCGCCTTGTGGTATGCTACTCCTGATAAGAGTTTCAGACATTTTGGAGCTCTTTGAATATTTTGTGCTTCTGAACTTGATTATGAATCTGCATGAACATGCAAATTTTTATACATTATAAATTTTATTAAGCTCATTGACATGGATGAAAAACATAAATTCAATTAGATAATGAAAATATAAATAAAATCTGAAGTAAATATTATGTCTCGAGATGGATAGGGAGAACTCCGCGATGGACTTGGAGAAATATTATGGAACGTGCTCGATTTTGAAGAATTGTCCATTCGATATAATTATGATATTTTCTCCCCCCATTTGAGCAAAATCAACAATAAATTTTAGTGCACACACCTAAAAGTAATTTTGGTGCCTTAAAAATGGACTTATTGTTACCGGTGCTTATGTACATATAACCGCACTGGTGCATTTTAGTTATTGCGTATCGGTGTTGTGTTATTAACTGACGCACTGGTGTGGTTTTATTAATTGACGTACTGGTGATGAAAACCCGCAAATAAAAAAGCGCAACTTTATTTTTTCAAAGTGAAAAAAAAGAGGTAAATTGAAAAATGAGCGGAAAAATATTTTCGAAAATCTTATTTCATAAAATAGTTCTTTAAATACTAAACACTTTCCACTATTTCACTATTTTTGCAAAAAAAATTAGCCAAAAATTTGCACGAGACATACCTGGATCAAGAGAGAACGAGAGAATTGTGGAGTAGCGAAATACTTTCGAACAGAACTATTCAGACAATCAGAATTCCAAACCTCTAGTGATTCAAACCCTGTAGCATAGAATTTCAAATGATCTCATGATTGAATTTTATTGTTTTTTTTACATTTTTTGCAGTATTTTTTATGCAGTAAGTAAAAATTTTAAATGTATTATTCATTTTCAAAAGAAAAAAATCCATTTTACCCTAAACCCTTCGTTCTTTTTGTTTCTGCCCTTGCTTCTTCCCGTTTTCGTGATTTCAGAATTAGGGATTTTCATTTTATATAGGGTTTGTATTGCTATAGATATAGGCCTATGACTTCTAACCCATGGGACGACTTGCATAGTCAGATCCCAATCCATGTCAGCCCTTGCGTGAAATTTTAAAAAACTGATTTTTTTGAATCAGTGCGCCCAGCGTAATCCAGCACACTGGTGCATTGGCTTATCACAGCGCACTGCGCACGTACTGTTCGATAAAAAAATTAAAAACAATTTTTTTTAATCTGTGTGCCATATCTAAAATAGGGCACCAGTGCGCTATTTTATTATAGCGCACCGCGCAAGTACTGTTTGGCAAAAACAAATATTTTGTGTTAACCGATGCACCATGTAACATATAACGCACTGAGTCTCCTTGTTATAGAGAGCATGGTACGGTGGTCCCCTGTTTGCGCAACACGTTTATAAGAATAGACTGCACCGCCCCCTCCGTTACACCATATGCTACAAAAACTAACATTAGATGATTTTTTATTATTTTTTCTTTGATAATCAGTGCGGTGGTTAACATATAATGCACTGGTGCTCCTTTTTGACATAGAGCACCATATGGTGCTTTATACTATTTTGGCAGTGCGTATATAAGAATACAATGCACCGACGTCGGTGCGTACAACATGAAAAGCACAACGGTTTCTTGATTTTTTTTTACCTGAAAATTTGATGATTTATTTATAAAATATATTAATGAATAATATGGTACAGGTTTCATATCAATAAAGAAATGGCTGACAAGAGATCAAGTAACAAAAATACTGATGACACATCAAGAAAAGCAAAGGCAAGTTCTTTGTAAATTCTTTACAAAAAATATTATTTTTGAATTATATATAAGTTTAAATAATATGTATTGTTTACTCTGTATCATGCAGAACCACAAAATGATGAAGCTCGATAAGGTTATTTCTGATCTAGGACCAGAAGAGCGTAAAATCTTGATGGAAAAATTGCAAAAAGATGAATCAGGTGAAGGAAAAATACTATTGATCCAATATGAGCTTCTTTTTTTTATTTTCATTAATAACATACTTAAAATTATTAATAACATGTTTCAAACAATTTATTAATTCACATATGTTTAATGTTCTACAGGGACCAACAACTAAAAAAAGGAATGTTGTTCTAAGAAAAGAAAAAAAATAGAACATGCAAATGAAAATGAATTTATCCTTAGCTCATCTGGAGTGGTGTTGGAGGTTAATGAAAGGGGGAAATTTTTTTACAAAAGTTTGAAGAATCTAGTGGAACGAATGTATAGACGTTCTTTCCACTTACATTACAAAAATCAATCCAATGATTCCAAGAACCAAAATTTATCTAAACTACATGAAGAGTTTCCAGAGAATTGGTCAATGAGACATATCAAACTTTTAATAGAAAAAACATACAACAACAAAAAAGAAGGAATGAAAAAGTAATATTCCTTTAAATGTTTTTCTAGAATTATTTATAAATATCACTTTTTTTATATTTACTTTTCATATATCAATATAAAATTAAATAGTTTATTGTCATGTTACATTTTCAGGAAGATTATGAAAATCTCAAAAGATGAACGAGTTGATATCAGAAATATGCTGGTAGGAATGTCCAAAAAGGTGTACAAGGAGATGGTCAAAGAAATGGACAAAATTGCATCGCAGGAGGAGCCATCTCAACAACAAAGTGCTTCAAATGTAATATGTAATCATTGAATTTTTTGATCATTAGGTACAATAAATAAACAATTTATCATTAAATATTAATTTTCAAGTATTTTCTTGTAGAAAAGAAAAGAAAATGGAACCCATTCAGCACATAAAACAAGATGACAAGGAAGAAAAGGGTTGATATCTAAGTTTGTGAGTAGTTGTTACTTCCTTATAACAACTTAAATAGATTTAATTTTTGTATATTTTAAGTTGTTTTACAACAATCATCATTCAATGTCTTCAAACATGTGCTAACATACAAAGAAGAACCATCAGACGAATTGATTGACATTGGGTTAAATATGGGATCTGAGTATATGTTGGCATATCAGAAATTAATTGTGGAATTTGTAAGCATCTATCGATCTTGTTTTACTTAGCTCCGTCTATAATTAATAGAACAAAAAAATATTTTATATTAAATATATGATTTTTTATGGGGTATAAAACTTGCAGGAAACAAAGTATGGAACTGTGCCAACAGATGAAATCTAGAAAGATGACATGAAATTAGGTTTTGAAAGAATGTGTATAGTTCATGAGTCAATTGTTGCTATGGTACATCATTTCTTTTCGATTTACATTGATGTATATTATTTAATATTGCAATTTTAATTATTTTCACCAATGTATTACACTCATTACAGTTTATTTTGATGTTTGTAGATGGAAGGTGAAGAAGAATGAAACAATCAAAGCCGTGAAAAAAACATTCCTCAAAATAACCCAAGTCATGGAAGTAGCTCGGGAAGTGACAGCAGTTCAAGCGAAGAATGATGATCATTATGTTTGGATATCAAAGAAAGGCATTGTATTTTTTGAAATATTTGTCTTTGAAATCAGACATTTTTTTTAATGTAATGGACATAGTGTCCCAATTGAAAGAAAAAGGGATATCAATAACTGTCCTATTTTGTATGACAAAGACTATCTTTTATATATATATATAGTAAAATATGTTTTAATTTATTCTATTCATTCTCCATTGTCGCTGTGAAATGTAACACCACTCATTAAATTTATGGATGATTAAATATTATAATGAAGAGATGTGAAATCTAATGACATGATATAACAAATTAATCCAAACATCACAGTCAAATGCACTAATAAAAATTTAATTGATATGAATACTGTTATAAGATATATGTCGTCTTTTTATGAATAATGAATTTTAAAAAATCACAATAATTATGATATGATATAACAAATTAATCCAAACATTACATTCAAATGCATTAATAAAAATTTAATGAATATGAATACTATTATAAGATATGTGTCGACTTTTGATGGATAATGAATTTTAAAAAATCACAATAATTACACTGTCACAGGTTGATGTTTCTAAAAAATACAAAATGAACACCGATGTGTGTCAGTTACTGTACACCAGTGTGTTTCTATGACCTATGGGCCCCACACAAATACCAATACCAATTATAACTCTCGGTGTGTTTGTGCGATACTACACACCGATGTGTTTATGTGAGACTACTCACCAGTGTGTTGTATGACCTATGGGCACCGCACAAATACCAATACGAATTAGAAAAATTGGCGCGTTTGTGCGATATTGCGCACTGGTGCTTTTATGTGAGACTACTCACCAATGCGTTTGTACGACCTACGAGTATCGCACAAATACCAATATGAATTAGAAAAATTAGTGCGTTTGTATGATACTGCACACTGGTGCGTTTCTATAATACTACGAACTAGTGCGTTGATACAACCTATGGGCACTGCACAAATCCCAATACCAATTAGAAAAACCCAGTGCATTGTATCACCTACAGTGCGTCCAGTGCAGTTTTATACCTTTACGGCCCAGTGCATGCACCTTCGACTACCCCTGGCCGACCGTCTAGGTGGCATATACCGGTGCATTGACACTTGAGTAGCGCACTGATGAAAAAACATCTGTAATAACCTCTGGCTGCCCAGTTTTTTTAGTTGTGTTGAAATTTTGTTAGAAGCTCCGCCAAAACCTCCATTACCGAAAACCATTACCGAAAACAGATGTTGTAGAAAATGTTTTTCGAAAAATTTGGCCAATTTTATAACACTAAAAACCTCCTTTATAACCTCTGCTAGAGGGTCTTTTCCTTGTAGTGACCTGGATCATTCCTCCCCCCTTAGGGAGCAATGGTCCCCACTGCGTTGAATTCCTCCATGAGATCTGCAATGTCGGGTGTGTCCAGTAATGGTGGAAAGTATGGACAAAGGTGATCCACATTGAACATTGGGTGTCGGCCAAGGAATGGGGGAATTTTGAGCTCAAATTCATTTTCTCCCACAACCTTGGCGATGTTGTATGACCCATATCGGAGCGGGTGAAGCTTGTAGTGGGGCCCATCAAGGCACTCTTTTTGCAAATGTAGCCAAACTGTCACCCACCAGGAAGTTGTATGGAACTCGATGTTGATCATGTCATTGCTTGTACTTGGCATTGGATTTCTCCAAGATGTTGTGGCTCTGCTAGCAGACGTGCTGAATGCGTTCAATAATTTAGGTTGCTTTATCAGCCTCAGACAATACATGTGTGGATTTTATCTTTGTTATCGCATGAGGTATGGCAACATCAGATAGTGGTGTGCTTGGGGTCATATAAATGGAGTGCTTGACATGAAAGTGTATAGGAACCTCTGTGGGCGAGGATAAAATGTCTATGTATTCCTCCACGACTTTGTCCATATGTTGCTTCCATGCAGGAGAGCCCTATTTCATGGTTGTGGCCACAATATTCTTCTTTCCCTATGGGTGAATTTTAATGAAAATAAATTTCTTGGTTTTGGAAATAATCTTACTGTGTTGCTTTTTAGTAATCAAAGAGATGGCGAGAGGTGGTACTACCTCCAGAATCCTATACAACTTATTTCCCAAAGTAATAATAACAGAACAAGGCCTAGACTCATACACATCATGTCGCTTCCACAAGTATGGTTGGCCCAGTAATACATCAGAAACATCAAGAGGAGCAACATCACACAGTACCTCATCTATGAATGGATTGATGTTGTACGGAACGTGACACTGTTGGCAGATGCGAAGATCCATGGCTTCGGATTCACAGATTCAAAGTCTCTCTTGTTATGCTTAAATTTATACTCGATCTTGGTGGCATATCGATATGTTGTGCCAAGTGAGGTAATGTCTAGGAACTCCACTTCCTCCTATATGTATTTTTGAAAATTGTTGTGATACTTGAGTACCAAATGTTTCTCTGAATCTTTAATAGCCATCTTTGTCCGCGGGGCATGGAAAAAATTCGTCAGCTCATGCACATCTTGATCCCTTTGATGTTGTAGTGTGTTACATTGGATGTACTTGTCCTCATAGCTCCCCACAGGGTAATATTGTTCCTTGATGCCATATCAAAATGAATTCCAAGTGGGTGCAGTTGAGAATAGAGAGGGTTCCCTCTTGTCCCTTTGCTCACACTAGGTTTCCCACTAGTCTTTGACATGGGGGGTGGCTTTAAGGAGTGAAAAAGTAATATTTTATCGGTATGAGAAATCATGGACCAAGAAATACCCTTCTAGCAAATTCAACCATCTATTTATGGCATCTGCATCTATATGGCCTTCAAATATAGGAATTTCAAAGTTGAATTGTACCTTGAAAGGAGTGGCCCCTCTAGAATGGCTACTGGATGTAGATATGCCGCCAGTGGGCAGTCGTTGAATGATATGGGAAAATTTACCCATCATCGTGTTCCCTTGTTTCTCGAGGGCCTCCTCGAGCAATATTTTGATAGGATCTCCTACTCCTTCATCTTTATTTTCTTCCATCATGGGAGGTCATCGATGTTTGCGAGACTAATCTTGCAAGGGTTGAACCAAATCAAGCCCTAACTCCTTATACCCTAACCTTGTTGGGGACATGCAAAGAAAAATAGAGAAAGAGAAGACCGCTTTAACACCCCTGATCTGGATTTATGCAAGAACACAACAAAATACGAATATAACCATAAATACAAAGATTCAGTGAAAATATAACTTCATTTCATTAATTTCAAATAACAGAAATATGCTTATAGGCATAAAAATAAACTAGTCAGGGCACTAGTAGCTTATCTATGAGAAGAGATGTGGCAGCTACAGGCCTCTGAACTTTGTTACAATGAGGCTGTAAGGCCTATTTAGTATTAAGAAACAATGGAAACCCATAAAAATCCAAAAACCTAACCCTAGGAGATGAAGCACCAAAAGTATATGCCCCATTTGGGTAAATTGGTACATCAACTTCCCAAGGACGTAACTTTGGCATACGATATATGTTTGACACGCATAATACCTCGTTAGAAAGATCTATCCAAGGAAAACAACATTTGAGTGAGAATTATGTTTAAAGGCCCATTTTTCTCCTGGTTTTCAAAAAAAAAATGTTGTTTAGGGCCTCAAAACAACTCTGGAAGTTCAGGACCCGGAAAACTGCTAAAAATAGTAAATTATGCTACAATTAAGGAAACTGAAAAACTGAAAGAAAAAATGGTGGGGGTCCAAGTGGAATAGGTGGGTGGCCACCAATATCCACCTAGATCAGGTGTTCTAAATACATTAAATGCAATATCGAATTCAAGCAAGGGTTTCCACTATTCCCTACCCCTTTTGGCATACACATTGATAAGCTAGAGGAGTGTCTAGAAACTTTGAGATGCAAGGGCCTCGAGCTTGCTGGTGTACTCATTACTATTTTCATTTATGTTAATGATATCATTCTTCTCGCAAAAATCTATGATGACCTAGACAAGCAGCGTAAGACTCTTCATGTCTACTGCTCCAAGATGGGTATGATTTTTAATACCGACAAGACTAAAGCCATGATCATTAAATCTAAAAATATCACCCATGGTAGTTTAATTTATAATAACCAATTCTTAGAGAAGGTTTATTCTTATAAATATTTTGGTATTAACTTTCCTCATTAACACCACTGTAATTATAGCATTGAGAAAAGGATTATTGGAGGCTAGAAATCTTATTATGAGTTTGAAAACAATTGTAAGTCGATCGATCTTTACATTTGGAGTAAAAAGAGATTTATTTTTTAGACTCTTGTCACCTATATTGTATTATATGGATGTAATGTTTTGGGTGCAGTATATCCATTGAGGAATATTGAGATGATTCAAAAGAAATTCATAACCTACAACCTTAAGATCAAGGGAAATAGTCCATATTATATCCTCTTGATCGATGCTGGTATGTCCCCCATTGAAATTACCGCTATGTTTAAATATTTGATGTATAAGAAAAAGATTTACATCATGGAATCCAAAAGGTCCCAAAAATTTATTCTAACTTTAGTCAAAACCCCCACCTTCGCCTCAAGCGCAGGTGGCATAAGGATGCATAGTCTTGGCTCAACCATTGGGGAATTAAGGAGGAGCTCAATATGGGAAGCAAAGATAGTGTCAAAAATACCATTACCTCCAAGTTTAAGGAAAATTTGTGGGGATATAAGGAGTTGGAGGGGAAAAGGAAGCTAAGATACTATAAGGAGGTGATAAACCCCACCCTTGATAATCAGAATTTTTTCTTTGTGTTGACTAACACTAAGAAAAAAATGATCGCTAGGATAAGAACTAATTCTCATGAGCTTGGAAGTGAGACTGGGTGGTGGTATATTCCCAAGACTCCCTGGAATGATAGAATTTGTCATATTTGTGATAATAAGCAGGTGGAAGATGAAAAAAGCTTCCTTTTAGACTTCCCGGCTCTTACTCACATCTGTCCTTAATTCCATAACATCTGTCACACTTCCAATCTTCTTGGCTTATTAATCCATCCCACCTATAGAGATCTTGAAGCACTTCTTTCCCTTATCTTTGATCATAGAAACAAGATTTTGAATATTCACACTTATATTATTTTTCCTTTCTTAGAGTTTGATAGGCTACATTGATCTTAATAGACATTAAGGATCATCATTATTAAATTAAATTATATAAATTTTATTATTTAAAAAAAAAAAAATTTGTCCGTGGGGTCTTGGTTAAACGGTGATGAGGCGGGTTGTTATAGCACTCATCACAAGGTCAATTCCATTCCCCGATCGGGGTGATGTATTTGGACATGTTGATGAAAATGCAGTAAAAAAAAAAAAGGAGAAAAAAAAGTGAAAAATGAAAGGAACTACCAAGATTACAAAAAAAAAAAAAACAAACAAAAACTAAATTTTTATTTCATAAAATTATCGTATATAATATAGTTTTAAAGATTTTGTTTTAAAACTTTTAATTTAATTTAATTTGTAAAATCATAAATTTAAATTATTATTTTATTAATTCAACATATATTACTTTTAAAAAGCAATCTATGTTAAAAGGAAATGTAAGAATCTTCACTTAAATATTTATATAAGCATCTTTAAAAATAATATGCATGTGTAATATTCATTTTCATATCAATCTAAATATAGTTTGTGTAAGATATTGTTAGTAATGATAATTATCTAATATTGATAACAATGATAATTATCA
Organism: Pinus albicaulis; assembly: GCA_034641835.2. Taxonomy (NCBI): domain Eukaryota; kingdom Viridiplantae; phylum Streptophyta; class Pinopsida; order Pinales; family Pinaceae; genus Pinus; species Pinus albicaulis. Next base: position 533,608,486 of record CM076579.1, read on the forward strand.
TTCAATTTTTTCCAAAGTGAAAAAATATATATATTTCTTGAATAAAGAAATATGCATGTTCTTTTCCACTTAAGGGTCATGGTGGAAAATATACAAAAAATTATCTAATTGAAGACATATAGAATATAGCATGTTAAATGGTTTTAAATATATATATATATATATATATATATATATATATATATATATAATTGTGTGTTAGAGTTTATTATGATATATAATAGTACTAATCTAGATTTATCTTAACCTTTGATTTATCAAGTGTTGAGAGGGATCAAATCACTCGAGGTGCAAATGTTTTTTATGAAAATAAAACTTGAGGAAATGTATGCAATGCATCTCAGGGGATTTGATCCATCTCGCCATTTTATATATTCGAGGTTAAGATGGATCTACATTGGTTTTAGTTGTGCACGGTCACACAAATTTTGTTGAACATCTAATTAGTTTGATAATTTTAAATATGTTAAATATGTTTAAGATTAATCTGGTCATTTTAATTTTAAATTTTCTCAGTTACCTTAGTTTGTTGAGATGATAAAGATTGTTAATAACTCAAATGGTGAAAAATGAAGAAATACAAATTTTGAATGCAAAGTGACAATGTAACAATGTTGAATGATAGAAAATGTGAATAATAAAATGTAGCCAATCACAAATAGTCATCATTGTGGTCATTCTCAAACTATTTCCTTCTACCATTCTTATTGTCATGCCTATTAGTTTTGTAATCTTTTCATATCAATCATATGAAAAGGGCAGTTGAAATCATAGATCATTCAAATATTCAACTCGAGCTATTGTAGTAAATGTCATATCTTGTCTATCTTGGTTCCCAATATTAATAGTAGCTTTCTCCAAAGTTAGTCATAGTGATTTATAGAGTGTTAAACCCAAATTAAGTTTCAATGGTAGTTGTTTTCTATTTCCTCATTTGAATGCAAATTGAAGAATAATTTTTAATAATGGAAAATGAGAATAATAAGAATGTAGTCAATTACGAATAGTTTACAGTTTCAAAAACAATACATTTTAGGTGAGTGAACAATTTATTTAAGATGGAAATTTAAGTATTTTATTTATGGTTGAATTAGTGTAACACATAAATCAATGCATGTCGTCAATAATGTTTTTGTGCTTACATTGAAATCAATGCATCTCTTTTAGTGAAAAACAAAAATATTTATGACTTTCTAAGTCCAACTTACTCTACCATTTATAAAAGCCTTACTTCCTCTTCCTCTTTAATATATATATATATATATTCTCTATCTATTCTTCCATGTCTCCCCCCTCCATTTATATCTCTATCTCTCTTCATATCTCCTTTTTTGTATCTCTATATCACCCACCAAACATACTCTCTCTCTATCTCTTTCTCTCTCTCTCTCTCGATATATATCTATCTCTCCCTCCCTCCCTATTCCTCTTTTCTCTCTATCTCTCTCTCTCGATATATATCTATCTCTCCCTCCCTCTCTCTCTCTCTCTCTCTCTCTCCCGACATCTATCTATCTCTCCCTCCCTCCCTATTCCTCTTCTTTCTCTCTCCCTCTCTCTCTCTCTCTCCTTCTCCCTATTTCTCTCCTATCTCCCTAACTATGTTCATCTTTCCCTTGTCACTCCCTCTCTCTCTCCATATTTCTCTCTCCATGTCTTTCTTCTTCCCTCCCTCTCTTTCCCCCTCCAATTTCATCTCTCTCTCTATATCTCTCTGACTCTCTCCCCTATCATTCTCTTTCTCTTCCCTCCTCTCATCTCGCCCTCACTCCATCTCTCTCTCCATGATATTTACTAGAAAACTTGAAGGTTTGATGAAATTTCACAAGTGAAATTTATGTTTTTATGCAATTAGGTAAGTTTCATTAACACATAAATTATGTATTTAAACTCAGTTTTGCAGCACAAAAAAAAGACAATAATACAATAACAGAAACACAAGACAATAAATTGATGAAGGATTTCACCCCTCTTAAGCTACATATCCTGGTGCAGCTTCCAATGTTGAGCCTCTTTCATTATGCGCTCAAAATATGTGTTTACACAGATTTGTAGTGCCCAGAATGAAAAAGAAGTGTCTCCAATGGCTCCAAAACAATAAAAAACCCCTAGCTGGGCTCTTTCAACACTCATATTAGTAAAAAAATTAATGAATTATGCTTTGGTGTAGTATTTATGTGAATTGTTCTACAATCTTCACCCACCTACAATAAATCCTACAAATTCCGCCAATTTCGGAAATGTGGAGTGAAAAATCCCCCCCGTGCCAGCGAGAGTCACTTTGGTTTAGGTGAAAATTTTCGCCTCTTTACATGGTGACACCATGAGCTAAAACATTGAGGCAACATGGCACGTTTGGTGACGTAGGATATGGGTTAGATTAAACAAACACTCCAACATTTTAACTCTTCTTGAACTGTGGTTTGGTTGTTGCAACTATGGTTTCGGGTTATCAAAACCCGCGCTATACCATAAATCTAACCTTCACCTTCGTTACTGTGGTTGGACTGGTGGTAAGGTTCCAAACCCTATGCCAAAATTTAAACCATAACTTTGATTATTATCATGGTTGAACTATGGTAGGGGTTCCAAAACTGCCAATTAACTGATTGCCCATTTTACTGTGGTTTGTGTATGTTGATCCGTGGTGTTGGGTTCAAGGTTAACCCTGCACCCTCTACGCCTCAACCTTTGGTCTCATGGGTTGGGGTGGACCAGGGGCCAGGGGTTAACCCTGATCTCATCCCTAGATATGCAACCACGTAAACTTTAAATAAGACTTGTGCACTGTGACTATTAAGTCACACCCGTGGCACAATGGTAAGGCATTATGTTTCTCCATTGCAGTTCGCCTATTTGAATTGCTTGGAGGTGAGTTTGACCGATAACCAAATTTTACACCAGTATGAGGAGGCCATGTGGCTTCTATCCATTGGCCCATGTGGCCATCCACCATTGGTTCAACCTTCAACCAAAAAAATTTGGCCAATTAGAATGAGACACTTGCCAAAGCATCATTGGCCCAAAAATACATAATCATCCTGTCCAGACACCTACCTAGTTAGCGCATGGAATACTGACTGTACGTACTTTCAACCCACTGAAATTTTTTTAGATGTTTGGAAAAACATTCAAAACGCAATATCTAGAGCATACAATACCATTTTTGAGTGATTTGAGTTGTGTTGGATTTAGGGCGATGAGATCTTATTTTGGCACCGGTTTTGAAAACTTTTGAACACTTGGAATTTTGAGAATTTTACCAATCCAGTGGATCATTCCTCCCCACTGGAAGCTTTTAGATCTCCAAAATCTCACTTTCAGTCAACAAAAAGATGAGGGTACAATTACCTCACCTTTCCAATTTCTCAATCCATTTAGCTTTGCTTGGATTTGTCACTTTGATCTCCTCATGAAGGTACTCCTCTTTCCCTCATTTTGAAGTCCTTGTTTTCCTGTCAATAATGATGTCTTGCTAAATTTTTTCAAGATATTCAGAAAATAACACAGCCCTTGAAAGAATTTAAACATTCTCTCCTTGATCTTCAATCAAAGGAGACTTATTCAATTTAAATTTTACTTCACCTTGAAAATTTTAGTCATAACGATGCTCAGCATGTTGGCCTTGCACTTGGCTTGATTTTTACCAAATGTGATCACAATCGCCATGCACCATCCTTCTTGAAATCCAAAAAATTATGAAACCCACAAGAATATTTCTTAGTACCAATGTTGTTAGTGTGAATTCCAATCGCAAGTGTACGAAAAAATCTCACTTTAGCTGTGCATAAAAAACAGCCCTAACATCAAATGTGGCTATCAATTTCCTTAGATCTGAAGTAGGTGATCAAAATAAATGCTACAAAAATCTAGATCTATGAAGTTAAATACATTAAACAACAAGAATAAGCAAGATTTTTCTCCATACATCCAATGGACAAGACAAGAATTTATAAAGAATTTTTATATTATGACACCTGGGAAGGGAACATAGAAAGATGTTACCAGTCCCCCTCAATGGGATGGGTTCTTGTATGTCCTCAGTGCTTCAGATACAAGATCTCTCTCTCTCCTGATGGTGTAGAAAACCCAGACAAAAATGGAACTCATAGGGAGTTCACCGGAAAACGTAGAAAAATATGACAATGATGGAGGATCAAATTCAGACCAAAATTATAGATCAGGAGGTGATCTCAAGGTAATGAAAGGTAGTGAATGAATGAAAAACCATTCTATTTATAACAAAATCTTGAGTTAGTCTAGATATTGGTGCATAGTTAAAATATTATTTACCAAATCTAGATCCAACTTTTATGGAATATTTTATTATTTTTGTTGGAGGGAAAAGGAATTTAAATTTGGTCTAATCCCTTTATTTAGAAATAATAAATAAATAAATGATCTATTTATTAATTTAAGAATGTTATTAAGTAATAATTAAATAAATAATGATTTATTCAATTATTTATAAATGATTTAGTCAAATTTTACAAGCAATATTATTAAATAATGATTTAAATAATTATTCCTAGAAAATAATAAGAAAAATAATGGTTTATCTAATTAATTTCCTTGTTTTGGGTTAAATATGACCATGAATATTAATTAAACAATAGTTTAGTTAATTATCCCTAGAGGAATATATATATATATATATATATATATATATATATATATATATATATATATATATATTCTTCATGGCGTTTCCTGTTTAGACCATAAACAACTTAATAAACTATGGGTTATTGAGATATTTCTGATAGTGAGAGCAATTTAAAATTGGTCTTACATGGTATACTTTAGTCCGTCTAGTAGTAACGGGTTAGATGACTAAAAATTGTTGTAACAGATTTCCCCCCAACGTGCGAGCGTCAGGAGCTAATCGTATGACCGATTAGGGGAATTTTGAGGTCTATAATGGGCCTCCTATGGAAATAATAAAATAATAGCTAAACCAATAAAATAATATTTGTGAATTTTCAATTCACTTTTTGCACCACAATCCATGTAACCATAGTTAAATTCAATTCAAAAGTTGTACCAAAATAAAATTAATAAAAAAATTGTATCGATGTAACTATAAATAACAACGAGATTTTCAAGAAAAGGTCATTATCATTGAACAACTAATGCATTTGTCCTTTGTACTTAAATAACTTAAAATAAAATATAAATTTATAATTTTTTAACTATATTATATGATATTAATTAAATTTATATTATTTAAATTGTATAATAACATGTCATTAATATAATATACTAAATGTATAGGGATATGCATTGTTTCTTTCAAGAAATATAAAATGACAATAATATATTTTTATTCAAAAAGTGTGAAATGACATTTATTATGAGTACTTTACTTTGAATTTCAAGGTACTTAGAGCACTACCATGGTTAACCATGAGTTTTTATCCACCATTGAGAATTTGACAAGTAAGTGCCTTTAACTCAAGCAATGCCACCTCAACCATTAGGGATAATGTCATCCCTTAAAATGTGATTGGTTCTCATAAAGTGAATTTTGATTGTACATTTTCCTTAGGAGGCCCATTTTAGACCTCAAAATTCCCCTAATGAGTACGTTGTAAGAACACAATCACTAGACACCGAAGGGGAGTCAGAGAGAGAGAAATATAAGGCAGATTGAAACGAGAGAGGATAAGACCCTAAGGAGGTGAGACTTACAGCTATGACAAGTCTCTTTTATGAGTGAGTACCTGTTCTCAAATGAGGCGGTGGAGGCATACCTATGCCCGCCGAGATGACAAAGTACAAAGAATAATGGTGCATCCAAAAAACATGGGACTGAACTATATAGTACATGCTAGCATAAACATGGGCTAGATAAAAAAACATGATAATGGATCCCATATACAAAGTGTTCATGGGACAAAAAATAGGAATTATACAATAATATCTCAATACATGAGATATAAGTACAACCAAAGAGGCCATGTAAAACAGGAAAGGGCTCTGAAATTCTGAATGATACATGCAAACAAAAGAGGCATTGCAAGTGGCTGAGGCCAGAAAAATCAAATATGTAGAGCTATATCCAAGGTTGTAGGAAAGAGGTTATTTAAGAATGTAGGGGACTACCTAAAGGTCCAACCCTCATGAGGTCTAAAAACATCTCACACACACTCGAGAATCACTGGTACAATCTGTTGCATCACCGAACCAAGAAGTATATGGATCTCGATCATGGCATAAGGAGCTGGAATTGAGAAACAATCAAGTCAAAGGGAAATAAAGGGTCCCTTTGCCTGATCTGAGGCACTGAACAAGAGTGGAAGCTGGAACCAAGGTACACCGCCCTCTAGACCTATCTTTTGGAATGGATAAGCTGATGTCAACAGAAATAGGTCTGCCATATGTGAGGCAATAAGGGATCCTCAACTAAGGCACAAGGGATAATAGTAGAGCAACTGATAGATTAACACTAGGGATGATGGTGGAATAGGGGGTACTAAGTAGTGGGCTGACGACTTCCCTTGTTAGAGCATAAAGGGCATGGATGACCTGGCAACAACTAACTCGACTTCGGAGGGGATAGGGGACAATATGACTGGGGGAAAAACGTGTGACACGAGAGAGGTACAAAGAAATGAAGGATGGAAGACTGTGATGGGAAAAAAAGGGAACTCGGGATAGACTCATGGATACAATGATGACTCAACTCAGATGCTCTAAACAAGGGCGACTCGATGATGCTGCCATGCAGAACAAGCCCAGTGGGGACCATAAAAACATGATTACAAGATGGTTACTCATGACGAAAATTGACACGAGCGTAGAAAAGAATGAAGGCAAAGTGGTTCCCCAATTACAAGTGTCACAAGTGAATAAATTTGATTTTTAGAAGTGGTGAAGTGACCCTTCTTGGAAAAAATGTGTTAGGGTGAAGTATCAAATCACCAAAAACAAATGTATACCCATTTGAGGGCTCGATGAGAGCTTTCTAATGGTGTTGACGGTTTAGTCGTAATTGGCAAAAGAAAAATTTGGGGCTTCTCTTTTAATAAGGCATTTTCCCTCCTATTTGATTCATTTTCAAGTGTAGCCATGGTGAATATAGAGAGGAGAAAAGGCCCTAAATCTTGCGACAAACGTAGCGGAAAAACAGACCATTGGAATCGAGATCCGTCAGTTGCAGGTAAGAGGCCTAACCATGCTCTTTCAATTCAATGGATTAATGTTGCAGATTAGGCTAAGTATAAGAACAGGCCCCTGCTCCTCCTCACAGCTAAGTCTCAATTTTTTGGGTCTTTTCTGCGACCTGGTTAGCAAATATTGGGCACAAAGCTGTGACCTGTCCTAGGAAATGACCTAAAACGTGCGTACTGTCAGAGAAGGGGGTTTCAGTGGTGTTTTTTGGCTGAGAGATGGAATTTATGGTTATGAGATAGGTTTTCCTTTCTGTATGCTCACAAACATGATGGTTTTGTGTAGGCATGGTAGAGTTGAGGATCAACTAGGGAGAGAGAGACCTGGACACATTATTTTCTAAGATCCGAGAGGATCATGCAGTCCATGCCGCATTGACCAAGTTTGGGGTCCTTAAATTTGTGGAAAACCCATTGATGAGGATAGGAGAGCCCTTGTTGGCCCAGATAGTCAGCTATTGGGACCCAGATCATGAGATATTTATAGTGCAGGGGCACCGAATCAAGCTAACAGTTCAGGATATATATTTCCTGACCGGTCTTCTGCCACTGGGGATGGTGGGAAACATACAACCAGTGTTACCGTGAGGGTGGAACATTATGGAGTTTGTAGAGCACCAATGTCAACCAGGTGTCCATGTAAAAGGCACACAGATACCGATCGGAGATCTAGAGAGGCTAGAGACTCGTATTGTGGTCGTAGCAGTGCTACGGATCCTGGGAAACTAGGCACTCCACCACATCACCGGAGGGAAGATGATACTGGTTGAGAGTGTATTGTGTGGGAACTACTATGGGTTGGCCCAAATGATGATGTCTTCGTTGAAACGATAGTTGTCGCTGTGCAAGCGGTAGGTGAACCATGAATGTGCATATGGCACAGTGCTTTGCTCACTCTTCTTTCAGAAGGTCTTGACACTTTGGCCTCGTATACAAATACAGGATGGGGGGTTGTGAGAGCCCAAGATTTGTCGTTAGGGGAAACTACTATGAAGAGGAGGAGGTGTGGGAGTCAGACGGGTGTTCTGACCTGAGCTATTTGTGCATTGGGATTAGATGCCATTGTACATAGACGACTATCCCTATAGTGGGACGAGCTATCATGAGGACATGGACTTGCCACTTCTGCCAGGTCGAGCATGGGGGCTAGATGGTAAGTGAAAAGTTATTGATTCATTGACATTTGGTATGCAGATATATCACTGGTGAAACTGGCTGGGTATATGGAATGTCCCGCATTTTCAAGAGTTGCAGGACCAAGTGGATCGAGGGGAACGCATAATGAGGATGTTGTGGCCCTCCTGGAGGACATCCACCATAGATGTGAGAGGCTACTGACTGAAGTTTCTGAGTGCAGCTAGCAAGACCTAAATGACCAGTACATAGAGCCATGTATTGGTCTACCCTCATATCAATGGCGAGCAGTCATGCAACACATGGCGATGGCTGGACAGGGGATGCGTGATCTATGGGCTGTAGGAGCCAAGCCATTGGCCCAAGACCCTCGATATAGTTATTAGATGTAGGGGCATGAGGTTCCCTATTTTTTTTTTTGTAGCATGTTATGGGCATGTCATATGTATCAGAGTTAATGGACTCCAAAACATTGTATATTTTGAATGACTCATATTATGGATATGAATCGTTTTATGGTTTATGGTTATTGTATTTCTGTGAAATGCGTGTGATAAATTCCAATCTAGAATATTGTTTGCAATTCTATCTACATAGTGATTCTAGGCTCTAGGTACATGATTGAATGTAATGGTTTCAAATTCACGCATTAAGAGCTTCACTCATAAATATCTTCTAAAAAGGACAGGATTATGCACACAATAAACACCATTTAGTTGCATGACAAGTAGCAAAGAATCTAAACGAATGTGAAGGTGGAGGATGTGATGGTCAAAGGAATTGACTAAAAAACCTCTCACTGCATCGTATTCAGCCTGGTTATTTGTGGCAGCACCAATGCATACGCCGTTAGAGAGGACAAGCAAATGCAAGGGGGTGAAAATGGCCCATGCTACTGAGGCTAGATTCCGGGAGTAGCGACTTTCACCATCGGCATAGCCGATATATGGTGTGGATAAGGGATCCATCTAAAAGGTGCCACAAGATAGCATATGAGAGGATGATGAAAAATGTTGGAAACCTAAATGTAATGAAGAAATAAAATAAGTACTATGAGAGGGAATGCGATGGGTAATATTTTTACACCCCGCACATTGAAAAATGGATGGTGTGGGGGAACTGTCTTGGGGACAACTTGTGCTCAGGTTTCGAAAGTCACCATAGACACAGATGGTTCCATTTTTCTTATGGGATGGAAAGATAAAGTCAGGGGTGGTAAAAGCTTCCATAATGTCATCATTATAGTAGAAGATAGGGTGACTGGTGGAAGGATGACCACATGATGTGGCGAAGCTACTTGACTCATCATCATGAGAAATGAGGTTCACATGCACCTCGTCACAGAGGGTGAAAAAAGAACAAGTAAATAAAGGATCCACTGATGTTGAGCCCAAGGTGATCATTGAAGGGAGCTCAAGCGAAACAGAAGGGGATGCCCCAAAGGGGTTTTCCACCATGGATCTCATAGATTATGAGAAGTAGAGGATAGTGGCCGAAGACTCCTTCATCTCGACATCGGGAGGGGGAATGTCATTGGGAGGGGAAGGGTCCTATAGTTGTGTTGAAACATAACGCGCAAGTAAGGGAGAGGCAGACTCGTTGCGCTCGACCTCATATTGGTGAAACATTTCCAAGGAGGTGTGGTAATATGCGAGGCGGGTACATAGGTGAGTATAATGGCCATGGAGATCACACAAAGCACAAGATGATTTTTGTGCACAATATTGAGTTTCTTGGTTGAAGTCAGTAAAGTAACATGGAATTATAGGACATCGGACTTAGTAAATGTGACATTGAAAATGGGCTTAATACGAGGCAATTCAGGACAATGATGGGTGGCATGACCGTCAACATCACACAAAGTGCATAAAGGTGTACACTTTGGGGGCTTAGGAGGAGCAGAAGTTGTCTGGGAAACCTTGTCCTTAGGTGCCTTTTTTTCGAGATTTTCGCCCCTCACCCGAGGCTTTCACAATAGGAGTAGGTTCCTGTTGAGGTGGCTAAGGCATAGATGCAAAGGGAGGGTTCATGGCGACCAGTTGGACCAGGGTCAAAGTAATGTAAGGTTTGAATTGACCAGGAAGGGTATTGGCTAGGTGATCAATGTACCAGACTAGGATCCCCAGGGTCATGTTAGGAAGGGTCAAGGTAGCCATAACAAGTACCAAAAATACTCTGGGAGGGGGAGCAAGAAACAATATGTAACTGGAGGGGTAATGGCTAGGCAAAACAGCTCCCAGGTGGTTAAGGCAAGGGGGATTTGTTCCAGGAGGATAAATAGGACCAGGGACACCATCTACAGATGGAGGGCCTTAAGGAGGAGGTCCTGAAGGTTGATTCGAAGTACTAGGAGCAGGTTGTAAAGGGCGAGATTGCTGAATAGTCAAACCAAACTGTTTGAGGTCGGACTGAAATGATTGCATCATGCAAACATTCGATGAGATAGGGTCATAGATAGGAGGGGGAGACCATGGAATGAACTAATCAAAGAGGAATACTTATATACTCCAGGTGAGACACTGCTCAGAGGTTCAACTACTTATTTATTGGCCACCGAAGAAATAATGGACTCTGGAGAGGTCTGAGACTTCGATTTGTAATATTTCAGTTGATTGATTGTGACGATCTTTCCGTTATGAGGAAAGCACATCTTATGGTGAACCGCATATGGGACAACAAACATCGCATAAGTGTAGCTACGACCCAATAGAATGTTTTAGTCTAAGGGGGTATCAATGACTTCAAATTCAACGAAAACAGTTTTTCCTACAAGAGTAATAGGACAATTGCGAAACATGCCGAGGGGCTAGGAAGAGTGGCCATCACATGCATAGAGGTTGATGGTGGAAGGGGCTAACTCAGGGGATCCGATCTGCTTCCAAAAAGAAGCATCATCACACAGGTGGATGTCCCCTCGTCAATGATACATTAGGAGACATTGGAATTCCGGATCTTGACAGGTACTTGGAAGGCGACAGATGCAGGAAGGGGGGGATGCTTTGACTTGTCAACATCAAATACAATCAAATGATCATCTGAAGGATCCAAAATTCACATAGTAGTTAGTATATTTTTTTCATTATGAAGGACACGATTGGAGGACTTTTAGCATTGACATCGTGACAGGGGATTGTGCCAAGTCATCTACTGTACTATAGGTGTGGGCGGCTTTACCAGAAGTAGTGTTTCGGCGTAACAGTCCTTTGGGGATCTTGGTATGTACCTCTGCCTTAGGCCGAGGGATATTTAAAGGACCATTGGGTTTCAAAATTAGCTCTGTGGGACCTCAAGAAGAGGTATCAGTTGCGGACGTAGTGGGGGGCTTGGTGTACTAGCACGACCGAGTGTGAAGGTTGAGATCAGTGGTATTGGCCTGGTCATAGTTCATCATGAGGATCAGGTAATCAGGGGTACCAGATGGGGGACGTTGAGTGGCTGCCTGAATTTTAGGGGGTTGGGTAGCCACATATCCTTGTTGAGGGAAAGCATTCGTAAACACAACCGATTGGTTAAGTGCATCATTAGGAGGAACTGAAGAGGAGGCTTTCTGTCCTTGAGATGTTGCTTGAGCTTCCCACATTTGACACATTTGAGGTAAAAGAAAACAAACATGGGTATAGTGACCATGGACACCGCAACAAGAACAAGGCTCATTCATGCGAAGAGGCCTGTCTTGCTTGGGTTGAGCGCCCTGTTGTTGGGTTGTAGTGTTAGATGTATTCCCTTGGGGGTTGTTTCCTAGATTACCTAGAGCGGGTTGGTTCTAGTTGCCTTTTCTCTTCTTTTTGGAAGTGCGAGGATTATTCGAACTCTGCTGCACATACACATGACCCTGGGGGGGGTGGCTGCTGCTGCAGATTTTGAGAAGGATGGGAGGCGGAGATGCTTCTGTTGGAGGAGCTGGAGCACCGGGCTGTGGATACAGATATTAAGGAGGTTGAGCAACATCGGGGTAAACAGGTTGGGAAATAGCAAGCCCTGGCATCGGAGGATGCAACTGGGCAAAGGTGTGAGGCATGTTGTGTCTTGGATACATGCTGCCGGGAGGTGGAAAAGTGCTGGAGGAGATGGCCCCTCCCTGACGGAAACCATAAGCCATACGAGGATGAGTATATGGATGCCAAAGGGACCCAACGATACCTTCGACAGTATGAGATTCGCCCAGTGCATTGGCACCACCAGGTCTAGGGAGATCAGGTAAGACGATATAAACATAACTAGATTGCGTGTAGATCAAGTCATATTTCAATGCAATTTGGAGGGCTTCTTCCTTAGTCTAAGGAAAGTGAGATGCGAAATATTTACCAATAGAGGGCAAAAGGGATCTAAGAAGCCAGTCCATGTAGACACGATCTTTGAAAACAGGGGCTTGACATAGGATTTTCCTTATGCGCCATTCTTGGACATGGTCAGATAGGCGGGTGGCAAAAGTTTGACTGAAAGCGTTCAAGACTTTGGTACTGGTGTCATAGATAAGGGGAAGCTGGATGTAGGACATAAACGCCTTTGAAAGAGTCTCAAAATTAGTATGAGAGGCAGTGGCATGGTCGACATACCACTTGGAAGCTTCTCCAGTAAGCATAAGTGAGAATAACCGAAGGGGACAGAGTCATCAGTGATAGAGTTAGACGAACACCACATGTGGAGAGAACGAACATGTTTGGTACGATCCTCTCCAACATTTACTTCAAAATTAGGGATGTCTGAAGGAAGCTTGGTTGGCATAGTAGGTGAACCTAGATCATGGTGTATGGGGTCATTAATCAACTGGTTGAAATCGGGATGGCTTAGGCCTGCCATATAAGGAAGCAAGGGAGTAGCCGGGATAGTTCTTGTTTCAGTACCACTAATAGTGTTTCCATATTTAGGGTCGGGGCCACCACTAGCATTAGGTTCTGAACCAAACATGATGAAGGTGAAAGGTGGAGAGAGCTGGGGATAGAAACAAAAGGGGAACCCGATGAACTAGAATCAGAGTCGGAATGGGGACTCGACGGAGGATGAAATTGGACCCTATGCGGTGGCGTAAGTCTTCCTAAAGGCAATTGAATATGAAGGCCTTGGATTCTCTGAGATAAGAACCTTGGGGTCGCAATGATGGGAAGGATACATAGAACTCAATAAGGAAGAGAGGTAAACAAGGGCAGGGAGGTGCAGATCAATTGATTACAATGTTTAAGTCTTGGCCTGACTGTGTAAACGAGGCGCTCTTCGCTTTAGGTGTGCGTGTATGTAATGACTGCATTAATTTTAATTAAGCCCATATGTGTGTAGAGAAAAAAGAAAAAATATGTTGTATAACTGTAAATAAAACTGAAAGTGACAGTAAAGGAAACTAAAAGCGACAGTAAAATAAACAGCTAAAGATGCATGAATTTAAACCCAAGGAGGAGGGCTTCCCAAAAACTCGTCTATGGGTGGGATAAATCTAGTAAAAACACACAAAATGGCCAATGGATCTAACATCAAGAGGGACAGGGATCGAAAGGTAGATCTTTTGAATAGAGGTGCATAAAACAACAAGAAACCAGAGGGAAAAATGCTAAAAAATAGGTCGCAAAAGGCTACAACCTAAAGGGAAATGAAGGGGACCCTAAAGGAGAAACAAAAAAAAATTAAAAGAGGTGTTTTGGATGGATAAATAACTGATCTAAAATGGATCTAAAAATGCAGGTTGAGATCTGAAAAATGGCTAAAAAACACTAAAATCACAAAAGACCTGCTTCAGCTAAACTCCTTCTAAAAAGGTGGAAGTGTACTGAAGCCCTAGGGGAATTGGTTCCTACTTCAATGAGTAAAACTAAGCAATTAAAGGTCCAAAACAGGTAAAGACAGAGGTCAGACGACCCTGAATAGTGCCCCAGACAAACCATGAAAAATCATAGAAAAAATCTTACAAAAAGTGCTGGTTGCAGGTTCTAACCTGTTTTCTATTGAGGTCATAGTTTCTGGGCAGTTATTTGCTACCTGAGAGCTGAGGTCACAGGTTTTGGGCCAAAAAGTGCGACCTGCACTTCCGGTTGTCTTGGGAGTAGGTTTCAGAAAGAAGTGGCGTCTCTGCTGTGGTTGATACTTGTTACCTACGCAAAAAGCCTAGAAACACGCGGAAGTTAGAATTTTTACTATTTTAGGGTTAAAAAGGTTTTAAAAAACATCAAGGAATGAAAAATAAGAATCTTAAGAAAAACCCTAGGGGTTGAATCAGATGATCATGCAGGGATCTGAAAAATGACGACATTTGTAAATAAAAACCCTTGTGGAGTCGTCAGTTGTTAGTGTGAATTCTAATCGCAAGCGTACGAAAAAATCTCACTTTAGTTGTGCATAACAGACAACCCTAACATAAAATGTGGCTGTCAATTTCCTTATATCTGAAGTAGGTGATTAGAATAAATGCTACAAAAATCCAGATATGTGCAGTTAAAAACATTAAACAACAAGAATAAGAAAGAGTTTTCTCCATACAACCAATGGACAAGACAAGAATTTATAAAGAATTTTTATACTATGACACTTGGGAATGGAACATAGAAAGATGTTCCCCCTCAATGGGATGGGTTATTTTATGTCCTCAGTGCTTCAGATCCAAAATCTCCCTCTCTCTCTTGATGGTGTAGAAAACCTAGACAAAAATGGAACTCAAAGGGAGCTCACAACCAAAAAGTAGAAAAATATGACAATGATGGAGGATCAAAGTCAGACCAAAAGTATAAATTAGGAGGTGATCTCAAGGTAACAACAGGTAGTGAATGAATGGAAAACCCTTCTATTTATAACAAAATATTGAGTTAGTCTAGATATTGGTGCATAATTAAAATATTATTAACCAAATCTAGATCCAACTTTTATGGAATATTTTATTATTTTTGTTGGAGGGAAAATGAATTTAAATTTTTTCAAATCCCTTTATTTAGAAATAATAAATAAATAAATGATTTATTTATTATTTTAAGAATGTGGTTAAGTAATAATTAAATAAATAATGATTTATTCAATTATTTATAAATGATTTAGTCAAATTTAACAAGGAATATTATTAAATAATAATTGAAGTAATTATTCCTAGAAAATAATAAGATAAATAATGATTTATCTAATTAATTTTCATGTTTTAGGTTAAATATGACCGGGAATATTAATTAAAACAATGTTTTAGTTAATTATCCTCTGAGGAAAATCAAACAAATAAGGATTTATTTAATTATTCCTCATGGGGTTTCTCGTTTAGACCAGAAACAACTTAATAAACTATGGGTTATTAAGTTATTTCTCATAGTGAAAGCAATTTTACTGTGGTAAAATTGGTCTCCAGCTAATATTAACAGGTTATATGACCAAAAATTGGTGTAACAAATTTCCTCTTTGTCAAATAACTTTTGCATCTTCTTTTCGATCCTTGCATTCTTTATCACTGACATCTTGTTCATACCAATGTTCAACAATGATGCATCCTGTTGCAATTTGACTTCATGTTGTTTTCCTCTTTTAGGAGGAAATATGTTAAACTCCTGAAACATCTTATCACATGGATTAGAAACCTCAATAAAATCATATTTCAAACTTGATTCATATCTTTTAAAGGCTTTATATTCCTCAACATATTTGTGTTTGATCATTAACAATGAAAATTTTTGACTAGCATTAACAAGCCTCTTCATTTGTCAAGCATTCAAAAGAGATAAAATTGATGTCTTGCTATGTGCTCTAAGAATGTACTCAATCCCATTTTTAAACAAATGATATTTTTTCTCATGGCTATGAAAAATGGATCTCCTATCATATATGTATGGGCTTCCCAAAAAAATACCACATATGTCAAGCACGACTACATCAAGTTCTACCTCAATGAATTTTGCAGTGATGGAAAATCTAAGTATGCATTTTCTTGTCACTTGCAATTTTGCATTGTCACGTGCCCAACCTAAAGGATAAGGTTTAGGATGAGGAATGGTTTCTAAATTCAATTTCTTGACAACGTCTTCTGAAATGAGGTTTTCTTATGATCCAGTATCAAATAAAGTATCTATCTTGATATGTTCTGAATTAACTCTAATGTGGAAAGGATTTATTCTTATTTTTTCATATTGAGTTTCATTGAGGCTACCATAAGAACTAGTACTTGCAATGGAGTCCTTAATTTTCAATCCCATGGCTGTGATATTTGTTTCATCCCCTAAATCAAACCCTAAATGTTGTTGTATAGTTGCAGCAACTTTTTATTTCTCCTTGTTGTTAAATTTTTTGGGTCTCATCTGAGGATAAAGTTTCCAACAATGGTCTTCATCATGGCCTTCTTTGGAACAATGTCTACATGTGATTTTTTCTCTCTCCTTTTTGATGGAAGCATTTTTCTTCCCTTTTTCCTTTGAACTTCCCATTTCATTTGTCTCTAGACTCAAATGAGTTATCACTAGTTTCTTCAGAAACATTCTTCCCTCTTGCTTCTAGATGTTTTTCCTATACACAAACTTCATCTAGATTTGAAGGGATAAACATGATAATAGTGTGTCTCAAGTAGCTATGTAAAAATCCAATGGATTTGAGTAAAGTGTCTTGAGAGGATAAATCTATACCCAAAATAAAAGCTCTTTTCCTAAATTCTTGAGTATAGCTTTTCACACTTTGACCATTTTCTTGCCTAAAGTTTTTCCAATCCATTATAGATTTATGCATGTATTCTAAAGGATAAAATTTTCTTCTTAATGTATCCACACAATCATTCCAATAAGTTATGATCTTACCTCTTTTCTTGAGATCATCTTGATTTTTGGCTTCCCACCAAATGATTGTTGCACTTTCCAACCTTAATGAAGCAAGTTGAATATTTGTCTCATCATATTTTATCCTTTGGATACTGCAATACACTTCAAGCTGACGAACCCAATTATCTAGTTTCTCAACATTTACCTCTCCACTATACATAGGCAATTAAAACTTTATGTCAAGTTTAAAAAATGGAGCTTTACCATGTCCCTTTCGAGAATGTTGATGTGTTTATATAGAAGATGATTATGGTGAAGATGAAGGTGAGGATAAAGGTGGAGGTAGAGGTGGTGTATCACCATTCCCTCCATTCCCTTTTGGAGGCTTGTCTCTGTTTCCTCCATTCCCCTTTGGAGAATTTGAGAATTCACCATGCAACCTTGAGTTCCTTTCCTCATAAAGAACTTTCACCATCTCACTCATATCAAAGAATGATTTCTTGAAAGCCTTATTATTCTTAGTCATATTTTCATGCTATCCTTGTTAGCTTTATGGGCCCTAGAACCAGGTTTAAATGTGGTTGCGTGAACTAACAAAACCCACTATTATCGGCCCTTTCGGAAACAATATACTTGCGCAGATTGAAGTCTCACTAGAGGAAATATTGGGGGACGCTAAAACCAGGTTTCTGCATCCAGAGGGAAAGTGGAATGTGGCTTTAGGGTTTTCCTTCCTTGGTAGATCTTGGCAGAAAATATCTATAAATTATACAAGCGTTGTTCAACACTTTTATTGAACTTACTAGCATACTGTGTGATCTTACTTGATCATGCATAAAACAAGGTAAACAACCATAAACAAAACTATGCTATGCAATTATAGATTGAAACTCTTATTCAGCAAAAATGTTCATAAAAATAAGTAAATTAAAGCATATCAATAGAAACATAGATCTATATCAACAGGTATTTCATTAATAACTCAGATCTTTCTCATGCATTCACTTTCACCTTGTGCACTCAGCTGCAAAGGTCTGCACACTCAAATGCAGACTTCCTAAGTTCTCCGCACACTTAGCTGAAGGAGACTTTCCTCTAACCAAAAACCACAGAACCTGACTCAAAAAAATCTTACATCCAAATTAATTTAATCAACTTAGACTTATTCTCCCTTATAATTCTATCTAGACTCGTTATATAGATTTTTCATTTACAATACCATGGTCCGAAAACCATGGGTGGAGTTCAACATTCATAAAATAATCCCTTCCCATTACATAATAAGGGGCTTTGACCCACCCCAAAGCCCCTAAGACTCAAAATTGACTCCACGCTCCCTCCTTGATCTACAGAGTCTTCTCTAACTTCTTTCATTGAGGGATCCCATGTCCAACAGGCCCCAAACACAAAACTATGACTCGTACCAAGTCAAAATATTGGTGCACCATCGATCTTCGCTTTGATTCCACTCAAGGCATCCTTCAATGGTTGAATCACTTCAACACACTAATTTTCAAAATATTTTGCTTCATTGAGCAGTGTCTTTGTGACTGTCATGGCTGCCTTCTGCTTGAATCCTCTTTATGTCTTGCGCAATGATTTCAACTTCTTTTCTGTAGTTTGGGAGGGATGGCTAGCCTCAACTTCCCATGGCTTCATTCTATCTGTAAGTATTTTCTCCCTCCTACGTAGCTCATCGACCTGTCCTTGTAAAAATTTACCCTTTTGGAGGTGGGTAAACCGCTGCAGCGGTGCTAAGGTCTTGGTTATAATGTTAATCCAATCCATCTGTTTTGTTTTTTTTACACACTTTGGCCTCTATCTGCTACACTTGAGGGTCCTCCTGCGGTGAGGCCCATACATCCATGACCTCTTTGAATACGTTTTTATACTCCTATATATGGGACTCAATCTATTCTGTGGCAGCTTTGAGCTCTGTTGCACGTTGCTCCCAGACTTCTGGTGGAGTGGATGGCTACAATCACATCTACAACTCAAATATCTTCATCTGTAGCTTAAGGTGCACTTCCTCGGCCTTAGCTTTGGATTCCTTTACTATTTTGGAAAGCGTGGCCACTTTTTCCTTTGGCATAGCTGCAACTAGAATCTAGAGCTTTGGGAGCTTGTTGCAAGCCTTGAAGATGGCTTCCTCTAGTTTTTTCCTATGCGCGATCTCAGCCTTGCACTCCTATACCGCCAATAGTTTCTCCTCGGCCATAATTTTTCATTCCCATTGAACATCCTGAAGGAATACAAGAGCACACTGCTCTCTGATCTTCAATTATTCAGCAATACCCTAGTGGAACTCATGAAAATCCTGGAGTGGAAGTGTGGCAAGATTCAACTTCGTGTTCTTCCAGTGGACCGTTTGCTTCATCTGCTCTGCAATGACGAAACATAATGTTCCTGCAGGGATCTACATTGTGCAGGTATCAGTTTTCAGTTCTAGCTCATGTGTTTCTGTGCTCGTACTTGCAAGTACCCCACTCACTTGGATCGCACTCACTTGTAAGCCACTCACTTGACTCACGCTCTCCTGAACTGCATTTGTCTGAACCTGCAAATCCTTTATCCCTTTATGGACGTCTTCAATACCTTCTTGTATTTTTTTTCAATGTTTCCCCGTAAGTGCTCTGTTAAGTTTTTGACAGTATCTCCAATCTCGTCGAGGTCCCCTTCTGTAAGGACCATTGCTTCTGGGTCAGGGAACCTATCAAACTTCACCTTCTTCCTTGTGCTTCCCTTTTGTGGCTGTCTCATTTTGGTAGTAAAAGGGAAGGGGACATCAGACAAGATCCACGCTGATATCATTGCCAAGAGTATCATCCCCTCCTATCTCTGGAATCTCTTCTTTAGTTTAATTACCAGTCATGAATGTGAATTTCTTGTCCTTCTATCCCATTGATGTGGTGGGCTTCACACCACTTGTTCCTACCTACTCTGCGCCTTTAGCAAGTGAAGCTAACCAATCGCTTGGTAATTTACTGATGATGGTTTATAAATCCTCTTCCTCTACAAGGTACGAAAGCTCATACCATATCCCAATGAGGTCCTTCTTTACCTAAATATGTATGTGGTGGAAGTCTGTTTTGAACTCCGTAATTTTTCGGTATAGATTCAAAATGTTGGGCGACAACCAGGGATTTTGGTTAATCACCATCCCAGACTCATCTCAAATCCAACCTAAAATATCTGATTTGCCATGACCCTGGTTGGTTCTGTCAAATACCACATCGAGGCATATATGGACGCCTCACACAAATTTGGGTTCGCAATGGGGAATTGTGACTCCTCTAGATTTGTCTAAGCCATCAATGCAATGAGGAGCAAGAGCCACGCATAGTGGAACTATTTTCCCCCTTCTTGAGTTGTTCTTCAATCAGTGAGGAATTCGATATGTTGGGGTCCTATGTTTTGATAGATTGGAAAATCAAAAGACAAGGCAACATCAAAACAAATCTTTAGAGTTCCAGGATCTAGTCCTCCTGTTCTTAGAGAGGGATCTCTCAAATTTATTTTTTTTGCAAAGGTTTATCTTGTTTGCTTTGAATATTGGTTTTAGACTAGTTATTAAGTGCAAGTGTTTGTTTGTTTGTTTGTTTGGTTGAATGGACATAGAAGAACATGAAAGGTCTAGGAAAGATAGATAGAAAGAAGAAGTGTTTGATTCATTGGGCAATGGAGTCAAGAAGAGGTTTATAACAAGTTTATCAATGGATATGGGATATCAAAGGGCAAATCTAACTTGGCCATAGGATCATTTAGTTTTGTGAATGAGATGGAAATTAATGATTTGGAAAGATAAATTGAATTCTCAACAAAGGGAACTTAAAAGCATAACTTGAACAATAAAGAGGTATTTTATAGACAGGGCTAACCATGAATTCTACAAACCACACTTTAAGCAAATGATGACTTCAATACAACTTTTTAAATGAAATCTAAGATTCGGGTAACACCCTATTTCCTCAAAGAATTTATTTCAAAGGACTTAGAAAACATGAAAGATTCACAGAATATTGCAGTCATAGAAGAGGGAACACCTAAAAACATCCATGATTACAAATATAAAGACCTTCAAAACAATTGTTCAAGCAGGGACAAAGGGTATGATCGAAACATACCTCCTTAGATAACGATAAACAATGGTACTTTAAAGGGAGACTTCAAAAACAGTTTTCAAGTGGCAGCAAACAAGCAGGGAAAACCATAAATCATGCTGAAACCAACTATTTGATATATTAGAGAAATAAACAAGCATGAGGACTAAAGAGAAATATTAAAGACTCTAAAATACCTCAGTAGAAGAAAACATAAAATAGTGAAGGATGAACAGGTCTAAGGTGCTTCCAGGAGTCATTTCTTAGCCTAAAATTTTCATCCTACTGTAGTAAGAATTTATGGAACATAATGTAAACAGGAAAAACAACAAATAGTTCAGAATACTTCACCAACGACCAAGCTCATGGATCCAATAATAGAGCCTTCTCAAGAACAAGCATGTTTTAACATCATCAGGCTTCCAAGACTTCAATTTCTTCCTCATCTTCAGACAGATTACATATTATTTCAGAGAGTTTAAATATTACAACTAGTGAACAATCAACCCATCTCTCATCTTCTTCAGAAGTATTTATAGAAGAAATGAGGAGGTGGGAGAGTTTTAGGATTGAAATGTAATTAATTCTACCCTAAATTCAATTCCTAGCCTTGAAAACCATGCAAGGCATAAGGCAGGAATGCATTGAATTACAACTCTACTTCATTTACTCTATTTCTGCTTTTTTAGGCTTAATGGGCAAAAAGATTGACTTCGAGACCTATTTATCTTTTATAATAACTTCACTGACAGTTTAGAATTTGTTCTCTCTTTGGTAATAACTGTTCAGGTGTCTTTAGGCAAATATCTTATGTTCTGGCAATAACTAGGCCTTCTTTTGATTTATTGAGGCTGCAGGTGGCTGTTTTGGTAGCTGGGGATTCAATTAGCCTCTGAGGTGGCAGTAAAGGTATCCTTTGCTGATATTTTCCTCTGTTTAGCCTTAAAACACCTTAATCTGTTCTTTATCTATGTTTTAGGCCTAATTATGCCTTGATCTTAGTCTTCAGGTCTTCATTCTATGATATTAGCTTTGTTTCTTTAATCCTGAGGATTAAAACTATGATCTCCACTCTTTGGCCTTAATTAATCCTTCTTTTTGATTCTTCAATGATACACTTTGCTACTTGTTTACAATGGCACAACTGATATTAGGACATGGAGGGTTTCTCAGATTAAGGATCATGCTCCAGATGATTCAAACATGGATTTTAAATTTTGCAATTCCTTTTCCTTTGATTTTATGCCACAGAATCATCATTCTGGGAATTTTTGTCATCTGACGGTGACTGGGAAGAACACAGAGAAAACACCATTTAAAACCCTGCAAAACACACAAACATATTATAAAATCCTGTGGAAATGGTTCAAGACTGCTTTAGAGGTTTGGTGGAGGGGATGGAGCTGTGTGGAATGGAGGATTTTGTAGAAAACAGGGAAAAAACCCTTTGGAAAAGGAAAAATGGGTGCAGATGGAGTTTGGGGGTAAATATGAATAAGAACCGCTGATCTAGAATGATCAACGGTTGAGATTTCTTGATGGGGTCATTTGGGAGGTGAGATGGCGAACAAACGAAATGGAGGTGAAGTTAAATCGGGGCCGTTCGATTAGGACAATGAATGGTCAAGATCGCTCAGTGAACTCTTTCAGGAGTGAATAAAATGAAAAATGAATGGGGGACGGGTTAAAACACGACCGTTGGATCAAAGTGATGAGCGATGGAGATCAATGAATGAGTTCTTTTGGAGGACAGATGAATGGAAATGGCTTTGGGTCACAGAGTGATCTGGGCCATTGGATTAATACAATGAACGACCACGATCAATTGATGGAACGCTTGGGAGAAAAAATGGAGGTCAAATGGAATGGGATTGGGATATAACACAAGTCGTCGGATTTAAGAACGATCAACGACGGAGATTTGATCATAGGATCACATCGGCGGAAAGGAAAAAGGCAAAGTGGCGATGTAATGTGTCGATGCAATTGAGCGCGGACCATTAGATCTAGGAGAGATCAACTGTTAGGATTGAATCAGTGGGTTAATTTCGGAGGGATCACAAGATGGATTAGCCCGATGCGATCGAGCGCGGACCGTTAGATCTAGGAGAGATCAATGGTTAGGATTTAATCACATCGGAGAAAAGGAAAGGGGACAAACCTCCAAGGCTTTTAATTTTGCAATGCATGATTAAGCGCTGACTGTTGGATGGGTTTCAGAGATCAATGGTGGAGATTTAATCGGTGGGCACGATGGTAAAGGGTTTATGACGGAGCGTGATTAAATCTGGGCCGTTGGTTCTTGTGGATTCAACGGCTAGGATTAAATTGGAGGATCGGTGATCGGATTAAAAAAGGGGATCGAACATGAGACTTTGTGCGATGCGATGAAGCGTTGTCTGTCGGATCATAGGGATGATCGATGGTCAAGATTAAATCGGGGATCGCATCGGCGGAGGGCAACATGAAGGATGGGCGTGGTGCGATGAGATCTGGAACGTCAGATGAAGGTGGATCAACGGCTGAGGTTTGATCGCATCGAAATTTTGAAAGACACGAAGAAAGGAAGGACCCATGCGGACTTGCAATGCGACGAGCCGATGGCCGTTGATCTATAGAGATTGACGGCCCGGATTTATTTTTAAAATTGTTATGTAGGGAATGGAAAAAACAAAGGAAAAGGGGTTCGGGAAAGGGTTCTTTTAGACTTTTAGCACCCGATTGCGGGGCTAGGGTCTTATGAAACAGAGGTCTGAAGGAAATAAGCCCTCAGGGGCTTAAGTCTTACATAATGTTAAAAGGGTGATTTTTAGGCTAGAAAACAGAGTTTTTAAGCCAAAATTGGGGTTCCGATAGAGGAAATAAGGCATTTTTAAACCAAATAACGGAGAAATATAAGGTTAAAAAATGGATTTTGGAGTGATTTTGAAAGTTGAATGAGGCTTATGGAGGGATTTTATGGAGGAAAAAAGGATGAAAATGGAGTTTATTTGTGAGTGAAAGGAGGGGTAAAAATGATGGGAAAATGGGTTTTTATGCAGTCCTCTTTTGGCAAACAATAGATTTTATAGGATTATGAGGGAAACAACAGTGAATATTAACTAAAGGTTTAGTTATCTTCATAACAACTTCAAAGATGATAGGTTTTCAAATGAAATTATCTCTTGAAGTTTTGAAGAACAAAATTAGCCACTTCTTGGTATAACAGAATTTATCAGTGGCTAACAGTGGCTCCACTTGGGGAAGACAACTGGTTATTTAGCCGTCTAGAACCTCAGCTGCAAACCTCTGACTTTAATTAAACCAGTGCCTTAATCCATTGGGCATCAACCTTTCTTTTTGATGATCTCTGCAGTAATTTGAAACAATGGAATTCTATAAAAACACCATGTCTACCTACCCAGTCCTAATGATCCTAACTTTTTTTCTTCTTTCAGAGTGCATTTAGACTAGTAAACTCTCTTCAACAACATTTTAGTCTTTTGAAAAATAGGAAACTAACCTAAGTATAACCTTATTTCTCCATGAATCCAAATTAAGTAGTTGAATTCATAAATTCTCCACCTAACTACTATCTGTCAGGATTAGATTGTCTGACAGATTTTTATTCTCTAAATTCTAAAAAAAAAATTGAAACATAGCCAAACTAGGATTAGACTGTCTAATTCGCTGTGGGTCCATGGCATAAAGACAAGCTGCACATGGACTGAAATTTGCAGAAGTTGAAAACAAAATTTGAAGGATTCAGATCCGAAATTCACCAACATCCTTCCTTCTTTTTGTGACTCGAATTTTGAGCTTTTTAGAGTTACATTTTTTTCATTTCAGCTCTGATTTTGATCTTTTTAGAGCTGTATCCTTTTTCTTTGCTTTGCTATTTCAAGTTTTGAGCTTGTCTGAACCCTTCTCTTTCTCTTTTTGTATTTTTTTGAATTTTTCTTCAAAGTAAAATCGACAACTAACTAAATGCTCACAGGCCGAGCTTTATTGAGATTCCTACCTACCTTAACCTATCTTGGAAATATCTGTTGTTTTAGATGATACAATATTGCCAGTGCAGCCAATTTAGTAGTAACAAGAATGAGGAAGAAATCTTACTTCTTGTTAGAGATGACCATGGGGTACTTTGAATGTGGGTCTTCAAAATCAAGGCCACCACTAGTGGTGACCACTCCTGATGTATCTGACTCTTGCAAAGGATCCATGCTTGGGAACTTGAGCCAATCAGGGCCTCCATATATTTTGCCACAGGATGAATGAAAACATGACATAAACTTTCCTCCTTTAGGCCTTCCATGATTGGTAGGCTGTCTGCATCATTGACAGCTTCAATTACTGCATTTTCAGTGTGGCTCTTGAAGGCCCAATCATCCTCTTCCTGCACATCAAAAGGTAGTGAAATTTATTCTTGCATAGGGGGAGGGAGACTTTCCAAAAATGCTCTAGGGTCCCTGAATTGGTATGATTGTTCTTGTGAATTCAATATTTCAATCTCAGTTTCATATCTTTCAACCACCAAGTCCAGGAAAATTTTCTTAAGCTCAGGTTTAGCATTGAATTTTGAGCTGAGAAGGACAACCTCTAGAAGGTGCTCACATTTAAGTTCTGCCAACTCACTTGACATTATATAACGGAACTCTGCTACGAAACTTGAATGCATTTTTGCAAATTGTTCGGAGTCTTCCATTAGTATGGATGATGTTGTGATGAAACTGGCCTCCCAGTGGAGTCTTTTGATCTTTTGGGAACCGTGGAGTCGCCAGGTGGAAGGTTTTTAGCTTTTTGTGAAGGTAAAATTGTTTCATGGTTCCACCACCAAGTTTATTATGAAGCCAATCTGAAATATTTTTGGGTTTTGTACATTTTTTATGGTTATGAGAGTGTCCTATGTTGATTTTAACACCTAGATAAGGTACTCAAACAAATAGAGTCTACTCTATGGCTTATTAACTGATTTTCTTAGAGATTTGTAGGATTAAAAAGTTTATAATAGTTTTCTAGGCTATCATAGACTCAATAGGTCCCACCATGATCGCCATTATGTTGGGGTCCTATGTTTTGATAGATTGGAAAATAAAAGACAAGGAAACATTAGAACCAATCTTTAGAGTTTCAGGATCTAGTCCTCCTGTTATCAGAGAGGGATCTCTCAAATTTATTTGTTTTTGCAAAGGTTTATCTTGTTTTCTTTAAATATTGGTTTTAGACTAGTTATTAAGTGCAAGTGTTTGTTTGTTTGTTTGGTTGAATGGACATAGCAGAACATGAAACGTCTAGGAAAGATATATAGAACGAAGAAGTTTTTGATTCATTGGGTAATGGAGTCAAGAAGAGGTTTGTAACAAGTTTATCAATGGATATGGGATATCAAAGGGAAAATCTAACTTGGCCACAGGATCCTTTAGTTTTGTGAATGAGATGGACATTAATGATTTGGAAAGAGAAATTGAATTCTCAACAAAGGGAACTTAAAAGCATAACTTGAACAATAAAGAGGTATTTGATATACAGGGCTAACCATGATTTCTACAAACCACACTTTAAGCAAATGATGACTTCAAGAAAACTTTTAAAATGAAATCTAAGATTCGCGGAACACCCTATTTCCTCAAAGACTTTATTTCAAAGGACTTAGAAAACATGAAAGATTCACAGATAATTGTAGTCATAGAAGAGGGAACACCTAAAAACATCTATGATTACAGCTATAAATACCTTCAAAATAATTGTTCAAGTAGGGACAAAGGGTATGATCGAAACAAACCTCCTTGGCTAACTATAAACAATGGCACTTCAAAGGGAGACTTCAAAAATAGTTTTCAAGTGGCAGAAGACAAGAAGGGAAAACCATAAATCATGCTGAAACCAACTATTTGAACTATTAGAGAAACAAACAAGCATGAGGACTAAAGAGAAATATTAAAGACTCTAAAATACCTCAGTAGAAAAAAACATAAAATAGTGAAGGATGAACAGGTCTAAGGTGCTTCCAGGAGTCATTTCCTAGCCTAAAATTTTCATCCTACTGTAGTAAGAATTTGTGGAACATAATGTAAATAGGAAAAAAAATAGACAGTTCAGAATAATTCACCAACAACCAAGCTCATGGATCCAATGATAGAGCCTTCTCAAGAACAAGCATGTTTCAACATCATTAGGCTTCCAAGACTTCAATTTCGTCCTCAACTTCAGACAGACTATGTATTATTTCAGAGAGTTTCAGTATTACAACTAGTGAAAAATCAACCCATCTCTCATCTTCTTCAGAAGTATTTATAGAAGAGATGAGGAGGTAGGAGAGTTTTAGGATTGAAATGTAACTAATTCTACCCTAAATGCAACTCCTAGCCTTGAAAACCATGCAAGGCATAAGGTAGGAATGCATTGAATTACAACTCTACTTCATTTACTCAGTTTCTGCTTTTTTAGGCTTAATGGGAAAAAAGATTGACTTCGAGGCCTATTTATCTTTTACAATAACTTCACTGACAATTTAGAATTTGTTCTCTCTTTGGTAATAATGGTTCAGGTGTCTTTAGGCAAATATATTTTGTTCTGGCAATAATTAGGCCTTCTTTTGATTTATGGAGGCTGCAGGTGGCTCTTTTGGTAGCTGGGGATTCAATTAGCCCCTGAGGTGGCAGTAAAGGTCTCCTTTACTAATATTTTCCTCTGTTTATCCTTAAAACACCTTAATATGTTCTTTATCTGTGTTTTAGGCCTAACTATGCCTTGATCTTAGTCTTCGGGTCTTCATTCTCTAATATTAGCTTTGTTTCTTTAATCCTGAGGATTAAAACTGTGATCTTCACTCTTTGGCCTTAATTAATCCTTCTTTTTGATTCTTCACTAATACACTTTGCTGCTTGTTTACAGTGGCACAACTGATATTAGGCCATGGAGAGTTTCTGAGATTGAGGATCGCGCTCCAGATGGTTCAAACATGGATTTTAAATTCTGCAATTACTTTTCCTTTGATTTTATGGCACATAATCGTCATTCTGGGCATTTTTTTTGTCTAACGGTGACTGGGAAGAACACAGAGCAAAAACTGTTTAAAACCCTGCAAAACACACAAACATATTATAAAATCCTGCGGAAATGGTTCAAGACTACTTCAGAGGTTTGGTGGAGGGGATGGAGCTGTGCGTAATGGAGGATTTTGCAGAAAATAGGGAAAAAACCCTTTGGCGGAGGAAAAATGGGTGCAGATGGAGTTTTGGGGTAAAGATGAATAAGAACTGTTGATCTAGAATGATCAACGGTTGAGATTGCTTGATGGGGTCATTTGGGAGGTGAGATGGCGAGAAAACGAAATGGAGGTTAAGTTAAATCGGGGTCGTTCGATCAGGATGATGAACGGTCAAGATCAATCAGTGAACTCTTTCGAGAGTGAATAAAATGAAAAATGAATGGGGGACGGGTTAAAACACGACCGTTGGATCAAAGTGATGAGCGTTGGAGATCAATGAATGAGTTCTTTTGGAGGACAGATGAATGGAAATGGCTTTGGGTCGCAGAGTGATCTAGGACGTTGGATTAATACAATGAACGGCTGCGATCAATTGATGGAACGCTTGGGAGAACAAATGGAGGTCAAATAGAATGGGATCGAGATATAACACAAGACATCGGATTTAAGAATGATCAACGACAGAGATTTTATTGCAGGATCACATCGGCGGAAGGAAAAAGGAAAAGTGGCGATGTAATGTTCCGATGTGATTGAGCGCGGACCGTTATATCTAGGAGAGATCAATGCTTAGGATTGAATCAATGGGTTGATGTTGGAGGGATCACAAGATGGATGAGCCCAATTCAATCGAGCGCGGACCGTTAGATCTAGGAGAGATCAACGGTTAGGATTTAATCGCATCAGAGAAAAGGAAAGGGGCCAAAACTCCGGGGCTTTTGATTTTGCGATGCATGATTAAGCGCTGACAGTTGGATCGGTTTCAGAGATCAACAGTGGAGATTTAATTGGCGGGCACGATGGTGAAGGGTTTATGATGGAGCATGATTAAATCGGGGGGTTGGTTCTTGTGGATTCAACGGCTAGGATTAAATCATAGGATCAGCGATCGGAGTAAAAAAGGGGATGGAACATGAGACTTTGCGCGATGCGACGGAGCACTGTCTGTCAGATCAAAGGGATGATTGACGGTCCAGATTAAATTGGGGATCGCATCGGCGGAGGACAACATGAAGGATGGGCGTGGTGCGATGAGATCCGAAAGGTCGGATGAAGGTGGATCAACGGCTGAGGTTTGATCGCATCGGAATTTTGAAAGACACAAAGAAAGGAAGGACCCATGCAGACTTGCGATGCGATGAGCCGATGGCCGTTGATCTACAGAGATCGATGGCCCGAATTTATTTTTAAAATTGTTATGTAGGGAATGGAAAAAACAAAGGAAAATGGGTTCGGGAAAGGGTTCTTTTAGACTTTTAGCGCCTGATTGCGGGGCTAGGGTCTTATGAAGCAGAGGTCTGAAGGAAATAAGCCCTCGGGGTCTTAAGTCTTACATAATGTTAAAAGGGTGATTTTTAGGCCAGAAAACAGAGTTTTTAAGCCAAAATTGGGGTTTCGGTAGAGGAAATAAGGCATTTTTAAACCAAATAACGGAGAAATATAAGGTTAAAAAAGGGATTTTGGAGTGATTTTGAAAGTTGAATGAGGCTTATGGAGGGATTTTATGGAGGAAAAAAGGATGAAAATGGAGTTTATTTGTGAGTGAAAGGAGGGGTAAAAATGATGGGAAAATGGGTTTTTAAGCAGTCCTCTTTTGGCAAACAGCAAATTTTATAGGATTATGAGGGAAATAGTAGTGAAGATTAACTAAAGGATTAGTTATATTCATAAAAAAATCAAAGATGATAGGTTTTCAAATGGAATTATCTCTTGAAGTTTTGAAGAGCAAAATTAGCCACTTCTTGGTATAAGAGAATTTATCAGTGGCTAACACGATACATAAATATTCTTCCTAGTTATACACAACACCTTTGGCGCACTCTGCAGCCAAGGATATGATTGAAGCAAAAGCCTCCTCTCTGCAGCTCTTTCTCAGGATTTTCTCCGCTAAAATGTGCATGGAGAAGTGCACAATTCAATTAGAAATGGTGTTAATTGAATAGCCCTAGGTTCCCTTCATTGATTGAAATATTTCTTCATCTGGTCCGTGAGTTGCTTGTCCTGATATTTTCCCAAAAAATCTTCTGTGAGGTTCAATCCAAGATAGGGAAGGGTTGTAATCCTCCTGATGAGCATCACGTCAATAGGGATATTCTTCCCTAGCCACAAACAATCATCATTCTAGTGGCACAATAACTCGGGTACCATTCCTTTCAAAGATCACCTGCCTCTTCTTCATGTTGATTATAGAATCCATATCGTAAGCCCAATTAAATTCTAACAATGCAAGATAAGGATCAATGATCTCAATAACTTAGAAGTCACTAACACGCTTGCTCCATAAATATCTACATTGATCCCCTGCAATCTTCCCATAGGAAAAATATTCTACTGATTTTCCATCCTTAGCTAAATTGGTGACCATTGTAACTTAGGCCTTCCCATCCGCTCCCATGTCTATTTCGGCAGAACCTTGGAATCTGATCCTAGATCTAGAATAACTTGATCCATCTCATAATCCTTGATTTGCGCAGTCAACTACATCTCCCAGCCGATTCTCTTCTTATTCTAGTAAACTTTATTTACTGTGTGTTGCTCCACTCACGGCTCTTTCTTGCCAATTAGCTCTTGTAACCCTTCTACAACCTTCTGATCCCTTAAAAATTTCATGCATGTATGCGAAAAGGATGTTAAGATAGAAAGATCAATCTCCTTCACTATAGCGTTTTCCTTAGGTTTATTCTTCAATGGGAATAATTGTCTCTGGACAGTCGATTTAAAAGCTTCAAGCTTTGTAAATGTCTTCTTTTCTTGCATGAATTTCTCCTTCTCACATTATACATTAAACCCAAAATTATTGTCTTCAGCCTTCAAGACCCATGTCTTTGTCCTATGCTTCTTTCCCTCTATGTGGTATTATCCAGTATGCACACAACTGTGCGTTACTAGGTTAACACTTGGATCTTCCTGATGTGGTTCAGTATGCATCATATGTATGTTCTGATTCATCGGTTGGTTATGCTTCTACTACATTTTAGCTAATAAAATGGGACAATATTAAATTTCATGACTATTCTTGACAATACCTACAGGAAACCGCAGTAGGATTCTGACAATCTCTGTAAAAATACCTAGGTTGTCTACATTTGTAACATATGATCTACCATCATCCATGACCAACGCCTCCTCCTCAGCCACACCTTCAGCCTTAGGATCCTCCTCGCACTGTCAGTAAGCCTCAGGCTTCACTCCCTTCTACTTTCACTCTATATTCACCAGGATTGTGCTGCATCATTAGATCGTAGCTCCGAAAATTTTGTTCATCATGTTATTCAGTGATCTAACATATTTTTGCAGCAAATAAAAATACTCCGTTAAATATTGGCCTACCACTTCGCATATGTTACACCAGACATTAGGCCCTACACTTGGCCCAACACTCGATCCAGGATTTAATGGACTATGCATTCCACCATAGTCTCTATAAACAGGGCATTGCTCCTTATAGTGACCCTTCGCTTTGCTCTTGATACACCAGAATTTTGATTGCATCTCAGATCTTACCTCCTTTCCCTTCTTTAGATCTTGGAGCTCCATATGCAAACTGGCTAACTGAGTTTGAATATATTGAATCCCCACGCTTGTATTGGCTATCGGTGAAGCTTCAATATTCATCTCTATCTCCAATGCTTCAACCTGGGTTGCAATATTCTGTTGTAACAATAAAAATATAAGGTGAGGAAACATCGCATCAGTGAACCATTCTTTATGATGTTCATCTGGGATCTTGAAGCTAACATGGCTTAGCAACCTTTTAAATCTCTAGTCTACCTCCCACACAGTATCAGTATCCAACTGCTTTATTTCTTTGATTTTTATGATACACTAGGACTCTGACTTTGGTTTCTTGAGTCCAGCGTTCAATTTAGTCTTCGTCTCAACCAATGTAACATTTTCATTTGTCGTAGCATACTTAATTTAAGAATAAAATTATCTATCCTACAGTGCTATAACCAACTGCTCTTTCATCGTATTTTCATATGTGATGTTCTGCGAACTCCATATTGCTTCTGCAACAAACCATAACTATTCATGATCATATGATCCCTTGAATACATGAATCTTTAGGGGTTGGGCCATGGTGAATGGGGGAGGTACAGGAACAATATCATATGCATGGTGACGGGGGTGGAAGTTGGGGAATCTACACAGTGCTCTGTTGGTTTTCAGATCTCAATGACACACTTCTCGGGGTAGAGGGGTTGCTTTCCCCTCCCTAAGTTCTGAAAAACAGACTATATTTAGTTCAATGTAAGTACCCCAATTTGTTCTGAATATTTTACGCTTCACGTAGCACCAGGTTCTCTTTCCCCGAACTTCAATCTTTGCGCATCCATAATACAACTTTTTTGCACAATAGAATTTTAATACAAAACTTCAGCTAATTTAAGTACTTACCTCGCATAAATTTCAAAAAGTTGTGGCTTGCTTCATTATAGGATACCAAGGTATCGATCATGAACTTGGTAATAAACCCTCCAAGGATACTATCAATCTAGTAATCAATAACTCTCACGATCTCATTATCATTATTTTTTAATTGCTAGATCAACCCTGGAGTCCACATAGTAGGCTTACTATTGAAACGACCTGTCTTGATATACACTCATACAACTCATTGGAAAAAAATGAGAAAAATGTCTTATACTGATCTCTATAAATATACTTTTGTAACCAATGCTCAGTAGAGATGCATAGATTTTTTTTTTCTTGCACAACAAACTCGCGCTATTTTAGATCTGCCAAATATTCAATCTCTTTCTTAGACGAATGCCACATCCAGCTATCCCTCAATTAGATCCCGGTCTCAGCAATGGAACCATTTAGTGGCTTGATGGGGCCCAGACCCAGGTTCAAATGTGGTTGCACAAACCAACAAAACCAATTATTAGTGGCCCTTTCGGCAACTATCCACTTGTGTGGACCGAAGTCTCACTTGAGGAAATATAGGGGGATCCTAGAACCAGGTTTTTGAATCCAGAGGAACATTGGACTATGACTTTAGGGTTTTCCTTCCTTGGCAGAGATTCACATAACAAATCTATCAATTATACAAGCGTTGTTCAACACATCAATTGAACTCACTAGCGGATTATGCGATCTTACTTAGTCATGCATAAAACAAGGTAAACAACCATAAACAAAACTACATTATGCAAGTATAGATTGAAACTCTTATTCAACAAATATATTCATAAAAAAAAGTAAAGTAAAACATATCAATATAAACATAGGTCTATCTCAACATGTCTTTCATTAATTGCTGAGATCTTTCTCACACAATCACTTTTACCCTGCACACTCATTTGCAGGGGTCTGCGCACTCAGTTGCAGAATTACTAAGGTCTTCATGTACTCAGCTATAGGAGCCTTTCCTCTAACCCAAAACCACAGAATATAACTCAAAATAGTCTTACATCCAAATGCATTTCATCAACTTAGACTTATTCTCTCTTAGAATTATATCTAGAATCATTATATAGATTTTGCATTTACAATACCATGGTTCGAAAACCATGGGCGGAGTTCAACGTTCATAAAATAATCCCATCCCATCACATAATAAGGTGATTTGAACCACCCCAAAACCCCTAAGACTCAAAATGGACTCTGCATTGCGCACTCCACTCCTTGATTTGTGAAGTCTTCTCTAACTTCTTTCATCGAGGGATCTCATGTCCAACAACCCTTTATGTGTCATGAATGGTGAGGCTTTTGGTGACACTTGTGGTGAATATTGTGGAAAATGTGCTCTCCTTTATCTAGCTTTATGACTTACTCCCACAAGCTTTCCTTATCCTCTTTTGAGCTTCAACATTGTAAGCATTAGAAAAAACTTGCAACACAATTAAACCCTCAATACAACCAAAGAACCAAAGCTTTGATACCAAAATTATCTATATTAGAAAACTTGAAGGTTTTTTGAAAGTTTGCAAGTGAAATTTTATGCAATTAGGTAATTTGCATTAACACATAAATTATGTATTTAAACTCAGTTTTGCAGCACAAAATAGAGACAATAATACCATAACAGAAACACAAGACAACAAAATGATGGAGGTCACCCCTCCTGGGCTACATCTCCTAGTCCAACTTCTAGTGTTAAGTTTCTTTCATTATGCGCTCAAAATATGTGTTTACATGGATTTTCAGTTCTCAAAATGCAAAAATAATGTCTCCAATGGTTCCAGAACAGTAAAAAACCCCTAGCTGGGCTCTTTATGCACTCAAATTGGTCAAAATTTGACTGAGTTATGCTTTGGTGAATTTTTTTACCTATTTGTTCTACAATCTACACCCACCTGCAAATCATCCTACAAATTCTGCCAATTTCGACAACGTGGAGAGAAAATTCACCTTGCATTGACGCGATTTGAGTCATTTCGGGTGAAAATTTACACCTATTTAAATGGAGTGGTGGCCCCATGATTCGACATATTGGAGCCACGTGGCACATTGGATGTCATAGGATGTGGGCTGGTTTAAAAAAATGCACCAAAATATTAACTCTGCATGAACTGCAGTTTGGTTGTTGCAACTGTGGTTTTGGGTTATGAAAACCTATGCCATACCATAACTCTAACCTCGACCTCAGCTACTGTGGTTGGACTGGTGGTAAGGTTTCAAACCTCGCGCCAAAATTTAAACCATAACTTCGACTGTCTTCATGGTTGAACTGTGGTAGGGGTTTCAGAACCATTGATTAACTGACTGCTCATTTGATTGTGGTTTGTGTATGTTGATTCGTGGTGTTGGGGCCAGGGTTAACCCTACACCCTCGGTGCGTCGACCTACGGTCTTGATATGAATGGGAATATTAGTTATGTTATTCTAAGATCTTGTTCAGAATATAAATCTTTGTGAAGAAGGTTTGTCATCCAAATGGCAAGTAGAAGTAGGTGGTTTTATGTGTTTTTGTTAATTTATGTTCATGAATTATTTTATATAAAATCAAACATAAATGGAAGCATGTAATAAACAATATTACGCCAGCAATTTTTTAATGAGTTCACCCCTCCTGGGCTACATCTCCTTGGATCAACTCCAATGGCTTGAGCCCTTCTTATTAAGCTCAATGAATGAAACAAGCAGTACATCAAATGTTGAGCAAGGCAATGATAAGTTTCTCCTACAAAGAAACATATTGTTGCAAGTAAATCATCCCATAAGCATGCTAAACTTCAGTGAAACATGAAAAAAATCAACAACAATATACATATTACATCAAGATCCTAAACTCCAGCTTCAAGAGCTACAATTGCACCACATAACACCATGTAGTACATGAAAAAATATCTTCTTCAATGACATAAAGAGGAAAGAAGTATGAAAAGATACAAAAATGATGAATTTTTTGTTTCAGAAAGAATATGGAGAGTAGACAACCCTTGCAAGGCCATCTTCAACATCAAACTCCTCCATAAGTTTTTTCAACACCATGGTTGACCATGGCAGCCTTTGGCTTCAACCTGCAAAAAAGCCTACCTATAGTGCTCTATGGATCCTGAGACTTGTTCCATTGATTCCATAATAGTAAAAAATGGTACCTTAGGCTCTTTTTTCATCCAATTTGGTCGAAAACTCCAGGAGTTATGACCTCTCCTAGTTTTCTCACTATTCGATCTACAAACTGCACAAAATCCGACCACTAACCACCAAATTTTCCCTAATTTCTGCTAACAGACCCACAATTCCATCGAAATTCGGGTGGATTTGTTTGGTGCTTTAAATTTCTTCTATGGCCTTAAAGTTCGGAATAATCTAGGCATATGGGTTTCATGTGTCTGAGGGTCGAGTCCCAAACTCGTGCCCCTGTCGACCAAACACCAACAGTCTACGGTTAGGGTTAACTGTTGCACCCAAGTGTTCACATGAAGGCTTTTTTTCGGTGGTTAGGAGGAGCAGTTAGCTGATGGTTAAGGTTGGAGCTTTGATGGTTTGGAATTTACATGCCACGGTTTTATGTTGCGGTTTGCTAGCAGTAAATGGGGGGGTGTGGGGCTAGCCTCCCGCCCATGGTCTCGCCTCCGTGGATGGCCAGGGCTGGGGCTAGAGCCCAGCCCCCTCCCCCAATCTCACAACCATTCAACGTTAAATATAATTGGTAGAATACATGGTTAAGAGTCACTGTGTAGAGGATATGGTAGGTGTGCGCCTTAGTTCAGTGGAGGTCTTGTGTTTGACCCCTACTAGATCCCTCCGATCCATAAACCAAGATTTTAATGCACCATGAGGGGGACACGTGCCAGCTCTAGGCTGAGCCACATGCCTCTTCCTCATTGGTCTACCCATGACCAATAAAAACATGCTAGCTAACATACCACTGCAAAAATCATACCTTGCCACTTGGCAGCTCGTAATTCGACTGTGGAATACGTTGACCTACCCAGTCAATAGGCCACATCAGTAGTACAGACTGCTGACTGGGCTCCCTGCCTACATAATTTTTTTTCCAAATTCACCTGTTTAGGAAAACAGAAAGAACACATTTCTGAAGGAGTCCATTTTTCGTGAAATGAGTCGCGTTAGATTCAGAGCGACGAATACTACGCGATCGTTCAGGTTTCATGTCATTCCGAGAACCTTTTTTTAGCAAAAATTTAGCTCCTGATCATGCTTCCCCACTGAAAAATATTTTGGACCCCAAAATCTCACTTTCATTAATTCAGCTTCTGAAGGTTTCGTTCCTCCATTCATTCAAATTTGATCAAATCGATGCTTGTCATGCCTTGGCCTGTACTTCTCTAGGCTATTTTTCAACGTGATCTTGGAATACAAATTGTTTGAATTCTATTTCAATGTTCTTCTTGTCTTGTCCATGTCACTATGGTCATTCACAACAACATCATTCCCAAGAAGAATTCTCAAGGTGATCATCTGCAAAATCCTCATCAAGGATAAGGCCCCAAAAAGAAACTACGACAATTGAACTAACAAGTTTCACATAGTGAATACTTGTGTAAATGGGTGCCTAACACATTAGTATCCTACTACATCTGTTGTTACTACTCATACAATGCTTTGAAAATTATTTCTAAAAACATAAATATAAATGCATTTTTACAACATGGAAATAATTTGAAATCCAAATTTTCCATTAAAAATGACTATTCTCAAGCCAAACTTAAGATGAAAATGCTCAAAGAAAAACATTGTTTCATTTTAAGTGATTTATTTATGAATGTCACCTTTTATAATAGTCCAACTATGGGGCATGCAACTAGTGCAAAACAATATTTACAACTTCCATGGGACAAATAGTCCACCCACTTATTACCAAACCAAGTAAGTGAACCCTCTATTTGTTCTTCCTCTTCTTCTAGTGTTTCATCAGGTATGGCTGCATCTTGCGCCGCTCTTGACATGGTTTATTCCTCTTCAGGTACATGCACAAATTGCTTTCCCTTGCTAGGATGAAGATGTTGAAACAGTCGCCAACATTTTGCAACCCAATGTCCACTGATTTTGCAATGAGTACAAGATTTATTTTGAGCTCCTCTTGGCTCACATGCCTCAATAATTGGATTAAATTTTCCCTTCTCGAGTTTCTTTCCAATAGAGATGTTAATCATCTTGAGAATTGATTCCCTCTTTCGCACTTATCTACTCTATGGTTAGATGAAAGGAAAAAAGTACATGGAATTAAATTCTTAGAAAATTTGTTCAAATTTTCATTTTTCTTCCCATCTTGAAATTTTTTTGATACAATAGGATGTTTATACCTCTTTTGCTTGCTTTTTTAGTTGCTCTTCTTGCATGAAGAACTTGTATGGCGAGTAGAAATTTCATAGTGAGAAGAACTTAAATTATTTTCTTCTTCATATTTTCCATCTCTCTCTAGAGACACCTTCAAGTCTTTCTTGTATTTTAAGAACCAAGCATGTACTAGTTTTGGATGCAAAATCCAACACCTTTCCTCCTTGTGTCCTCTTTTGTGACAAAAGGCACATGATACACAATAACTGTCTTCAGAAGACCATTCTTTTGCTGAAATATAGCCCAAGCATTCATACTTAGGTCTATCCTTGGCTTCTATTGGATTCTTGATTCCTTTTTGGTTCACACCAAGACCTCCTCCCTTGTAACCCATTTTATACAAGAGCTTGGATCCAATTCCATTACCATACTTTTCAAACGCTACAAGTGAACTTTCTTCAACACTTTTATGGAAAGAAGAAGCATACAAAAGCTAACCAATGGTTCCATCTTCTTCTTGAGGTAAAAATATGTTTGAAAACCCCATTTTGATCTTGGATGTGTCCACTTGGACTCTTTATTTCTCTTCCTTCATCTCCCAAAAATTAGGTACTCATTGAACCTCATCCTCTAAATCATGTGGAAAAAAGGCAGTAACTTGTCCATCATCCTTTTCTTAAGGACTTTCTACACATGCATCTTGCATAAAGGTTGTAGAAAAAGATAAATTTTTTTAAGAGGATGGTCGCTTGCCACCATTCTTGTCTCCTTCTTCCCTTGAAGAACATTCTTCACCTGGAGGCAGTGTAGAGATTTCACTATGCAACTGGGTGTTCCTCTCGTCATAAAGGACCCTAACTATATTTTCCATGTCTATAAAATCCTTTCTGACAGCTTTTACATCTTCTGACATCTTGGTAGACTCTCCTCCTTGGAACATACTTTTGTTGAAGCCTCAAGATGGAACTTTGAGGTAGAATTGGTGGTAGATACTTTCTCTCCTTTCCAAAATATTTCTCCTCACTTGAGCTTCAAAACACCTTCACTTGCAACAACAAACAAAACCATCTTTCAAAAAGAAAATCGTGTGCTCTTATACCAACCTGATTTGAATGGGAATATTAGTTACGCTATGCTAAGATCTCGTTCAGAATATAAATATTTGTGACTAAGGTTTTTCCTCCAAATAGCAAGTAGAAGTAGGTGGTTTAATGTGTTTTTGTTAATTTATGTTCATGAATTATTTTATATTAACTCAAACATAAAATGGAAGCATGTAATCAACATTATTACACCAGAAATTGTTTAAGGAGTTCACCCCTCCTCGGATAAATCTCCTTGGATCATCTCCAATGGCTTGATCCCTTCTCATTAAGCTCAATGAATGAAACAAAGAGTACA
This sequence comes from Pinus albicaulis, assembly GCA_034641835.2. Lineage (NCBI taxonomy): Eukaryota > Viridiplantae > Streptophyta > Pinopsida > Pinales > Pinaceae > Pinus > Pinus albicaulis. The sequence continues at coordinate 533,647,883 of CM076579.1, forward strand.
TCAAATGTTGAATGAGGGAATGATAAGTTTCTCCTACAAAGAAACATACTGCTGTAAGTACATCATACCATAAGCATGATAACCTTCAGTGAAGCATGAAAACAATCAATAAGAATGTGAATCTTACATTAAGATCCTAAAATCCAACTTCAAGAGCTACAATTGCACCACATAACACCATGTAGTACATGAAAAAATCTCTCCTTCAATTACATAAAGAGGGAAAAAGTATGAGAAGTTACAACACCGATGAATTTGTTGTTTCAAAAAGAATATGGAGATTATACAACCCTTTCAAGGCCATATTCAACATCAAACTCCTCCATAAGTTGTTTCAACACCATGGTTGGCCATAGCACTCTTTGGGTTCAACTTGAAAAAAATACTATCTAGAGTGTTGTATGGATCTTGAGACTTGTTCCATTGAGTCCAAGATTGTCAAAAATGGTATCTTAGTGATGACGGGGTAAAACCCACAGTCCCTGTTTACTCTTATTTTCAACCTCAAATATGTGTACAAAGTGAATTCAAATTTCATTTCCCAACCTATCCAAAATTTGGGCAACTCACACCATTTTAACTTTTGAGCTAACAATTTAAATAAATAAATCTAGAGCTTTTAATATCTCAAATCAGAGATTTGAGATATTAATTCAACAATTCCTTTATGGTGATAAAAGCCCAAAGCATAGGATATGCTCTTCTTATAAAATCCAGTCAATGTTTTATTTCAATCCCAGAATTAAAGCGCAACCCAAAACTACATATAAAACTCAACATATTCACAACTGGCCCTCATCACATATTCCAAATGATCCTTACCCTTAATGCAACCATACATATATATATCGGCCTTTCTCTATATGAAGACTTCCCTTCCTTTTATATATGATGATGAAGTCATATGTTTGCTTCACTTACCATAACCTTCAATTAAAATAATCCTTGGCAATTAGATCTGAAATGGTAAACTATATTTACTGCACATATATTAAACCCAACGTGCTTATAATTCACCTCTTATACAATACTCTGCATCATTCCATGGATCGACCCAATTAACTTCAATGTTAGTTTAATGGTGGTCCTATCCCACAACATATCCATACGCATAACCATTACAACGTACCTTGGGTTGTTAAACCAATGCCGATATATGGCCGGTCCCACAACAACGTAACTCACCATTCACATCTGACGGTGGAGGAGTTGTCGCGCTCCGATCAACGATCCAACGGACAAAATGAAGTTTCGCATTTTTTTTGAGACCGAGCGTTAACGCTCAAAAGGAACACGATGAAAGCGGTTTTCTAAACCCGGTCAAGGATACGTGTTGGCTAGAGACCAATATCACGTTATTTTTGTAAAAACAACTTACCGCTCAAGAAACTACGCGACACTGCTGGTTTCTCACACGCTAGTTTCACTGTTCACGCTCCTTTTGGTTCCGCCTTTCTCCCTCGCTCAAGGTTTCGTCCTCACCTAGTTCCATTCTTTTATGTGTTCCACTCCTTTATAAGTGGCCCTTGTCTCACTAGTATTTCAACACGGTACTACTATATGTATAACACACAGTTCCATTACACTGTGCCTTCAAGGTTCTATCACCCCAAAACTACTAGCCTCCAAACTTCTTCTCTCACCATCGTGGTTGACTAAGGAATGGGATTCCTTTCCGGCCTTTCTGCACTTCTATAATCATCATAAACACGTTAACCTTGAGTGTGAACTGAACCCTCACTACGTGTATACGGATAATTTCTCTTTGGCTTCCTACACAGAGTCCTTATAAAGGTCTGCCCCCTTTTGATAGATTTCGTTCACCCATCAATAACTCATCGCCCAGAACTTCAATTCCAAGATATTCACTCAACTACTTAATTAAGTTCAAAATGCTCTCTTCACTGATTTAACCCAACCAGTGGACAGAGTGTTAATTAAGCCCTATCTCCAAGTCTCATTCATACCTTCTTCTATGCTTTCTTCATTTAATATACAGGCAGATTGTTAAGCCAAATTACAGAATCTTCCTCATACCCAGTTCATGAAAATTCAAGGCACCCTCACAGGAAGTTAATTCAAGCAATACTCATGCAGTATTGAGAAAAATCCATTCATATAAGAGTCACAGGAATTCAACCATTCTCACACAGAATTTGATTAAATCAATGCACAGATAACACTGAAAAAAATTCTTCCTTCATACAGTGAATTTACTTACAACTTTTACTTGGCCAGATTTTCGATCAATTGGCCCTTCTGCAACCTATCTTCTGCAGATCTCTCCTACAGCTCTACGCAGCCTATGTAGGACTGCTAGACTCTGTCCTTGAGACTTATTTTATACAAAAAATGCTAAAGAGTTGATTCAGATTCTTTAGTGACTCGACAAACTCTTGGGCTCCTACAGTTCCAGATTTAGCCTAATCCCTAGATAACTGAAACTGACTATCTCTTTAGATGCCCATTAATCATTCAAGGTAGTTACATTTTTCTCCACAATTAACTAAAAATCACTCAAATATGAATAATTACATATGGGAACAAAAACATGAGACCCCCCTTATGTTTATTTATGTACAAAATATTGTCTTGGGCCTAATGCCCCTGCATCACTTAGCCTCTTTTTTCATCCAATTTGGTTGAAAAATCCAGGATTTATGCCCTCTCCTAGTTTGACCACTATTTTCTCCACAAATTGCACAAAATACGGCCACTAACCACCAAATTTTCCCCAATTTCCGCTAACAGGCCCATAATTCTGCTAGAATTTGGGTGGATTTATTGGGCGCTTTAAATTTCTCCTACGGCCTTAAGGTTAAAAAAATCTGGGCATATGGGTTTCATGTGTCTAGGGGTCGAGTCCCAAACTCCAGCCCCTATTATTCCTTTTATACCTTATGATATTCTCAATCAAATGTGATGTGAACGGAGCTCCTTGATCAGTGACTATCTCCCTTGGATACCCAAATTTGTAGAAAAAAGTTTCCCTGAAGAAATTGACCATTTTTTTTTTCCTTTAACAGTCTTTGTCTCTACCCACTTTGTCAAATAGTTAGTGCATACTATGATGTATTTATTTTTTCTGGATGGTGGATCAATTGGACTAATGAAATCCATACCCCACTTGTCAAATGGATCTAAGGCCACTTGAGGTTGTATAGGAATTTCATACTTGGTTGTGGGTTTTCCCATTCTCTAACAATGGTAACGTCTATCGGTATACCTTCTTGCGTCTTGATGGAGAGAGGCCAATAGTATCCAGCTTGTAAGGCCTTGAAAGTTTTCCTCTTGGCAACAAAATGACCCCCGCAAGGCCCATCATGAAATGTTGAGAGGATTTCAAAGTCTTCCTCTTCCCTGAAGCATCTCCTTAGAATCTAATTTGGTCCCAATTTGAAAATATTTCTTCCAATCCAAGTGAAAGGGGCTTTCTTTCTCACAATTCTGCTTTTCCCCCTGGAGGACAGATTTGGAGAAAATCTTCCTAGAATCAGGTAGTTGGCTATGCTAGAAAACCAAGGAGAGAGAGTACTGATGTAGAAAATAAGTGCTCATATGGAAGTTGACCATCAATCATCCCTTCATAATCTGAGGTAAAGTGAGTCTAGAAAAAAAATCTGCAACTATATTTCATTTCCCTGGCTTATCAATGATAGTCAAATCAAACTGTTGTAACAATAATAACCATCTAATAATTCTAGCATTCACATCAGGTTTTTCATCAAGTATTTAATTTTTGCATGGTAAATATCCACAAAAACTTGGTACCGAGTGATATAATGTTTGAACTTGTTCAAGGGATGGACAACAACTAAAATTTATTTATCAGTGACAGTGTAGTTCAATTCAACCTTACACAAATTTTTACTTATGAAGTAAATGGCATAGGGTAGTTTATTATATATTTTTCCCAAAGCTGCACCCACATATTTATTTGATACATTTGTATGGATATGGAAAGGCAGAGCCCAGTTGGGACCTCAAAGTATAGGATCAGTGGTCAAATTTTCTTTTATGATTTCAAAGGCCTCTTGAAAACTGCTTGACCATCATAATTATGAGTCCTTGGTCAGCAATCCAAACAATGGTGAGTCCATCTTGCTAAAATCCTTGATGAATCTCCTATAATAACCATCCAATTCCAAGGAAATCCTAATATATCTCTATTTATGAGGAGCAGGGGCCGTTTTTATGATAGAAATCTTGTTTGGGACTACTTGTATTCCTTCCTAATATATGGAGTGGCCAAGGACAATCCCTGCCTTCCTCAAGAATTAACACTTCTCATGAATCAAGGAGAGATGAATTTTAATGCATATCCTCAATACTTTATCCATATTAGACAGGGCATCTTATAAATCACATCGATAGGGAGTGAAATCATCCATGTATATTTCCACAAAGTCATGGACAAGTTCAACAAATATGCTCATAACTTATCTTTGAAAAATGGCAGGGGCATTACATAGGCAAAATGGGATAACTCTATAAGAAAATGTACCCCAAGGACATGTAAATGTAGTATTTTCTTGGTCTTCAAGGCTGATGTGGATCTGATTGTAACCATTGAATCCATCCAAGAAAGAGAATAACTCGTTTCTCGCAAAACCATCTAAGACTTAGTCAATGAAAGGAAAAGGGAAATGGTATTTCTTTGTGGCCTTGTTCAACTCTGTAATCAACACAAATCCTCCACTTCCCATTCTTCTTTGGGACTAAGACTAGAGGTGACACCCATTCACTATCTGAGATGGGGTATATGAACCTTGCATCCAAAAAATTTTTTAATTCATCCTTTACTATGTCCTTCAAGTCTCAGTTCATTCTCCTCTGGGGTTGGAACACATTCTTTCGTGTCTCTTTCATGTAAATATGGTGAGTGTAGACTGAGGGATGCACCCCTTTAATTTATTTATAATCCCAAGCAAAAGAATCTAATTTATCTCTCATCATCTTGCACAATTGTTCTTCATGTTTGGCCAAGAGAGAGGGATTAATACTTAAGGTTCTGGATGGGACAAATTCTACAATCTTGGAAGGTTCAGGGCTTGAGTCAACTGAGCATTTATTCTTTCACAATTTCATAAAATGGAATTGTAGTGGGGGGTTGGTTTTGAAGGATATGGTCAATGAGGTTATCTTCATCAGGCTACCCCCCTCTGATAATAACATCCAAGGTACATATTTTGTATGGTGTTGCATGAAACAATTCATCTTATTCCTCATCCTCCATCCATAAAGGTAGATCATGTTCAATAGAAGGCTGAGAAGGAGGATATAATATCAGTTGTTTTGATAAGGGCCCATTATTAATGGTCATGTTTCCAGCCCTACAACTGACATAGGAATCAATAGTGGCTAACCAAGTTATTCCTAAGGTAAGAGGATAACCATTAAACTTGGATTTGGGTTGAAGTACTAAGAATTCAGTGGGATACTCCCAAGAGTTAATGGATACCATAACATCCTCAACAACTCCTCAGGAGCTACTATGGATCTATCTGTAAGTTGCAACACTGTAGTGGTCTTTCTCAAGGCTCCTTGGAGGTTGAGCTTCAACATGGTTTATTTAGTCATCACATTGATGACAACCCCAAAATTGATCAATGTATGAGGGACAATGATTCCATTAGTGTGCACATCCACTACTGAACTTCTAGGGTCTACGTATTTTGGGAAAATCGATCTCCCCGACATCAAATCAGATAATTGACCAACAACATGGATGGTGGGGGTGTCACTCTTCTTTCTCCCTGGATTTTTGAAGAATTGATCCTTGAAAAGCTTATTGTATATGGGAAAATCCTTAATAGACTAGAAAAGGGGTATCTTAACACACAAGTTCTTAAAATCTCCTAGAAGTTCAATATCTTATGGGGTGTGTTGGTTAGGATGGATCAATCTCTCAAGAAAAGGAGGTGGATTTACTTGAGGGGTAATTTATTCATTTTCCTCTTCAATCTCTTTAAGTGGAGATGGTGGAGGGTTATCCGGGAGAAATCTCCTAGACCTAAGTCTAATCTCTTGGATCTGCACAACATAGGCAGGGTAAGATGTCTCTCCACTGTAGACCTGTTATGTCTGTTTGTTATTCGGGTTCGGATTAGGTTGAGGAGGAATTTGAGGTTTCTTAGGTGGAGTTAGATGACTGAGTTGTGGCTGAGGTTGGGGTGGAGGAAGTAAAGTAGGAGGTTGGTTGAGTTGAGGCCTCCACCCTTGCAATGGGTTGCTCCATTGAGGAGGTTGGGGATCATATGGTTGAAATGGTTGATTGACAAGTTTAAGATGATATGGAGGAGCATAAGGCCAAGAGGGAGGTGTGGGCCATGATGGATAAGTAGAGGAATATCAAGGCTGAAAGGGTGAATTTTAGTTTGAATTGTAGTAAGAATAAGGTACACCTTGCAAGCCTTGTTGGTATGTCTAAGGTCCTTGAGGCCTCCTTTGATTTATAAAGTATATTTTCTCTAGTCCACCTTCCACCCCTTGGTATAAAAATTTTAGGCCAGGTAAGGAAGGGCATTTGTCTGTTACATGGTTTTCTTCATAGACTGAGCAGACTTATATGATATTCATTGGGCATTCATTCCTAAGGTGTCTTCTAGTGCATCTGGGGAAAAATATAGATAGGGCTCTCTCTGCCTCCTCTTTTTTCCTCTTGATATGTATGCTATCCATTTTCAAGGAAAGTGTATGGAACATTTCACTCTTGAAATCCTCTAACATGTTACCTACCTCACTTTTGATGGATGGGGTGGAGGAAGAGATACTGACCAAGCCTTGGTTACTTCTGCCCTTTTTTTGGCTTCCCTAGAATGGTTTTCGAACAAATTTTTGATGTAATCATAGGAAAACTGATAGACATCCCCTCTGGATAACATGTTGAGGGTTTTCAACACTTCCTCCCTAATCCCTTAGAGAATAAATAACTTGAGTAATCCATGATCAAGGGTGTCTTTATCCCTCTTGTAGTTAAGTTGAAACCTTTCCTCATAGTCTTCTAAGACTCATTATGACCTAGGATCATCCTAAATATTTCTTCCTTCATTTCTTTGTACCCACAATAGTCTTTGTATTTTTTATTTAAGGACTCTTGCATTTGGGCCCAGGTAGTGATGTTGTCCCTAGGAAGACCCATGAACTAGCACAAGGCTGCATCCTTGAGGGTAGAGGGGAAAATTTTCAACTTTTTTTCATCTGAGGAATTGTCATAAGTCCTACATAAAACAACAAACTCAAACATGAAAGTGTCAGGGTCCTCAGAAGCTAGGCCATGGAAGTGTGAAAGGGATGAAGGGCTGATGTTTTTCCTCTCAATCTCTCCATTTATTTCCATGATGGGAAAGACCTGATGTTTAATCTTCTTAGCCATAGCTTGGATAAGTGAAGTAGGTTCTTCTTCTTCCCCAATAGATTGTTCAAAGATTTCAGGGTGCTCATCTAGAGGGTATTATAACTCACATTCACTGAATAAGGGTGAAGGTTGACTATGTGGGGATGTGGGGATTTTTGGTAGAAATTTTCCTTGGTTGTCCCTACTCCTACAAGGAATGAAAGACAATTTTTTTTTTCTTTTCACTTTTTCAAACGGAATTCAAAACAAACACAGAAAAAAATACTTAAGCAGAAACAAGCATCTACTTAAACACCTCCCTGGAAATGACGCCAAAAAAGTGGTGAGCCCTGGTATTGCACCAAGAGTGTTACAAATCCCAAGGGCTACTCAAATTTAATTATCAACCTAGGGTTCATACAAATTTATAGGTGATAGTGCTATATACACAAGAGATGGATTCTACTCATGCCAGCTTCAACTAGGTATTTTTACCAATAGTACTTCTAGGCCATTCCTCATACTGGATTAAAGTGAAATTAGCTATTGTAATGCAGGGAATTACTTCTAATATAATATAAAGAGATTTCCTATCAAACTTGTACTTTTAATTGACTGTGAAAGAAAATCATATACAATTAACCTAATTGCAGAAAATGAAACTATACTATGGGAAATCATTAATCTAACTATCCATTAATTTGCAATAAAGAAACTATTATATCATCACACAATTCATCATATAATAAACTAAAATTATATATACTACTTCACTCAACTTGTACTTGCATGTAAACTATTGTCTTATTCAAGCTAATTCCGAGATGAAATAAAAAACTAATGCCTAATTTTTTTTTGCAGCAAGGAAGGAAGGAGATTTGGAGTGGCCCAGGGTCTCTTCTAGTCATGAGTTCATAGATGGGGATCAAGTGCATCCTATCCTAGGTTCAAATGGGAATAGGGAGAAAAACAAGAGTGTAAATGGTGACCTGCAACAATGCTACAAGAATTTTCTACATGATATTTGTATTGTTACAGGAAGTCTTGAAGTGCTACATCAAGTAGGTCGAGAAGGATACAAGGATGAAAAGGATGGAAAGAATGTGTGGAAAGGTGGGATATGGTGGAAGTAGGTGAGTTATGTATGACCAACACCTCCATCCATTCTCAGAACCGTTGGAAGGCCTGTTTTTCACTTGGAGGGCTCCTCACAGTGGTGATGAAGGTGAGTTCACAAAACAGGGTTTTGGTGGCAGAATTGGAGGTTGGAGGGAAGTAGGGTGAAATCCAAGATGACATTGATGAAAGGTGTCATTTTCCTGCAGCTGTAGAAAATCTTGCAACACTACACACATCCATGCATTGATTATTGACAAACTAACATGTTTAAGAGTGGAAAATATGAGTTGAATAGAAACCCTACTTAACCTATGCTAAAATATGATCTAAACACATATCCAACTTTTAACTTACAATAAGCGTATGATGAACATGATAATCACACTATTTAACTTTCCAATAAATCATAAACAAACTATTTTTGGACTGTAGGTGGAGATTATTCTCCTCATGCTCCCATGATATAGATGAGAAAGAGAGGCTACAAGAATAGTTTTGATATATTTTTGTTGTTACTAGAATGCATGGAAACTAAACAAAATGTTGGAACCTAAAAAGAGGATATAAATACACAAGCAGGAATCAGCCAATGGACTGGGCCCTAACCCAAAAGCATCAACCCTCTGAGTCTAAATCAATAATGGAACAAACAAATTCCCACTATCATTGCATCAAAAGGTATAATACATCATATGACAGTAAAAAAAATAATACTAAATCAGAGATAAATAGCTACCTAGTTGAATACGAAGTTCGAATCCTAATGAGATCTTGTACATGCTTATTTATACAAATGGGTATCTATCAACGACTCCCTAAAAATTAGGAATATGGTCTCCTTTATCTTTGAGAAGAGTGGAGGTTGGCTCCTCATAACTACCATTTTGTTTGGTTGTCTTTGCCTTGAAGTTGTTGGGAGAGATATTGGTGTGATATTAGTTGATTGATGGAGTTAAGGAGGTGGAAAACCCTCCTACAATCTATCCTTGTTTTCTATTCCTAGCCCTTAGGTGGAAAATGTCTAAAAAATGGCTTCATTTCCGGTAATTAAATCAGAATAGTAAACATGACATGACAAACATATTTCACCCTTCTCACTAAGCATAATATAATAAAAATGTAAATAAATGTGAGAGAGAAGTAACTTAATAAGCTGAAGGACAGAATTGTAACCCCTTAAAATGTACGTAATGATGAGCCTCATCACCACTCTCTCATTTTATCTAGGGACTTGAATTTCACTATGATGCAGGGCTAGCCTGCAAAACCCAGAATCTTTAGTCTTTGTGCATATAAAAATGCATCTCAGCATCTTCTCAAATCAAAAACCTCAATCAATGGAAAATTCACACTTTCCCATGTCAACATGCGGAAGCTTTCCAATATATCATTCAATACCATCATATATTATCAATCCCGATCCACTCACCTTCAAGCAAATTCATAAACTTTTGAAACCTTCAAACAATATTCAAATGCTTCCTTAAACCATATCAAAGCCTTAATTTTCTCATTCATTTAATCACCAACATTCACATGTGTTTATACATATCGTCCCAAACTTCCTTCTGCAGTTCCAATCCAAGATTACATGCTTTCATACCAAATAAACATCATTCGATTCCAAAGCCAAATCTTGTATATGCACTTTTTAAGATCAGATTTCATTAAAAGTCAATCAACCAAATGCACCCTTCGTTTTACAACATTACACGCCACAACCTTCCATAATTCAATGCCATCATCATAATGGAACTCCATCTATAGGAATTAACCCAATGCATTACAATTTCTCATGCTTACAAAATTCATTAACACTATTCGGACTTAGAACTGCAATCTATATATGCGCTTTACTCCAAGCTCATGACCGCATAGTTCAAACAATTGAATCCGAATTTCATACCTGTATATCTGCGTTTTTTCCCAGGAGTGAACTTCATTCCAGCGCTGCACCATCTGCACTTTGCCAGTTTTTATATACGTTGGCCATTCCTCATCGACTCCACCTGCACAGTTAATCTGATCCTTTGCTTCGAAACCTCTGCGATTAAACAATTAGACATAAATTTGCCTTGAACACGGAACCAAACCGGATTCAACATTCATTTATACACCATTCTGTTCCAATCTTCATCACGCAGAACAATTACACAGTAGCGCCTTTTACCTTTAGCTGCATTCGATTTAATAATCAAATTTGGTTTAAAATAAACACTGTCTAGATCAGCGTTTTTTTTACTCCACGCCTTTCTGCATGTGCTACTTATTTATGTGCCCAGAAAATGGATTGATTTAAAACCAGAGTTTGTGAATTAACAATTGTTTCAGCATCAGCCTAATACCTGTGCCTTTACACCCAGACTTACACCATGTGATCGATTTACTTGAAACACAATTTCTGAAGTTAAATGTCAACATTCTTCTACTCAGCTGAAATAACGCTTCTCTCCTTATATGATTTGCGGAAACACACCTGTGCGCTTCCATTCAATCTGTATCTTTGACGCTTGCATTGTTAGTGCCAAACAGCATGTGGACTTGAAATGATTGCAGTGAACACACATCCAGCACTACAAATCACAGCAAATGCTCAAATCGATTTACCCACACAATTCCAGCGCTACATATCATAGCAAATGCTCAAATCGATGTATGTAAAGATCGATTTACCCAACATATTTAATCGATTTCTGAAGATAGCAATTATAATATGGATCCACTAATTGACATAGAACAACGCTTTCAACTTAATGAAACGAAATACAATCCTTCCCACAGAGAACGCAGGCTTAATTTCATGTTGGACATTTCCATTAACAATTATTTTTAATTCCATCATTCGCATCACCAGCGCAATCAGTAACATTAATCGGCTTTTCATTAATGCATTCGACCTTCATCACTTTCTGAGTTGAATTTGTAATATAAAACTTGAGAGTGAGATATAAAATCGAATCTCTATTCCACAGATACATACAATTCATTACAACCTAATTTCGTTTTATTCATTGAACACATAAATCCAATCTCACGCAAACTCAATACTGGACATACAGTAAAAAATCAAAGGTTGTATTGACACACAAAACACTTACAATACAATCCTTTCCTAGGCCTGATTTCCAATTATTTGGCCCTTTACAATTTCTGAAGGCTGCCAAACAGAAACCCCTTCACTGCTCACTCACACCCCTCTCATGCCTTTGAGGCTTGATGAATTTATACAATTTTTAAAAATGAACTAATTAAATGCTCAATCCCCTTAATATCTCAACACCACTAGAATATCTCAACAAACCCTATTATCTAGAATCTTATCCCTAAAACTTAGAAACTAATTCCAACTTAGGCTCCCTCATTAATTCTAAATAATCTAGAAACTAATTTCTCTCACATTTACAATTTCTCATAATTAATTAATTAATCACTCAAAATAATATTAATATTTACATGAAATTTAATATTTCTTCAAAACATGAAACCCCCTAGCTTAGATAAAATACAAGGTGTTTTTCGAAGCTAATGCTCCTGCATCACACTATCTTTGCAAGTGAAATCTAGGGGTTAATGCTTAGAATGACCCCTTAGCACCCGTCTTCTCTTAGCTAATAAAATAATCAAATTTAATAGATGTATGTCACTCTCCCATGGCCCCTACATGGAGGAATGAGAGATCAAGATAAGAATGTATTTCTAAAATAATCGACCCCTTCCTGTTAGTTGAGTCCCTATCTCATATACTAGGTAAATATCAATCCTAGGTTAATACTAAAGGTCTCTCAGACCACTTCTTGATCTTCCTCCAATTGGAATTTGAAACTTATTATGTAAATTATCCTTTTAAATTCAACCACTCGTAGTTGGAATACAATACATTCATCTCATAGGTAAAATCCTACTAGAAGGACTTGTCAACTAGACCATCTGATTCCACCATGGAATCTTGGGTGAACAAGATTAAGGAAATTAAACATAAGGTTAAGGCTTGGGATAAGATCAAAAAATAATTAAGGAAGGTGATTTTTTATTTAATAAACGAGAGTATGGAAACATTTTTCAATCCTATATCAAATAAAATTTTCCTGAAGAAGTGAAATCATAATTATGTAAATTGGATGAGAGAAAATCCCATATTTTAAAAGTTGAAGAGGAGGAATCATGATTGAAAAGTAGAGAAATCCGGGTAAAAGTTGGATATGGGAAAACAAAAATTTTCCATAAGTTTTCAAAATTTGGGAGAGTTACAAATTATATTTGGGAAATCAAGGATAAATAAGGTATTATTAGACTCTCTCAAGGGGATTTGGAGATGGCTACAAAGTATCACTTTCCAAGTCTTTTCAAAGACTCTAGTAGCAATATTGTAGTTAGCTCAACTTCAAGTTATCCAAAAATTTCCAAGATATATCTCAGAGGATGAATCTAATAAAATTGGTTTTTAAGTAACTTTTGAAGAACTTAAACAGGTCTTAAAATATTTTTCAAAGGAAAAAAATTCCCAGGACCAAATGGGTGGACTAATGAGCTTTACCTAGCCTTTCTTTATTTTATTGGGGAATACATTCTAAAGGTAGTAGAGGAGGAAAGAACATCTAAGATGGTTTATGGAGTGATAAATTCCATACTTATTTCTTTGATCCCAAAATGTTTAAAGCTAGAGACCTTTAATGACTTCAAATCAATTTCACTATGTAGCATGATCTAAAAAATTATTACCAGGATCATCTCAAAAATATTAGAAGATAAACTCATAGAAATGATCTCACTCAAACAGTCTAGATTTATCATTGGTAAGCAGATTCATGATTCCATTGGTGTGGCCCAAGAGTCCCTACACTATATTAAGCTAAAAAATATTGAAGACTTGGTTTTAAAAATGGACTTGGTAAAAGCATATGATAGAGTTAATTGGGCTTTCTAAGGATGGTACTCCTTAAAATTGGACTTCATTTGAAGGACACAAACTGTGGATAATGGGATGTATTTCATAAACCATTTTCTATTTTTTATTTAATGGACTTATGTCTAGTTTTTTCAACAGTTCAAGAGATTTGAGACAAGGTTGCTCACTTTATCCTTTGTTATTCCTACTTTCTATTGAAGGTTTAAGTATATTTACCAAAAAAGAGAAAAGTGATATGAATTTAATCGTTATATTGTGTGTCATCCATATCAATTCTTTCAGAGTGGAGAATGTGGAACAATCAACTCTCAAGACCATTTTTATCGGTAGGACCTAGTTTGGAAAATTAGGGTCTAAACCTTCTAGGATCATTTTTGAGGTATCAATCGATGTTTGTTTTTTGGGTAAAAATTCTCCACCTTAGAACCATGCATTTTCTTCCTTTTCTATGCATAGAGACCTTCCCAACTGCATAAAAATCATGCTAATCAAAGTCTATATGTGAAATTTATGCCACTCATAATTCAAGAGGATACAATGTCATCCCCCATTATTCATGAAAAATGTACTAAAAATGTGATTATGATAAATAATACTCTATACGATTCTATATTGTAACTCTGGTTAATATTTGAGGTAGTCAAATCTAACCATTAGTAGGTTATCGGGTTTTGTTATAACTGGACAACTAGGAGGAAAAGGGGTTCCATTCTTTTGAGTGAATTTGTTCCATAGATGAAAAAAAAACCAATATGGATATTATATGGAGCACACAAAGAGGGTTTGTTCATTTTTGTATCCCATGGTCAACAATCCATAATTCTTTGTACTCATAACCATATTTATAATCATAGAAAGAGAGCAGAGTGACCTCACCTTTCGGCTGGGTTTTTCTCCTGAAAGGGTTTCCCAGGTCATATCTTGTGTCAAATGAGTGTGTGAGATTTTATTTCATTGTTCTCTATTCCTTACATAATTTTAATTCACATGCATACACTATTAACCATAATCTATAGAGAAATAAAAATATAATAGTGTATAATTTTATATTTGAAATATAGTTTTATCGTATATGTTGTGGAAAAATTTCCAATGAAATATCCATGAAAGTTTATAGATCATATTAGTATCAGAGAAATTTTATTTGTTTATATTTTGGAGCTTTGAAGTGGATCTAGATTAGCTATGCAAAAAGTCGTAAATCCTCAATCATGGATGAAGAATCTCTGAATAACCCACGTGATCCTGCATAGAATAGGTTTTCATGGCTAGAACAAGAAGTCACAAACATAAATCATAATGTAAATCTCTTCATGACGACTTAATAAATAATATTGGAATATTCAAAGAAGATGGGGTTTATAATCCCAAGTACAAATTAGAAAGGGGATCAAGAGATCGAGAAAAAAATAGAGAACCAATGGAAAAAGGACCCAAAACATATCAACCCAGTTTGAGTGTTGTAAATCAATCACATCCAATATTCAAAATGGAAGCGAAAGTCAATATCAATTCGTACCATAGTGATATCGAAGCTCTAAATATAAATCAATGGTTTAACCTTATGGAAGTGTATTTCCATGTTCATCATATAGAGGAGGAATAAAATATTTCATTTGTGTCACTGACATTAAATGGTCATGGCCTAACTTGGTGGGAAATCCACATGGAGATCTTGAGGTTGGAGTGAGATCCTCCACTAACTAAGTGCGAGGAATTAAAAACCATCATAAAGTCATAATTTAACCCTATTGGGTATGTATAGGAACAGTGGATCAAGTGGAACTACTTCAGGAAAAATTCAGGGCAAAGCGTGCAAGAGTACACCACAAAGTTCAAAAATATGGCCATATTGTTGGGTGTCTCTCAAAAAGACCTATATGTACTCCTTAAGTATTTGTGGGGTATACAAACCATCTAAAGGAGTAAGTTATTTTTTCAAGACTAGATTGTTTTACGATGCTTGTGTAGAGGCACAATACCTAGAGAACATAGGCTTTAAAATGGTACAATAGAGTGGATCTAAGTAGAAGGAGAAATAGAGTGTTGTTAAGGAAAGGAAGAAGAAGAAAAATGGGGAAAAGATAAAAATAAGACAACCATGACACATCAATTCAAATATCCCAACAACCATTACAATGCTGTCAACAATACAGAGGAGAAGTGTTGGAATTTTCATCCAGAGCTTAACCTGAAGAATAGAAATAAATACAATAAGAAGAATAATGTCATGGCCACTAATTCAAGCAACCAAGTTGAAAGCAGCGTAGATGTGGATGAGAATATTTTTTGTAAATCAATGTACAAGGAGGTGAACATGAATAGCCTTCAGTAACAAAAAGAGAAAGAAAATACTAAATTATTCTATACGAAGATACATGTAAAAAATAACAAGGTTGATGCTCTGTTTGATTGATGATTGCGAGAAAATATCATTGCAATAGACCCGGTCAAGAAATTGGGATTGAAATTTTGTGATCATCCAAACCAATCCACTAGGATGGGTGAATAAGAATGCAGAGCTTAAGGTAAAAAAACAATGTCAAAATAGATTTTGCATTAGTGTTGATTTTATTGATGAAGTAGAACTATATTTGGTTCACCTAGATGTATGTGAAGTCGTGTTTAGGATTCCATACATGTACATGTGACATGAAATATTCATGCGGAGATCCAACCATTATCAGCTCGTCAAGGATGGAAAATATTTCACCATCAACGCACACAAATGAAAGTAACAAATTTCATTGGTAAGTATAAACCAAGGCAATAAATTGATCAGCTCCTGCAAGAAGTATATTTTATTGTTTTAAGAGAAAATTATTCTATAGAAGAGTCAATAAAAAGAAAGACATCCCTGTAGGGGTGTACTAAGAAATAAAAACAACAACTAGTATTGTTTCTATAGGAATATAGGGATGTGTTTCGAGAGAGTAAAGGGGTTAACACCTAAGATGGAAGTGGAGTACAAGATCTAGCTATTGCTAGACTTCCCATTTCCAAACATTAGGTTGTACAAGAATTTTTTTATAAAAGTAAGCGAGATGAAGAAATTCTTGTAGTATCTATTGGAATAGGGTGTCATTTGACTGAGTACATCACCATGTGGGTCACCCATCATCATTATGGCTAAGAAGGATGGGACTTGGAAGATGTGCATATATTATAGGGTGTTGAACAAGATAATTCTTAAGAACAAGTACCCCCTGCCCAGGATAGATGATCTATTTGATTAGTTGTAGCAAGAAAAATACTTCACCAAACTCGACTTAAATTCTAGATATCACGAGGTTTGAGTTAGATAAGAAGTTACCTGGAATAATACCTTAATCAAAACCAATAAATGTTTGAATGATTCGTTAGTCATGCCATTTCAGTCCTATGAAATGAATCATATATGTTTATGAGCTTAATGAATGATGTATTGTGCCATTTTATAGATTCGCGTGTTATTATATATTTCGATGATATACTAGTATACATTTCTACCTAGGAGGAGCACATCTCACATTTGAATGATGTGTTAGAGACATTAAAGAAGCACCAACTTCTTGTAAATATTAAGAAATGTGAGTTTTCATAGAATTCTTTGTTGTATCTCAATTACATGATGGTTGGAGGAGAGCTAAAGATAAATCCTGCCAAGTTGGAGGCCATCGTGAAATGTATGGTTCTTACTAATGTTTCTAAGGTCAGGAGTTTCAATGGGGCAATGCAGTACCCTAGGAAATTCATAGCCTCATTTTCAGTGGTAGGAGTTCCACTCCATGCCATAACAGTAATTGACAATAGTTTCCAATGGGGAAAGGGTCAATAGAGGGCCTTCAAGGAGCTAAAGAAGAAGATAATTCAAGCACCAGTTCTATCATTACCAAACTTGTAGTAGCCATTTGAAGTGAAGAAATATGCGAGTGGGTATTTTATGGGAGAAACCTTGATGTAAGGAGGAAGGCTTGTATTCTACCATTCTAAAGTGTTTCATGGGCTCGTTCTCAACTACCCAACCTATGACAAGGAGCTATATGCCATGGCGCAAGATGTGAAGAAGTGGAAGCACTATCTGATGGGAAATGAGACAATAATCCACACATATCACTAGCCACTATAGTTTTTGTAGGCCTAGAGTAAGCTACAATATACTAGGAATTACAAGTAGATGGTGTTTCTACAAAAGTTTCATTTGGTGATCAAGTACAAGAAGAGAAACAAAAACAAGTTGGTCGACATTCTCTCAAGGAAACCCAAATCAATGATAAAAAAACTTGGGGACTCTTATGCACATGGATCCATTCACCCATGATGCATACAAAGAGGTATATTCATAGGATGGGGATTTCAAGGAGGTGTTCCAATAGTTGTAGAGTCAGATTCATGTGCACGATGGTGACAACGTCATTGACTACCATCTCGAGTATGTGTTACTATACAGGTTGGATAAGTTATGTGTTCCTAAAGGTAAGTGATTGCAATTGATTAGAAAGTCTCACAACTCCAATGTTGCAAGGAACTTTAATTTAGGGAAGATTATGGTCATCTTTCAGAGGTATGTATATTGTCCCAAGATGCAATAACCTGTCGCTAGGTTCATAAGGGGATGTGTGTTTTTTTGTACCAACAACATAGAAACATGAAATAGGGTTTATAGCATCCCTTACATGTACCCAATTTTCCTTGAGAGAGAATTTCCATGAACTTTTTGGGAGGTTTACCAGCAACCAAGAAGGGACATGAATACCTATTCATAATAGTTTATAGGTTTAGCAAGATGTGTGTTTTGGTGCCTTGTAAAAATACTATCAATGGGAATAGCAAGAAGGATAATAAGGAGCATCATTTTAGACAAGGACATAAGAGTTTTAGTGAATTCTGGACTACATTGTGGGAGAATATGAACACAAAGTTAAATATATCTACAACATTCCATCCACAAATAGATGGACTGACAAAAGTAGTCAACAAGACTTTGGTGCAACTTCTAAGGGGATATAACCAAGAGCATTTGAAGACCTTGGATGAAAATATGGTATATATACAACATTCTTACAACAAAGTGGTGCACACTTATATAGGAAAGTCCCCATTTGAAACTTATTTTAGATATTTTCCTCCTTCGCCTTTAGACATTTCATATGAGTAGCAAGGCGGAGTGAGGGAAGATATTACAGGAGATTCCTTGAGGGCTGAAAATTTTATAAAGAATATCAAGTAGATCCATATATAGGTATAAGAGGCACTGTAGAATTCATAGGAGAAATATAAGGTTATGCGAGATCAACATAGAACAAAGAAATCATTCAAGGTGGGAGATAGAGTATGGCTACAGTCAAATAAGGAGAGGTTACAGGGGCCTGGTAAGAAAATCAAGGATCTGAGGTATGGCCCCTTTGACATAATGGAAAAGGTGGGTGACAATTCCTATCAACTCATTTTACCTCCATATATGGATATTTACTCAGTTTTGAGTGTAGATAATCTAAAACCGTATGAGCCTTCCATGCTAGATCAGGAAGAGGAACATGAATTACCTTCTATGAGTATTTGGCACTAGATTCTCAAGAAAAGATATAATTTTGTAGAAGATGTCCAAAACTAAAATACAGGGGTGGCACGATCTTTGGAACATTGAGTTGAAAGGAAAACTTACATGAGAAGCTAAATGGTACACCTGGGAGAAGGTGGAGGAAAAATTTCCTCACCTCATTCAATATAATATTTTGGGAACAAAAAACCTACAAAAATGGGGAGTTATGAATAAGATTGGATCATTATACTTTTTTACATCCATCTAGATCCTTTCATATTAGAAAAAGTGGAGGAATCAACTCTCAAGATATTTTTTACCAGCGGGACCAAGTTTGGAAAATTGGATTTTAAAACCTTTCAGGAGCATTTTGAGGCACCAAAATATGTTTTTTGGGGGTAAAAATTTGACACTTTGGTTCCACAACTTATTTTCCTATTCTACATGTAGGAACCTTTACAAAAATGCAATAATTGCATCAATCTATGTCTGTATGTGAAAGTTATGCTACTCAGAAGTTAAATTCATGTTTTCACCACAATAATTCAAGAGGATGCCTTGTTAGCACCCAATATTCATGAAAAATGGGCTTTCCATGTGATTATGATAAAGAAGACTCTAGAAGAGTCTATATTGTAACTCTAGTTAAGAGTTGAGTTAATCAAACCTAACCACTAGTAAGTTATCAGGTTGTGTTATAACTAGACCACTAAGAGGAAAAGAGATTTCATTATTTTGAGTGCATTTATTCAATAGATGAGAAAAAAATACAAGAGGGATAGGAGATAGAACACAAAAATATGATTTGTGCACTATAGTATCACATGAGCCACAAGCCATGCTTCTTTGTACTCGCATCCATATTTCTATTCAGAGAAAGTGAGCAGAGTGACCTCATCTTCTAGTTAAGTTTTGCTCCTGAAAGGGTTTCCTAGGTCATATCATGTGTCAAATGTGTGTCTAAGATTTTATTTCGTTGTTCTATATTTTATAAATATTTTTAATTCGCATGCATATTTTATTAACAATAATCTACATATCTAAAAATATAAAGAGAAATAAAATTGTAATAGAGGAATAACCTGTTTCGAGTATTTTTTTATAACCAATGTTTCGGACTACCTAAGTGAGTCCATCATCAGGGTAAACGCTTATACTTCTTTGAAAATTTTTGAGGATTAGGGCCAAAGAATGAATTTATAAATAGTAATTATTATGAAAAGTTAATTGTTAATAAGGAGGTCGGTTGGATGAACGGATATGTAATTTTAATTATTTATATGATTATTTCATTTATTTTAATTTTAATTTACTTATTTATATTTATATTTATATTTTATTTTATTTTATTTTATTTTTTTTAATTTTTTTTTATTGTTATTATTATTATTATTATTATTTTTTTAATTTTTTATTTATTTTTATTTATTTATTTATTTTTTTATATTTATTTATTTATTTATTTATTTATTTATTTGTTAATTAATTAATTACTACTATTATTATTATTATTTTAATTATTTATTTATTTATTTATTTATTATTATTATTATTATTATTATTATTATTATTATTTTTATTTTTATTTTTTTTTTCATTTTTTATTTTATTATTATTTTTTTTTCTTTTTTTTTCTTTTTTTTTATTATTTATTCTTTTTTATTTTTATTTATTTTTATTTTTTATTTATTTATTTATTTATTCTTTCTTTTTTTTTTTCTTTTTTTTTATAATTATTATTATTATTATTATTATTATTTTTTTTTTAATTTAAAGGTAAGATTTTAAGGAAGGTGGAAAGATTTTAAGGAAGGTGGAAAGATTAGGATAATATATTAATTTAAGGATTTATTATTATTAATTAGGTTTGATGTTTCTGAGAGGTGTGATATATTAGAGGTTTCCATGTATTGCTAATGTTCAGACCTTCATCTCGATTTAAGTTATTTTTCCTTTTCTCGATTTCTATGGCTTCTCTTATTTTTCTTTTAAGATAATGATCTTCTTTAGATATAAGTTTGGCGTCTTCCATTCTTATGTAATGAGAGGATGAGAAGGCATGATCTGCTAAAGCAGATTTCTCAGTTCTATTTCTGGATATGTCAGCTGTATGTTCCTTAAGTCTAATGTTAAGAGATCTACCAGTTTCTCCTATATATTCTTTTCCACAGGAGCACGGTATGCTGTACACTCCTTTTTGTAATCTAGGGTTTATAGGATCTTTGGCAGAGTCTACCATATTTCTGATGGTGTTAGGGGGGGTGAAGGCAATTTTAATGTTATGTTTGTTTAGGATTTTGGAAATTTTATCAGTAGTTCCTTTTATGTATGGCAAAGAAATTTTAGGGATGTCAATGGTTCTCTTTATGTTGTTTTTATTAAGGGTTTGGTGAATAGTTTTATTGATGACGTCTATGTTATATCCATTATGTTGAAAGACGTGGCGTAGGTGATTGATTTCATGTATAAGATGGTGAGAGTCCGCAATTCTAGATGCTCTGGTTGTTAGGGTTTTAATAATGCCTATCTTTTGTTTAGGATGGTGGTGAGAATCTGCATGGAGGTATCTTTCTGTGTTGGTTTTCTTTCTATAGACTTCAGTGCTTAGTTTTCCATCTTTTTTTGTCAAAAGGATATCAAGGAAAGGTAATTGGTTATCCTTTTCAATTTCAATGGTAAATTTGATATGGTTTGAGATGTTATTAATGTGGTTTAAGAAGTCGTATAATTTTGATATACCATGGATCCATTTTGCAAAAATGTCATCTACATATCTTTTCCATTCCTCAGGAGTGAATGGAAAGGAATTGAGAGCTTTTTTCTCAAAATGTTCCATGTATATATTAGCAATTATAGGGGACAGAGGTGAGCCCATTGCTACACCATGAGTTTGCTCATAAATTGTTCCTTTGAAACTGAAAAAAGATGATTTTAAACATAATTTAAGGAGAACTATAGTCTCATCATCAGTGATAGTTTTCATGACATTGATGGCTTCATCTATAGGAATCATGGTGTACAAAGAGACAATATCGAAACTGACCATGAGATCTTCGTCTTTCATATCCAGGTTTTTGGCCCATTGAACGAAAGATGTGGAATCTTTAATGTATGATGAGGTGTTTCCAGCGAGGGGGCGAAGTTTTTTGGCAAGGTACTGAGCAAGGAGGTAGGTGGGTGAGCCTATTGTGTTAACTATGGGTCTTAGAGGGATGTCTTTTTTGTGAATTTTAGGAGCGCCATATATTTTGGGGGTGATCGAGCTTGAAGGGGTGATTATTTTTTTGGTGATAGTGTCTAGAGATGAGTCTTTTATTTTCCTGGTTACCTCTTTAAGAATTTTTGAGCTAGGGTCTTTCTTTAGAACTTTATAGCAACCACTATTTTTAAGGTGTTCTTCCATTTTTTTATCATAGTCAACCCTATCCATTATTACTGTAGCATTTCCTTTATCTGCTTTTAAAATAATTATATTTTTGTTCTTTCTTAAGTTTTTTAGAGCGAGTTTTTCATCTTTAGATAAATTGCATGGGGGTGGTCTGGCGTTTTTAAGGATTTTGGCAATGTCTTGTCTTATTTCTTCTGCTTCAATAAATTCTAGGTCTTTTAAAGCAACTTCTACATTACTAATGATGTTGTCAAACGGGATTTTGTTGGGAGTGATGGCAAAGTTTAGACCCTTTTGAAGAAGAGAAATGGAAGCTTGGTCTAAATTAAGACTTGAAAGGTTTATGACATAAGGGTTTTCAAACCTTGAACCATGTGTATTAATATGGGCAGGGTGAGAGATTGAATGGGGATCGATAGGATCAAGAAAGAGATCAGTTAGTTGAGGTCTATGGTTAGAGGGGTAAGAAGGTATGTAAGGAAGCGGTTGCTGATTATTAGAAATGGTGGAGTCGTTCTTCTCGGATGCAACAAAATCGCGACTTATGTGAATGTTTGAATCTTTTGCTGAGAGTGAAGAAACGTGGACGGTTTTATTAGTAGGAAGAGGTTTGTGGTACGAAGGTTTTTGTGAGATGGTGCTGTTTAAATATTTAGAAATACTGAAGGAGTCCGCGTTGTCTTGCGAGGAGAAGACCGGATTGTTTACGTCTTTGCTTTCTTGAGCTGAGACATATTTGTGCTGCCATTGTATGTGGGAGCATCGATCTGCGGAATAACAGGGATTTCGTGAGAAACGTGGCGAGTGGTAGCATGGGGGACGAATTGATCAGAGATGTCGTGGGACGTCGAGGAGGAATGTAAGGAAGGGACATTGTGATGAGCATTGATTCCATCTGCGTTGTACTTGAAGGAGACCGTGCTGCATTGAGAGGAGAGAACCGAATCAACGTCATTGTTCTCTTTAACAGATGCGTTGTGATAAACATTGAAACCGTCTGCGTTCACCTTGTGTATTTGTGCATCGATCTGCGTAATAACAGGGATGGTTAAGATAGTTTCTGGAACGTTGATAGCGTGAAGGGCAGATTGGTTGGAGATGCAGTGGGACGTCGAAAAGGATTCGATCTGCGGAATAACAGGCATGTCGTGAGAAACGTGGCGAGTGGTAGCATGGGGGAAAAATTGATCAGAGATGTCGTGGGACGTCGAGGAGGAATGTAAGGAAGGGACATTGTGATCAGCATTGATTTCATCTGCGTTGCACCTGAAGGAGACCGTGCTGCATTGAGAAGAGAGAACCGAATCAGCGTCATTGTTCTCTTTAACAGATGCGTTGTGATAAACATTGAAACCGTCTGCGTTCACCTTGTGTATTTGTGCATCAATCTGCGTAATAACAATTACCTTTCCTTGATATCCTTTTGACAAAAAAAGATGGAAAACTAAGCACTGAAGTCTATAGAAAGATAACCCACACAGAAAGATACCTCCATGCAGATTCTCACCACTATCCTAAACAAAAGATAGGCATTAATAAAACCCTAACAACCAGAGCATCTAGAATTGCGGACTCTCACCATCTTATACATGAAATCAATCACCTACGCCACGTCTTTCAACATAATGGATATAACATAGACGTCATCAATAAAACTATTCACCAAACCCTTAATAAAAACAACATAAAGAGAACCATTGACATCCCTAAAATTTCTTTGCCATACATAAAAGGAACTACTGATAAAATTTCCAAAATCCTAAACAAACATAACATTAAAATTGCCTTCACCCCCCCTAACACCATCAGAAATATGGTAGACTCTGCCAAAGATCCTATAAACCCTAGATTACAAAAAGGAGTGTACATCATACCGTGCTCCTGTGGAAAAGAATATATAGGAGAAACTGGTAGATCTCTTAACATTAGACTTAAGGAACATACAACTGACATATCCAGAAATAGAACTGAGAAATCTGCTTTAGCAGATCATGCCTTCTCATCCTCTCATTACATAAGAATGGAAGACGCCAAACTTATATCTAAAGAAGATCATTATCTTAAAAGAAAAATAAGAGAAGCCATAGAAATCGAGAAAAGGAAAAATAACTTAAATCGAGATGAAGGTCTGAACATTAGCAATACATGGAAACCTCTAATATATCACACCTCTTAGAAACATCAAACCTAATTAATAATAATAAATCCTTAAATTAATATATTATCCTAATCTTTCCACCTTCCTTAAAATCTTACCTTTAAATTTAAAAAAATAAAAAAAATAAAATAATAATAATAATAATAATAATAATAATTATAAAAAAAAAAAGAAAAAAAAAGAAAAAGAAAGAATAAATAAATAAATAGATAAATAAATAAATAAATAAATAAAAATAAAAATAAAATAAATAATAAAAATAAAAATAAAAGAAAAAAAATGAAAAATAATAAAATAAAAAATGAAATAATAATAATAATAATAATAATAATAATAATAATAATAAATAAATAAATAAATAAATTATTAAAATAATAATAATAATAATAATAGTAGTAGTAATTAATTAATTAACAAATAAATAAATAAATAAATAAAAATAAATAAATAAATAAATAAAAATAAATAAATAATAAATAAAAAATAATAATAATAATAATAGTAATAATAATAATAATAATAACAATAAAAAATAATAAAAAATAATAAAAAATAATAAAAAAATAAAAAATAAAATAAAATATAAATATAAATAAGTAAATTAAAATTAAAATAAATGAAATAATCATATAAATAATTAAAATTACATATCCATTCATCCAACCGACCTCCTTATTAACAATTAACTTTTCATAATAATTACTATTTATAAATTCATTCTTTGGCCCTAATCCTCAAAAATTTTCAAAGAAGTATAAGCGTTTACCCTAATGATGGACTCACTTAGGTAGTCTGAAACGTTGGTTATAAAAAAATAATCGAAACAGGTTATTCCTCTATTTCTAAAAAAAACTAATTTCACCTGTATGGACTCTCTTTTCAAAAAAATTGTAATAGTGTAGAATTTTAGATTTTAAATCTATTTTTATCAGATATGTTGTGATGAACTATCCAATGGAACATCATCAACATTTTATGGATAAAAAAGAGACGGTTGTTTAAAATGGGTTAAGGTATCTAAGTCTTTGCATATTACACAACTCCTTTTTGTGGATGATGTGTTATTATTTGGAGAAGGAAGTGTTGTTGAATGGGAAGCCTTTTCCAAAATCATTTCTCTTTTTTTCCAAGAATTTGGAATAGATGTCAACATCCATAAATCTACATTTATATACAATAGAACTTTGGAGGATATCATAGCCACTATTAACATAATTTTTTACCTATAACGTGTAATAATTAGAGAAAGGATTCAAATATCTCAGTTATTACCAGAAACCTAACTATTACCACAAGGAAGATTGGTCTTTGTTAATTTGAAAGGTTTCAAGAAGAATAGGTAATTGGTGCTTTAGGTGTTTATTTATGGGAGGTAGAATGATTCGAGTAAATTCAGTGCTAGAGAGTATCTCGATGTATTGGCTTACACTCAGAAAGATCCCAAAATTTATTATAAGGAAAATAAGGCAAATAATGTTTAATTTTTTCTCGACAGGAAAAAAGGAAAAGGAAGGTTTCCATCTGGTTAGATGGGAACTATTATCTCAACCAAATATCCTTGGAAATGGAGGCTTAGAAAATATACATTGGTTTGGCTTAGCCCCCTCTATGAAGATTCTACGAAGAACATTATCTAGTATTGGTCTTTGGCATCACATTATCAAGAAAAATTATATAAAATGTTGGTTTTTAATTGTCTAGATGAGATTTAATGTCCAAAAAGCATATAAAACTAGATAATTTATCTAGAATGGCCTCATGGATTCTTTCCCTTATCTCTTCTCCTCATTAGCCTGAAAGGTGGGAAAGGGTAACTAGATAATCCTAGGAAAGGATCATTTTATAGGAGGAGCTAATTTCAATCAACTCCCTTCATATATGATTTCCATATTAAACTAAAATGGTTTGTGTAATTTGTGCCACGTAAAGAGAACAACTTCAAATACAATCTCTTCTAGATACTATAAAAACTCTCTTGATTTGGATCTTCAAAGGAACTTATCAATTGAATGGGATAACTTTGTAATATGGTTTGTATTATAATGGGATCTTACTAAATGAAGAAGAGGACTCTATATTCTGGAGTTGGAATACTTCAACAGGTCAGGTACTAGCTAGAAAAGCATATGAATCAATTTCCCTTTTTTCTCTAGATCATAGAGATACTTGGTGCCACAGGAAGTTATTGATTTTGAACCTACCTCAAAATATTATATGCTTTTACTAGATCACTCTGTAAAATCATATACAAAGAAGGGGATTTATTGGTCCAAATGTTTGTGGACTTTGTAATTTTGAGCCGGAATTTGTAGATCATATGTTTGTAAAATGCGCCTTTGCAAAGGATGTGTGGAATGACTCTTTAAAGGTACTAAGTCTATAGATAATTGAGTATTCTTTTTATTTTGAAACTTGTCTAGATTTTTGGGATACAAAGATGAACAATCATAAAACTCTTCCAATATTTATAGCCTAGAGAACCTGGAAAGTAAGAAATAAAGCCATTTTGAAAATATTCCATTCAAAGTTGAATAATTGAGCATAGGATTGTGGGGTACTTCAAGGAATATTTGAAAAAACATAAAACCAAAACTTATAGACATATAAGACATCATATGTTATCATAGTTTTTCCCTATGATGTTCTTTGATGGTGCTTCACAAGTAGGATTATTTGGTGGGGGTGACTTTGTCAAACTCTTAGGAATTCACACGTTTTGGAATTGTCTATATAGGACAGGGAACAAACACTAAGGCATAATTCATTACTTGTTGAGAACTTTTGTATTGTGCAACTTTCAAAAAAAAAATTATTGACAAGTTTGTGGTTATTCTAAATGTATAATTGATTTTTTGATAGTATTTTAAAATATTCGAGGACGTGATTATAGAGATAAAGATTTTTTTTAATAACTTTCCTTTCAACATATTCATAAAGAATGGAACTCTCAAAAAGATTCACTATCGAAAAGGGAGCTTACCTCAGAAAAATGTTTCATCTTTTATGAAGAATGGCAGGGAACCTATATGATAAGAAGGGGAATACTTCCTCTTATCACATGATCTTAGTAATCCTTTGCCAAGACTGAATCTACAACTTATTTTCTCATAGAAATTCAAGGTTTAAACATTTTTTTGTAAATGACGTGATGGATAGTGATATCTTTTTCTTTTGTGTATTTTTTCTAGGATCATAACTTTTTTGTTATTGTTGGTTTTAGTATGTATTTTATTCTGCAATAACAATCTTTAATACTCTTTTGTTATTTGGTGGTATCCACCGCAGTATGTGTTGACAATTAATATTTTTAAACTTCGCCGTCAAACTCTTGAATGGGCCTGGTGCTTTATGCCCTTTGTTTATTGAATCACTTTTTTATATTTATAGATTTATTTACAATAAGGAAAGAAGAAAACTAAAATTTACAAGATTAAAGAAATGAACATAAATGAAATATTTAAAATTTAATACGGAAATAGAATGAAGCATGTACATATGTGCAGTATGCTACAACAAATGAAAGTCATTAAAATCACGAAACTAAAGAAAAATAATTTTATAAACAACAATAAAAATGGTGCCTCGTGATCCAAAAGGCTACGCAATGACCTGATAATCTGTTGTATGTATCTTATAAATTTCAATAAAAAGTTGTTCCTGAAGCAAAGTCAAACTTGGAAAGATATGCACACTTATATATGACTAAAGATAATTGAATTTTATTAATAAACAAGAGTTCTGCCTTAATTATGGCTAGTCCTTATGAGAAATTTGGGTCATAATCAAACTCAGAGTGTTTATGATGTTATAGAATCGTAGAAAAACCCTTGGGAAACAAGAATGAGACAAAACAACAATTATGAATCCTTCTGGAAGTTTGAATATGATCAAATCAGCACACCTTTTCTCTACAAAAATTTCAGTTATTAGCACAAAAATTAAAAGATAGATATTATATCAGCATTAAAAAAGGGATAGAAATAAAGATAATATAAAATATCTCAGAGATATGAAATGAATCTTCCTTCCACCTTGTCATTTCTTTGAAGAAATCTAGGGCCACCAAATAAGTCAGCCTCTTATACTTACAAAAATAGATAATTAGAGGGAAAATAATGACAACTTTCAAAATTTGTGCATTCCTCTCCTCACAAACTTTTCATCCCTTCCTTATAGCTTCCTTTCCTTTTTGTATCCACTCCGAATAATTAGGGAAACTAATTGTTTTGAGGATTAGTTTTTTTATATCTTAATTCTATTTCAAACATATTTCATTAACACTTTGAAAGGAGAATTTTAAAGGATTTTAATTTTTAAAGTTAAGTAACTTTTATAAACTTGTTTTGGTAGGTGTTCCTCCCTTTTTTTTTAATCTCCTTAACTTAATAACATATTGTGAATCTCGACATGAACATTTATGAATAATACTATCATCAAACCATTCAATATATAATTTGAAAATCAGTCTCATACCTCTTAGTTTGTGTGTAATAATAACTAATAAATAGTCATGACCACGTAGTAGACACCTTGTGCCTTCCAAATGAAACGTATGTATGAATATCTATGTATAAATCAACAATATAAACATGAGAATTCCCCCTTGTGCCTTCCATCATAAAATAATAAAACAGTTGAAACTTCATCCCCCCTTGTGCCTCCCATCATGTCACACATCAAACATATGAACAAAAAAAATCAATACAGTGGCATCAACATAAATGGTACTACTTGTAACTCTTATGAAATCCATTATATATATATATATATATATATATATATATATATAGCTGAGAAAATTAATGGTGTCCAAAAATATATACCAAAGTGATAAAAATGAAATATGGTGTAAATTGTATCAAAGATTGATGTAATATAGACAAGACAAATAAAAACTATCCCTCAAGTCAGCTCATGGTGTGAGATTTGTCCATCATCTTGTCCTTTTCCCTTGTTTCCCCCTCTTTGTTTGTATTAGGAAACATATCATTAATCAATATATCCCTATTATGGAAGCTCGTGGTTGTTAGAAAATACACAAATAATGGACACAATATGAAGGATAATCATGAGGATGCCTTTACTATTCACAAGATATACATTTATAACACATTAGTTGTGACTCTTGGATTCATCTTCCAAGGTCTCTTGGACCCCATTGGACTGTTCAACTTCCACACCATAACCCTTAGCGGATTAGTTGTCCAACATTCTCCCCTTAATCCGAAGGTTTATATACAAGTCCAAGAAGAGAGATTTAATACAAAAATACAACAATGCATGACAAAAACAAGTTTAATGTGCTCTTTGAGATAATGGAATAAGGTGGGAAAACTCGAGGTCTCAACTGATGGTGGTTTAAGGATGACCACCAACACTAGAATGCTTAGTGCAGTTCCCAGAACTATTCCAAATCTAGAAAGAATCTAAAGTTTTATTCTAGAGGAAGTGCTCATCAATGCTTTGAGGAGGGAGACCTTCAACCTGGAAAAGGGAGATCTACAACATGTGGTGGTTCAAGGAAGTCCAGCAACCAAATGAACACTTAGTGTGATTCCCAGAACTCTTCCAAATTTGACAAGAAGTTGAAGTCTTTTGCTAGAGGAAGTGCTCCTTAATTATTTGAAGAGGGAGACCTTCAACATGGAAAAAGGGAGGTATAAAACCTACGGTGGTTTAAGGAATTCCACCAATTAAAGGCATGCTTAGGGGCTTCTGTGTCTTTGTCTACAACCCTGAATCTGGGTATGGTTGTCTCTGGCTATAGGCTCAGGCAGCAGGTTCAGGATGTGCCTCAAGCTCATTTGATGAATCTTTGAAACTTGTAGATGAACATCAATTCACCCCTGTTAGATACAAGGTGATAAGATGAAGATATCTCAACTGCAATATTTTTCAATATTCAAGAACAAATCATGTGGTATGATTTACAGATCTTCTTGGATGTTGAAGCCCATTTCCAATAAGTGATCCATCCAAAGTGAATATGTGTTCTTAAAGGAGGTGTGTATTTGAAGAATATGTTTGAATAATGAGTGTGATAACTATAATGCTTGCATGGGTGAAGATCAAAACAATTATCTTTCACATGGCCAACTTGGTCTCAATGTTGGAATTTGACATTAGGTTTTTGTGGAGGAGAAAGAACAGGTGAAAATGAACCATCTTGAAGAAATATGACACTTTGATATTGGTTTTCCTTTGAATTCTAGAATATGAAACGACATATCCATGTCATATCCAAGACCGATTTTTTTTCTATTATTGGAAACTTCTTCCCAATTTCTGATGATTGGCTTGGGAAGTGCAACTTGAATTTTTGCATGATTATGAAAGTCTACTCCTGAAATTGTCACTTTATGGGGATAAACCTAAACTTTACTAATTTTATCACTTGTTGGTTGTTTATGGGTGACTGTTTCATCCTAAAAAAACTATTCTTCTAAAAAAAACAAGTTCATAAATATGTCTATTTTGTTGTAACTCATCTCGATACATACCTATGACTTAAGCTACAAAAAATTGATCATTTCTTATGCATTTTTCAAACATGTTATAATATCCAAGAGAGATTCCATACTGATTTGGATTGTGTTATCAGTAGTAGATTATATTAGAGTTTTCAAAAACTCTAATACTCCATTAATTCTATCCATTTTTCTCAAGTCAAATAAATGAAGGATTCTCTAACCAACTCCTATCTCTTAAAATTATTTTTCAAGTACATATTCTCCAATAGGCTGACATATAAATCTAAAACAACCACAGATTGTTGAATTCTTCCCAAGTTTTCTTCGAAAAAATGTTTCAAGTTGCAAGGGATGTTCAAGAAAAATACCAACGAATGAAGTTATAGTTTGATTCAACGAGCATAGATTGTTAAGATACACACCACCACTCGTGCATTTCCACCATAAATATTTGTCATCGATCGTTCTCATCATTATCTCTACATTCCTTGCACAGGTGAGTTGGATGCACTCTTAAAATTTGATGGGAATGTTATAAATTTTGGCTCTCCACGCACCACATTGTCACTGATAATCGTACTCTCAATGTGTCCAAGCGTTATATTCCCAACCAATTCCTCTTGTGCGCATTAATATACTTCCAAGGTAAACCCGCAAGGATGAGATGTTCCGATGGGGTCCTCTCGTGCCTCTGTGCCTAATCATTGTAGTTCCAGGCTGAGTTAGATCTGACACCTAATGTGTTAGCACAATGCCTAATCATCCTATTTGTTTTTCTATGCACCACTTCAAATCATTCTAGGGTCCTACCAGCAGGATGACTTCATGTTGATGTCATGCATTCCACCTGTCACTACCGAAGTGGTCCACGTGTCACCTAGAAATGGCCCACTTGGGTACATGAAAACCATGAATCTACATGTTACATTTCCACCTCTCATTGGTCTCGAGTTGACGTCATTATCAACCAACCAAATTATGCCACATAGTCTTCCTCTTTCATCCCAATGCTTAACTTCTATGTGCTATTTTATTCTCTCATGTTAACCCAATGGGATGAGTTGTCGTAGGCTTCACCATCGACCAATAATTTGTTTCCAAGTGTCCTCCTGTGAGAGGATAGATAAAGGGTCTCGACCCTAGGTTTTTCATTGAATTCCTTTATAAATTTATAAGGGTATCGACCTGCCTTCTTCCTTTCACCACATTACCCAACTTTTCAAAGAAACCACTTTTGATTTTGCATCCCCTCCCCTTAAGTTTTTTGTGGTTTTAGAGGGGGGTGGGTGCACAATGCTTCTTCATCTTTGATCTACAAATCAACAGTCTAGAAAAAATTTCCCATTGTGTGACCCCCTTACATTCTAAAGGTGGAGCGGGCATGGGCCAGCGCAATCCCATCGATGTGTCAGTGGGGGCGCATGGCTGCAAATCCACCTAAGAACATGCTTGAAATTTAACATCGATCCTCCCGCCTGTTACCCTGCCAGCTTCTCTGCTAGGTTTCGACGACTACCAAACTAACACAAGCCAAGGGTCCTCCAACCATTTTTAACTCTGTAAATTTTACTTTTGGGGCTTCGCCTTAGACTGGATATCTATGCTGATCCAAGAGGTCATTTCTGAATTTTCACATACCACTGAAAATCTATTTCAGAGCTCTATCCATCTAAGGGTTTTATTTGAGGTGATTTTCTACACAAGAAATAGCTCAAAAGTCTCTACAACATTACTGCTTGCCTCACTAATATTCTTGGAAACATATATATGAGCCTTAAAACATATTTTCCATCATATTATTTTCCTTGGCCATCAATACTTTTACTTTTCCATCAATGAAAACAAATTTCCAACAAAGTTCACCGGTTCAAAACTCCGTGTGAAAAAATCCAACCATGCTAAGAGCTAGTGTTGCTTAGACTAGGTACAATCCCTAGGTGATTTTGATAGCTTAGATGCCCTTGGTTCATAGTGACTCAAGCTACAAGTTAGTCATGCAAAGATCTCATGACTCACAAAAATGAACAAACAAAAAAATAAAACAGAACCATGAATCTGTTTCATCTTCCATGAGAATAGTGTCAACATGACACCTAAAAAAATAGTTGTGCCCAAAATAGTGATTGTCATTCCAAGGTGGGAATTGAAAATAATTTGTTCATGAATTTTTTTCCTTAGCATATTTGACATAGAATTTTCATGTAATTTAAAAAAGTGTTCCTACTAGATATATTAATAGGAATCTAATTCAATCTATCTTTGGAATATCCCAATTTTATATCTAAAGAAAAATGTATCATCAAAATGCAGTTGGGCAGTCTAGCTTAACCACCACTCTTCAATATCTTAAAAATGAAAAAAATACCTAACGCATCATTTTTAGATATTTTTTCTATGCATTTGAAATTATTTTTTATGTTTATTGGAAGAAGAAATACCTTGTAGCTCTTTTCTTCCATAATCTCACCTTGTATTATATAAAAAGTGGTTTTTTTGTAGGTCACCATAGGATCAACGAGGTCATCTACCCATGGAGATCTAAATTATGAAAACCTATTTAAGCTTCTACAACAATGGAATGTAACTGAGACATCCAAAATGATGACATCATGTATTCTCGAGTTCTTAAAAAAAAAATTGTAGTGCAAGCTCTTAGGAGCTAGCTTTATATGGACAAAGTACATGAAAAATGGAGATTTTAATATATAAATCAAGTAAAAATATACTAATACATAATTTAAGCATATTTTTCTATAGAAAAAAAACATTTGATATGAAAATGCATCTTCTTCCTCCTCAACTCCCTTAGCTCCTAGATGGACATGTTGCAAACAAAGAAAAAATATGATGAAGAAAAGTTATCCTTATCAATTTTTTATTCCAAATGTTGGAAGAATCATTCTATGAGGGGTTACCTACTAAAAAAAGAGAAATTTCTTGCATATGTCACAATAATCATTAAACTAGAAGCTTTCCTTCTTTATGTAAGGAGAAAGCATTGTAGCAAGGATCCCATGATCAAATAATGAAAATTTTTTGTTGAACAAAACAAACCATGTCATCTTCAACCCCCAACTATGGTACAAAATCCATCTTAGTATCATACTTCATTTTTAATTCATAATTCTCCTTAAACTTATCATCCACCCAATCCATGGCAGCAATGACTACCCCAACAAACCCAAAACCAACATTCATGATAAGTTTGTCAATGGTTTCCATTTAGAAACATGCCCTAATAGCCAACCCAACCATTTCATTTCAGCAACAACTCCACTTTTCTTTGAGCAGTCCTCCCAAAAGGTCTCCTTAAATTCCTACTCAACCCACTCCTAAACTAGGAAATAAAGTAACTTGGCCCACTTATAATGTAAATCTACCTAGCTGTCGTAAAGTAACTCGACCCTCTTATAATGTAATTCTACCTAGCTATCCTAATCATTTCATTAGAGAGAGAATAATGGTGAAAACCTATCTTGGGCACCATTGGCCATTTGAATACTAGTAAGTCAATATATGGCTAGTATTCTTTGGAATAATGAATTATAATAATGAAAACCTTATTGAAGGCATAGTTACGAAAGCGTTCTTTAAAAACCATCTTTCTAGTTAACAAAGTTTGAAAAATAAAAGAATAAAAACACAATGGAAGGAAGAGAGAATAATATCCATATTATCTTATCATAAGATTCTATTGCAAATTATGTATTATAGCTCTTATCTTGAATAGTTTCGTAGTCATATTTCGATTTTAAGACTTCCTCTTCAAGAACATTATTTTCTATTTTGTATAATTTCATTGTTTGCTTCATAACCTTATTTAAGTTTACAACCTTTGCATCATAGTTGCAATTCTCTATTTACCTCATAATTCTCAAAATGTACTTTTTCACTTGATAGTTATAAAGGCATGTTTCCAACTAAAGATCTTATTGAGTCTTGGTATAGAAC